>CM060320.1:23490354-23530354 GCA_030674155.1 Stramonita haemastoma
TGTCAAGTGCCTGCCCCTTGCTCTTCCAACTCCTTCTATTCCCTGCCTCCCTGCACTGCACCTCTCTGCAGCTAGCTACAGCAACCGTTGGGTGGTCTCCTCTTCCTCCTCCTCCCCCTCCTCCTCCCCCTCTCCACTCCACCACCATCACCAACCATCGTCTTTCGTCCTTGTTGTACAAATAGTGCAAAGCCAAAGATAATGCTTTGGTATGTTAAGTATGTATACACGGTCGGGGGTATTAGGTTCGGCTTCTTTTCTTTTCATGTTTTCAGTCATATCATAAGGTTTACCGATGACTATCAGAAGATGTTTTATCCTCTATCTCCATTCCCACCCCTAAAATATTAGTGCAGATTCACAGATGAAGCATTTCCATGTGAAACCATGTTTTTGTGTGATGATGACCCCCACCCCAACTTAATTTATGGCCAAAGTAAATGGCGATGAAAATCATATCAGAACATGAGTACGACACACGTAGGTGAAGAAGTATCATAACGAACTATCATCAGATCAAACATTAATTGCAAAATTACTATGTCAAAAGCCTTTACAAAATTCATGAGCCATCTTTCATTTAGAAAGATTTATTTTATTGTTTACACAATGTTTAGGGGAAAGGATGCAACCTTAACATTATCCGTAAATAAAAACATCGACATGTGTAACACATCCCATGCATTATGCAGCTTATAAACTGTACTATTTCATATTGATTATTTCCTTTTATAATTTTAGCTTCTAAACTGTGATATATTTTGAATTTACTTGATAGGTTTGCAGCAGTACAGTTTATACTTTTGACCAACATATGGACGGTGCTACAGAGGGTTTGGTTCCATCAAGCTGGACAAAGGCTTTTCTTCCAGTCAGCTGTCTGTGGGTAAACAAACTTCTCTCTGTCTCCGTCTCTGTCTGTCTGTCTGTCTGTCTCTTTCTCTCTCCCTCTCTCCCCCTCCTCTCTCCCTCCCTCTCCCTCCCTCTCTCTCTTCCTCTCTCCCCATCTCTCTCTCTTTCTCCGCCAACAGTTTTTTTTTCGTGCTTATTTTTTTAACTGCAGACAGTAAATTAATCACACGCTCTCCCACACTCTCTTTTCCACCACATCCCCTCTTCTTTCTTTCTTTCTTTCTTTCTTTCTTTCTTTCTTTCTTTCTTTCTTTCTTTTTCTTTCTTTCTTTTTTCCTGTACGTCCAGTATCCCTGTCCGTTTCCTCCCAGCTCTGTCGGAATTTGCTAGCATGCTTCAAGACAGAATACATTAACCTCCTCTCCGTCTGTGCATCCCTCTGTTTCTTCTTCTTCTTCTTCTTCTTCTTCTTCTTCTTCTTCTTTCTTCTTCTCTTCTTCTTCTTCTTCTTCTTCTTCTTCTGCTTCTGCTAGCTTCTTCTTCTTCTTCGTCTCTCTGTTCCACACCTTAGATACGTGCTAACCATTATCTTTTTTTTTTTGTGACTCTCTCTCTCTATGTATCAGTCTGTGTGTCTGTGTGTCTGTGTGTCTGTGTGTCTGTGTGTCTGTATGTCTCTCTCTCTCTCTCTCTCTCTCTCTCTCTTCTCTCTCTCTCTCTCTCTCTCTCTCTCTCTCTCTCTCTCTCTCTCTCTCTCTCTCTAATCAAGAATGCTTTCTTTTGTAGTAACGCTGTGCCTGTAATATTATCGTTTTCTTTCACTTGAAATAAATTTGTGATACCATTCTGATTCCCCTAGAATGGTGAGGACTAGTTTTTATAAAAGCTCTCTCTCTCTCTCTCTCTCTCTCTCTCTCTCTCTCTCTCTCTCTCTCTCTCTCTTCTCTCTCTCTCTCTCTCTCTCTCTCCTCTCCTCCCTCCCTCTCTCCCTCTCCTCTGCTTCCCCCTCCCCTTCTCTCTCTCTCTCTGCCCACACACCACACATCACCAATACACCTTAGCTGCCTGCATATAGACCTGTACATGTATGGTTTCACTTTAGGCGGATAGCATGGATAGAAGATGTGTTAGGGGAAGGGGGAAAGCTGGATCGGGGGCCCAGTACCTGTAGTGGCGTCTGTGTGGAGGGGCAGGGAAGTGGTCAGTAATTTGCTAAGCCCTCCTGGAACTCTGGGGGTAAGTGACCAGCCAATGCTGCACAGCTGTGCACGTGCATTCCGGAGCACGGATGGGCATCGCTGGCTTGTATTACCGTAGGTCGTTCTTTGTTTGTGTGTATGTCTTTCTTCTTCCCTTTTCCCCCCCACTTATGTAGGCTTGTATTGCTGAGCTTTTCTGTGGTTGGTTTGTTTCTGTCTTTGTCTTTCTTCTCCTTATTTTCCACATTATTATGTAGGCTCAGTTCTTTGTTTCTTTGTCTTTCTTCTTCTTCTTCTTCTCCTTCTCCTTCTTCTTCTTCTTCTTCTTCTTCTTCTCTTCCACCCCAGCAGTCTTCTATTACAGTTCTTCGTTTCTATGTCTTTCTTCTTCTCTTTTGCCATAGGCTTCTACTACTAAACTCTATCTTTGTCGTCAGATCTCTCTTCCCCCTTTCTTTTCCCATGATTATACGGATAGCCTGTGGTGTGAGTGATGCACAGTGCGCTCGTGATCGGCTTACCCGGGTTCAAATCTCGTTCAGGAGGATTTTTTTCTCTTGAGTTAACATCAGTGCCGACTCCCCCCCCCCCCCCCCCCCTCCGCCGGCCAAAAGAAAAGTCCTTCGGGTGAGGCTATATACCGAGGCCTCGTGTGCAAACGCACGCAGAACACCTTGCGCACACGTGGGCATTGTGTGCCGGTGGAAACGGATGACAAAATTTACACAACTGCATTACACACGAAGACTGGATGGGAAAAAAGCACATGAGGGCTAATTCCATTATTCTCGAAATAAAAGAAGAAATAAACAAATCATGCCCTCCCTTTACTGCCTTTTGTCTTTTCTCTTTTCAGCTTTTCCATTCTCTCTCTCTCAGACCTTTCATGTAGGATGTAACGTAAGCTGATGAAAACAAGTGCCAATGATAATCGTATTCACTCCGTGGGCCTGCATTTGCTAAAGGTTTATAATCTACATTTTCTTTTTTATAAATCGTTATTCTCTTTTTCGTTCTGTTCATTTATTTCATTTATTTATTCTTTTTTGGGGGATGGGTGGGAGGGAGAGACGGGGGGAGAGGGGGAGGTGAGTGTTGTTCTTCTTCTTGTTGGGCGTCCCCCAGCATAACACTCTAGGGGTCACCCAGAATGTGCACTCTGACTCCCTCATCCCACCTGGAAATCACTGTGAGATTGAAATCGCGCACTGAATGAGAAGTTTGCGTGTATTACCGTTTCTAAGTACCTCGCCATATAGGCAGCCATACTCCAACTTCAGAGGAGGTGTGAGTGCTTATGAAAGCAGCAGTGGTAGCAACGATGTGGATCAGAGGTCTATAGGGGTAATACACTCGCCTAGACAGCGAGAACTGTGGGTTCAATCCCCGTTTGTGCCCAAAACCTTTCTTCCACCCACTAGACCTTGAGTAGTAATCTGTCAGGGTGCTAGTTTTTTCGGGTGGGATGATAAACCGAGGCCCCGTGTGCAACACGCATTTAGTGACACGTAAAAGAACCCACAGCTGCAAGAGAGTTGTTGCTGGCAAAAATTCTGTAGCAAAAACCCCCCACACCACAGGGTAACAAACAAACACGCAGACAGGAAAATGAAAATTTAATAAAAGTGGATGGTGCTGCTTTCGTGGCGATGCGCTCTCCATGGGCAGAGCAGCCCGAATTTCAGACACGGAAATTTGCCGTAACTGACAGTAGTATACAATACAATACAGTACAGTACAAATCACAATACAATACAATACGAGATAGAAAAAAAGAACACACCAAAGAAAAAAAATTTGGACAGCAAAAAACCCCCTCAAAATTAATCAGATGGACAGCGGTATACGTGCCTATATACATAGGCAGGAAATACAGATTTCAAGACATTGCACTCAACACACATTCATTTATCATTATGCAGATTTTGGTCCTGCCCTAGCACCGTTTTTAAGATCACAACCCTGTCTTAGGTGTGGGTAAAGTACCGTGCTCTACCTTGTCAATTCAAGTGTCCCCATATTACACCCTCTCTTCTTCATTTCAGATTTAACGTCCACACCCACCTTGTGTGATTTTGACGTAACTAAGGGTCATTCTCCCTCCCAGTTACATGCACATGCATGCACACATACACACGTGCCCACACACACACACGCACGCATGCATGCACGCGTGCACGCACGCACACGCACACACACACTTATACAGAACTTCTTGCACACGCGTTAAAACCTGTTTCGCTTTTCGAAAGAGTGGGCCATTATGTGCCGGTGTGAACAAATGACAAAATTTGCAAAACCACATACACACAGGGACTGGATGTAAAAAAAAAAAAAAAAAAAAAAAGCACGTGAGTGCTTATTCCATTATACTCGCTATAAAAGAATAAACAAATAAAATAAAGATAAATTATGTATTTTCTGCATCTTTGTTCCTCCTTCATTCTATAGCTTGCATGTAAGCCACAATGACATGTTAATTCATTTATATCGGTGTATAAAGAAGAATCTAGGAAAAACCAAACGAGCACAAGGATTTGGGCTGTCTGTGTTCTGTGAGTAAACAAAACAATACAAAATAAAAACGACTGAGATCCGATAGATCTATACATTTTCTTCTTCATCTTTCTTTCTTCTTCTTCTGCGTTCCCTGGCTATGCAAATTTCTTCCTCTGGTGCGGATGGCGATGTCTTCTGAAGTCTGTGGCAGTGACCGCGCAAATATATTATGGCCATCCAATACTTTTCAGCAGGCAGAGAGAGAGAGAGAGAGAGAGAGAGAGAGAGAGAGAGAGAGAGAGAGAGAGAGAGAGAGAGAGAGAGAGAGAGAGACAGACAGACAGACAGACAGACAGACAGACAGACAGACAGAGACAGACAGACAGACAGACAGACAGACAGACAGACAGAGACAGAGACAGAGACAGCGAGAACTCGAACTCGAAATGTTTATTGAGAGTAAATGGATATGGACAAAGCATCTTTACACCATGCTCTCACAAAAAAAGAGAAAAATCGGAAAAAAGGAAATGAATACAAAAATGAAATGAGAGAGAGAGAGAGACAGAGACAGACAGACAGACAAACAAGACAGACAGACAGAAACAAGTACAGAGATAGCAGGCAAGGAGATGTCGGATAGTGGAACATCAGGGAAGAGGTGGTGACAGAACTGAAACTAGCCTAACGTGAGAACAAGCCGCGAGCAGTACAAGAGATGGCGATCTGATAAAGGCCACAGGAGGTCAACTGTCCGTCACCTGTCTGCCTCCCTGCTCCCCTCGTGTCCCAGTGTAATGAGCCTGGTAATGATGGCCTCTCCCACCCCCCATACAACGTGTACCATTTTTTCCCCCAACGCCATAACAGTTGATTTCGACAGTCATTTTATTTTTGTGTTCTTGCCACAGGGAAACTATAGCAGCGACAGTACAAGTACGATATATATACTATACTGTTCTTTCCTGTCCATGATGTATGCAGAATTTTTTTTCTTTAAATTCCAAAGTTAGAACTCTCGCTCCTTCGTATCTTCAGTGAATGTTTGTATACAGCTGTTTTAAACAAGTACAAAAACAAAACAAAAAACCAAAAACAACAATAAAAAAAAAGAAAAAAGAAAGTCTGTCCCGAGCCTAAGGCTCATCAGGCCGGCGCTTATCCCGGTTTCTGTGGCGTTAAGCGACAGAGAGTCATAGACTCCCCCCTGGATAGGACGCCAGTCTATCGCAGGGTTAACCCCCAACACAAGGTTGGTACCCCTTTTACACCTGGGTGGGGTGAGAAAATAGCCGTAAAGTGCCTTTTCCAAGGGCACAACGCCATAGCCTAGCTGGGATCGAACCCGCAACCTTTAAGTTACGAGTCCAACGCCCTAACCACTAGGCTACAGCGGCGGCAAAAAGGAAGAAAGAAAATACAAGAAGAGAAAAGAAAGGGGGGAGGCAGGCGGTGAGTGCACACGTGTATGTATACACGTACGTAGGTGTGCGAGTGTACGTGTGCATATAAACACACACACACACACACACACACACACACACACACACACACACACACACACACACACGAACATACAGACATTCAGAGAAGAGTTGCAGGAAGGATCGTGCTCCATTCTGTGTGGGTGAGGACGAGGCAAAGAGTGTGAACAGAAAGAAAGACGGCAGGAAGCAGTAGGCCTATACTACAACAGAGAGAGCGGTGGCAGAAGAACAAACAGGCCTGGCATGGCGAGCTGTTTTGACAGGCATCACACACAGACACTGACACATCCCGGTCACGGGAACACGGCATTCTTTCTCCCCCACCCCAGCCTAGCTCCTGTAGAAAAGCCCACACAACGCAGACAAAATGGCACATGCACTGCAAGTCTTGCTCTGTACCCCTGAAAACTATGTGGACTGAATCCCACCTTCTCTCTTTGCCCCCTCCCCATACACACCACACACTCACAGACATCTGCAGGAACAAAATCCATGCATTTTCGTGGACTAAGGTACTATCACCCTGATAATTATTCAAACGCGTTTTGTGCTTAATTAAAAAAAAAAAAAACACACACACAAAACCCAGACTCTAACCCCTGAGGTAAGTCTACTGCGCTGTCCATGTCACAAATTACACACAGGCAGATTATTATATTCTTTACAGAAAAATACATCTCTGCTCAATGTCCATAATGTAGAGCAAGGACCAAAATAAATTTCAAATTCAAACTTCTTGACCTATTCTCAAGGACCTACAATTGTGATACTCAAGACTCAAGAATACTTCGATATCAACACAAGAGAAACTACTAGACTTTAGGGAGATATATGTGCCATCTAAAATCTTATAGGATCTGATTTACAAAGAAAAAATGCTGAAAAATCAGGAGACGTGTGCCAGTCATATACGTTTAACTTATGATGTGTCTTTCTTCTTTTGAACACAGAGCAACATGGGATCTGGACTAACCAACCACTGATCAGCCTATATGTGTATGTCAGCCAGTAAGAACTGACTTATAAAAAAAAGTGTTGATAATTCCAGAGACGAATTCCAGCCATATCAACTTATCTAATAACTGTTTGGGTTCTTTTAAAACAAAAACACAACAAAAAACACAGCACACCTGCGTCGACCAACCACCAATCATTCTATTAATTACGTAAGCCAATAAGAAACGACAAACTGAAGCCAGAGCCAATCGTATGCAAGAAACTGGAGCCAATCAAACATCCTTGTTTCATATTATGATAGCGATCTTTACTAATTCTTAACACCACACATGACAGAGACACTGCAAAACCACCACACTTCCATCTCCATTGGTGGAAGACCCCTTTGCAACCTCAGATTTGCAGATGACATTGACCTCATGGGCAGCAGCAAACAAGAACTGCAAATCCTCACAGACAATTTAACAGATCGAGCGAGCGCATATGGCATGGAGGTCAGTACAGAGAAATCAAAGATCATGGTCAACAGCGCAAGTAATGACATCACGGAAATAAAGATGAATGGAGAAACACTAGAAGAGGTGAGCCAATTCAAATACTTAGGCTCCATCCTAACAAAAGATGGCACATCAAACAATGAAGTGAAAGCTCGCATTGCAACAGCAACATCTGCTCTAGTCAGACTCGAGAAGATCATCAGAAGCAACATCAGCTTCGGCACCAAATACCACCTTTACAAATCCCTCGTGATATCTATCCTCCTATATGGCTGTGAATCATGGACTCTGACAGCAGAGTTAGAGAGGAGAATCCAAGCATTCGAGAACAAGTGCCACAGAAGACTTCTCAAAATATCATACAAAGAACACAAGACCAATAACTATGTGAAAGAAGAAATCAAAAAGCGTGTGGGCCCCCAAGAGCCTTTGCTCTCCACCATAAAGAGGAGAAAGCTGATGTGGTTTGGTCACACCACAAGACACAACACCCTAGCAAAACCATCCTGCAAGGAACAGTCGAGGGCAAGAGAAGAAGAGGCCGCCAAAAGAAATCATGGGTTGACAACATCAAAGACTGGACCGCCCAACCCCTACAACACCTCCTACTAGCCACACAGGATCGTGAAGCATGGAAAAAGATCTCTGTTGCGTCTTCTCTCATGTCCCCCCTACATCCTTTGGGACATGGGACTGAACGAGAACGAGAACGAACACCACACAAACAAAGGAAAAGCCAGAACGGTAAAAAGGAAGCTTTTGTATAAAAAACATTTTTTGTAAAACCCATCAAGCTGATGCCCAGGTTAGCCACGTGTACGTCCGTTTATTGTGGAACACTACTCCTACTGTTGGTGGAAATAGGAGTTGATTTTTTCCGTTTCTTTTTTTTTTTTTTGTGAAGGGGGGGGGGGGGGGGGGGGGGGCGGATTGTTATCACCTGCTCTAAAGGCCATAGGGGAGGGGGGTAAGGAAAACAAATACACAGTCACTTGGCAAAGAAGAGAGAGAGAGAAAGAGAGAGAGAGAGAGAGAGAGAGAGAGAGGGGAGAGAGAGAGAGAGAGAGAGAGAGGGGGGGGGGGGGGAGGGAGGTAGAGAGAGGAGCAGGAAAGAACAACCCACTTCCCTTTATGAAAGCAAAATTTAAAAAAAAAATCTACACAAATATCTGGGGAAAAAATATTGGGAAACATTCACACAAATCGATATCCATGTCCATAACAATGTATAACACTGAGGTAAATAATCGGAGCTGCATCATAACGTCACAAAAGACGTTGTTTTGCAGAAATAATTATTTTAACAAAGAACATTATTGCCTTGCAAACAAGAATTTATTTCACAAACAAGATATTGCCTTGCACACGATACTCATTTTTCATTAAAAAAATATATTGTTTTGCAGAAATAACTTCTTTTCATGAAGAGGACGTTCCCTTGCAGACATGAACTTTTTTTAACAAAGAAAACATCTGCAAACAAGTTTGGGTGTTTTTTTTAAGAAAAAAAAATTGTCCAAAAGAAACCATCTGCGAACAGAAGCTAGATCTATCTTTTCACAGAAAAGACAAACATTTTTCACAATATAATAATGATAATAATGATATTACTACAAACTACTACTACTATCACTACTACTACTGTTAATAATAATAATAATAATAATAATAATAATAATAATAATAATAATAATAATAATAATAATGATGATAATAATAATGATAATAATGATGATAATAAAATTATAATAATAATAATAATAATAATAATAATAATAATAATAATAATAATAATAATAATAATAATGATGATGATGATGATGATGATGATGATGATGATGATGATGATGATGATGATAACAACAATAATAAAGACAATTCCAGTAGACCACATTTTTTCCCTCACATTTCGTTTTTCGAAGAACACATTTAATTGACGCTGGCGTGAAGAGAAGAAGGCTGCCTTTATTTTTTAGGAGCTATAACATAGCTTTAAAGTAATCAACTTTCTTCCACCCACATCAGCATCAATCACCGCTAAAACTTCACCCTGCAGCCACACCAGTCAGTCAGCTGGCCTCTACACAACAACACCAGCACAAACCAGTGTCGGTCACATCCCTCATCAAACAGGCAGAAAGGGGAAAAGGTCTGGCACAAAAAGGCTGCATGTATGCACATGTCTGACAACACAGCCGCCAAGATATTGCTCTGCCATCGTGTAGGTCAGGGGTTTGTTATGGAAAACTGACTCCCACTGTTGAGAGAGAGAGAGAGAGAGAGAGAGAGAGAGAGAGAGAGAGAGAGAGAGAGAGAGAGAGAGAGAGAGAGAGAGAGAGAGAGAGAGAGAGAGAGAGACAGAGACAGAGACAGAGACAGAGAACAGAGAGACAGACAGACAGACAGACAGACAGACAGAGAGGTGGTGTCATTAACTAGATCTAGTTTGCTTGCCCCTAACTGGATTTAAAATGCTCAACTGCGCGAAGGCGGTCCAAATATAAGTGGAAAACATTTGAAAAGTGCTTAGCAAATCGTTTCGTATTATCAACACACACGAAAACATCAACCAAAATAATGGTAATAAAGATAAATTACACAAACAAAAACTTAGTTAAGACTGTCGACGTAAAAGAAGTACTCCCTAACTTTCCTGGAGAAAATCTGTTTCATTAATCCGATTCGCGAGTTCACAGAGACAATAAAAATAATTAAATATGGAATCCTTCAGTCTTGCGATTTGCAGTCTCTGAGCATTGACAGCTCCACCTGGCGGAGGAAAGGAGAAGGTTGTTGTTGTTGTTGTTGTTCCCCAGCTTAACACTCTGGGGGGTCACCCAGAATGTGTACTCTGACTCACTAATCCCACCTGGGGAAACACTGTGAGATTGAAGACTCCATAGGCAGTTTCCCTAATTTGGTTTGATTATAATTATATAGGGAGCCAAGCGACGCCGTCCATTTCAGAGACAGTACCGTCAACCTACTACCATCCTATAAAATTTCCAGAACAGGGCAGAGGATCGAGTATTGAGACTGTCCACTTTAAGACAATAACCACTTTAAGACACAACGGACGTTAGGGGGAAAGGGGGGGGGGAGAGCGGGGAGGAAGCTCTTTAACGCGCCGTTATCAGTCTGGCCCTGAAGGCACTGGGGCGAAAGGAAAACAAATACACACACAGTGTGTATACCTGCAGGCACAGCAGGGAAAAGGCCAGCAGCAGCAGCAGCAGCAGCAGCAGCCGTGTGTGCTGGCTATCGGCAAAACTAACATGTTAGTGGCTAGCCAAGCTGAAAAGCTGTTTAGTTGTTGCTTTCTTTTCACCCACACTTTCTGGCCTAGCCTACTGGGCCTAATAGCTGCCTGCAAGATACAGCGGTTTCATATCAGGGCCAGACGTTTGTCCTCATTGTCCATGATGGATTGGAATGATGAGCTGTGTCCGTTGGAGGGCGAGAAGAGAGAGAGGGGAGAGAGAGAGAGAGAGAGAGAGAGAGAGAGAGAGAGAGAGAGAGAGAGAGAGAGAGAGAGAGAAGAGAGAGCTCGAATATTTTAAAACTCAATATTTTATTGGGGGTGAATTGGATAAGCCACGAAGACTTCTTTACACCACGACTCCATCCCGGAATGGGGGGAATATGAACAGATAAATGATTTTCTAAGAAAAAAAAAGGTGTGTGTGAGAGAGAGAGGGGGGTGGGGGCGCGCGCGCGCGCGCGCACACACACACACACACCACACACACCACACACACACACACACACACACACACACACACACACACACACACACACACACACACACACACACACACAGAAGGCAGATGAATACTTGATTATGCTTGCACATGGACAATTATCACAATACGTGTGCGTGCAACGAGACAAATGGAAAGGACAAAGAGAGGAAGAGATGGAATCAGGGCTAGGGAAAAAAAGCAAGGCTAGGATAAACGAGCAAGAAAAAAAGAGAAAAAAAAAAAAGGGAAAAAAAAAAGAATAAATACTCAAAGAAACAAACAAGAAAGCAAAATAAGACAGACACACAGTCAACCACACAGATAAAAAACAACAACACAAAAACAAAACAAACAAGCACTGAGACAGACTGAAACACATCAGGAGTACAGTATCAACAGTGAGCACTAAAACAATGCACTTACCGGAACTTGTTATGGTACCACAAGATGGTAGGATCCGGGTTTCCGGAAATGACACACTTTAGAATGACGTCAGTTCCTTTTCGGACCTCTTCCCGTTTGGGACGTTTCAACTCCACGTCTGCTCTCTCATCTATCCCTGTGAAACAGAAAAAACAACAACCCAATAATGAATATGATCCAAAAAGAGCGAAAGCTTTCAGTGAAACTAAATACGACAATTTCAAATAAACAGGGGGGGGGGGGGGGACTCCCATACCACGCGACCTTCTTAAAACTTCAGTTCTATTTGTATACATACTAAGTGAAGACAGAAGAGAGGGTGGGAAGATTGTGACCTGTGCCTATTCTAAAAAATTGTCAGACGATAAAACAGGGAAGTGATAACATTGATTAAATGGGCCCTTAAGACCCAAAAGTCAAGGGATATGTCCTTGACTGACCAATCAACAAGGATAAACAAATATTCAGAAAATAATGCTTCAACTTTCCAAAAAAGAAAGGAACAACAGTAGACTACAAGCACCTGTAATTCAAAGTTGTTTTTGTTTTCATTTTGTTTTGCGCAAAACCTTCAAAAGAATTAAAAAAACTTTACACCCAAAATTTTGCATTGTTTTCTTTACTGAGTTGGGTTGTGTGGGGTTTTTTGTTTGTTTTTTTTGGGGCGGGGTGGTGAGGGTGGGGGTGGATTTTTATTTTGTTTGCTTTGGTTTCTCTGCACAGAAATGGACTTGAAAGGACACGATCTCTGACATGAAAGTCAAAATAATTAAACTTCCACTCGGGGAAAAGATAGGATCGTTCCCAGTCACAATCATTTTAACAATAATATGTGAGATTATGAAATACCCAGAGGGGTTGTGTGTAGCTGTTCTAAACAAAAGAAAGTGGCATACATTTACCCCTCATCCAGTATGGTTTGTACCCATAGACTAACCCGTCCTTCATGGCTCTAGGGAAGACGAAGTTGCCAGGGTTCTGTCATCACGTTTAGTGTGAGAATTAACAAAAGTAAACCAGGACTCTTCACATAATTGCATTGAGACAGGTGTGATATAGCAATCGATATACTGGCAAAGCTCCATTTTCCCCATCCTTTGTTATGTAGAACTCTGTCTCTGTCTGTCTGTCTCTGTCCTGTCTGTCTCTGTTTGTCTGTCTCTCTCTGTCTCTCTCTGTCTCTCTCTGTCTGTCCTGTCTGTCTCTTCTCTCTCTCTCTCTCCTCTCTCTCTCCTCTCCTCTCCCTCTCTCTCCCTCCTCTCTCTCCTCTCTCTCTCTCCTCTCCACACAAAAAGCCACAAATAGAGCAAAAGTGTAAAATTAATGGCAGATAATGGAATACAAACAGCGATTCAATTGGAGCAAAAATCTTCCTTAATAAAACTTTACCCCCCCCCACCCAAAAAAACAACAACAAAACAACAAAAACAAAACAAAACAAAACAAAACAAAACACACCAAACAATCCCCAAACAATCAAAACAACAACCACCCCAAAACTTCTTTTTCTTCAGTTTGGTATCATTGCGCACAAGTGCCTTTTTTATATAGTGGCATTTTCTATACATATAAGACCATTATTTTGTTCAGATGCATATCTAAGTAAATACCACTTGTCTGCATAAGCACCAAATGTTCCTTTCCCATGGTGTAATGAACTCAGTAAGGTGTAGCTTGACGCCTGTCCCTTGTACTTGTTTATGCTGTATATTATGAATATGTGCTGAATCAATTATACTACGAACCGAACAGAACAGGAAAGTCACCTGGTAATTATTTCAACACACCAAACGAAACAAAATACCCCCAGCACAGCCCTAACCCCTAACCTCAGAAAAGTGATCCTAAGTGTTAACCTTGTCCTTTACCGCGTCTCTCTCTCTCTCTCTCTCTCTCCATCTCTCTCTCTCTCTCTCTCTCTCTCCTCCTCTCTCTCTCTCTCACAAACACGGCGTCAAGCGGCGAACGATCGTCAATCCCTACTAGGCCTACTGGGATTTGCGGGTGGCGTAAGGGATCTGTCTTCTGTTCTAATGGGGATTTTCCTTCCAGACCTCCTGCCGACGGTTCCAATACGGGTGTTGACCAACCCCTGTCCTTCTGTGAGGTAACAGGAAGGGAATTAAGTGGTGGTGTATTTGTCCACACCGGGTTGTCTTTCTTTCTGATGACGAGAATGTCTTAAAGGACTTCGCTAATAATATAGGTTGAGTACTCCTGAAGGATGGGGAGAGAGAGAGAGAGAGAGAGAGAGAGAGAGAGAGAGAGAGAGAGAGAGAGAGAGAGAGAGAGAGAGAGAGAGAGAGAGAGAGAGGATAATGGTGAAGGTGATAAAGATAATGCTAGTCTCTATTTTCAAGAATAACGCAAGAATGTATAAAAAAAAAAATTCATACGGCGTTTTGTCCTAGGAATAATAACTTATGATAGCAAATAAATCAGAGAGAGAGAGAGAGAGAGAGAGAGAGAGAGAGAGAGAGAGAGAGAGAGAGAGAGAGAGAGAGAGAGCCCCCCCCCCCCCCCCTGCTCCACACACACACACACACTCACACAGTGTTTCGAATGCGCAGATCCAGACTTTGTTTTACTATTTCGTTCGTTGCTTGTTGAATTACGGCTTTAGTGGGAGACTGTCGGACGGACCATCTAAAGAGTTGACATACAAACCCGTCACCTGTTGGCTGTACCATTACATGGTGAACTCTTCACAGCCAGAACAGAACCCGTCTCCCTATCTCGTTTCCGAAACATCGAAAATCTGCATATCTTAAGCTTTCTCTCAAGTGTTTCTGAATTCCAAGCTAAAACGCACGAGTCCTTCAGTTTCAGATAAAAACACACAGAGGAAGAAAGCTCGAGAAAGCTCGCCACATGGCCAGGAAGCGATTCAGAGGAAAAACACTCTAGGGTCACAAAGACACTGAGTGTATAAAGTATTACAGAGTCTGTAAAGTAGCACAGAGTGTGGTAAAGCAGTACTAAACGGAGTCTGTAAAGTAGTATCTGTGGACAGGAGGCCAGTTTCGAGTATGCAGACTGGCGCCACAAGCCACTGCACTTTCCGCTTGCGGACAAGCCATCCGCCACTGGTCAAACATGAACCTACCTCATTACCCCGACACCCCACACCGCCACCACCCATCGTCTTCCCACCCACCCAACACGCCCTTCCCCCCACCCCCTTTACTGCCGATACCCGATACCCTTTTGTCCACCCCGGAACGTGTTCTGTGTCCCGCCACCAAGCTCTGTCCTTACCGCTGGTGACATAACCCCGCCAGTCATCCATGTTTCATGGCCACTTGTCCCGTTCCCATGTAATGGCATTTCCAGTTTGCCCTCGCTCTCCCGACAACTATGGAAGGATATATGGGTCTAAAGGTGTGAATTACCGTTTTCAAGGCCAAACGTTTATTTTTGTCATCGGTAATTTCGTAATTAAATTATGTTTGATTGTGTCAGCATTTTAATTTTGATTTCGCTTATATTGAACAATAAAGTGTTCAATAATATACCAAACAAGTTTTTTCTTTAGAAGAGTTCTATGTCTTGTTTCAGTCATGACAACTGAATTATATTTTTATTTAGCTGATGTGTAACTGTGGCTTTTTATTCAAATATATTGCCTGAGTGTCGGACACATTTGGGACGAACTGATTGCATAAAACTTAAAGCAATATTGACAAAACAATAAAATCAATCTGATTCACAGTTCACCTTTTGATTTTATTTTTATGATTTTTTTTCGTTCCACAGAGGCGCTAGAGCTCCGAGGTTTTACCATAGTGAGATTTTGCGTATGCGACTACTTGCCCACCATTAAAGCAACGGCATTCCGACTTCGGGGATGTGATGAAAATCAGTACTGTGTATTGAAATTTCAAAAACATCTGGTCAAAAATTAACATTAATGTAGTCAAATCACACTTATGGATTGTTTGTTTGTTTTTTAAACAGTGCATGACAAAATTTAAATTAATGTAATGGTGATGAATATGATATTTTCTACAGGAAAAGGTGCCTCTCTCGTTGGTAAAAGAAAAACAAAACAAACAAAAACCCGTCTCCTAATGCAGCAAATAAAGCTAGCTTTAAGTAAGAATGAGTCCCTTTGTAATTAAAATTATCTCATCTACCTGTTGAAAAAAATGTTGACATAACCTTTAATTTTTACACAGAACTTTATCACTTTCTTGGAATAGGCTTGTTCCTTTGTTTTTACAGGACTGGACTAGTGTTGTTGTGATTGTATAGATAGGAGTCAGCGGAGATTTTCGATTTAGGGGCTAGTTTTTAGGTACGATTTGAAAATTGTTGTGTTAAAAAATCTGATATCCTAGATCTACACAAGTCGTCTACCATAGACTAGATAGCCAGAACCAGTAGGTCCACTCTGCTTGGCCAGCGACAGAGACCAAGCTTGAAGTGCACTGTCCACCATCCCCTAGGCTTTCGTCAATCAATGGACTGGCCAACCCTTTGACCCTGGCTACTACTTGCTCGACTACTCTCAGAGATGATTGTGGCGCTGTCGGCGCGCGCCTCTGTCGTTGCCATGATTGGCTAGGCTTTGATCAAGGCACAGAAGGGTGGGGTGGTCTTGGCCCCTTGCCTGCCTGCCCCCTTCTTTTACCACCAGTCTATTTGATTGCATCCTTCCCGGTTTCATCTAACCTCTCAATCACCCTCAACTACTTTCTCACCTGCTTCTGTTCCGCCTACTATCTCTCGTCACCAACGATTCTCTATACAGACAGATCGCTGTCTTCTTTTTCATTGACCCCGACTCAATCGGTAGGTAATCGTTTGCTCGTTGACACCTTATTTTGCTGACTTTCTTCTTCATGTACGGATCTTCGTGGCTTTGATCTGGAATACCGGTCGTTGCCGTGTGTCGGATCTTACCGTGTGATTAAAGAGGGCTGTATGTGATTGTGCCAATTGATACCGGCTGATACTTATTTTCTCGTTCCTGATGTCTTCTTCAAGCCCGCTCTGTGGTCTGTGTTTTGTCTAATATTGTTTTCTTGTCGTGTTCTCGTTCATTTTCTATTTTCTGAAGATTGACTGGATCTACGTTTTCTCTTTGGTGTACTTTTTCTTTTTCTTCTTCTCGTTTTCTTCTTGCTCCTTTCGGTTCTGGGACTATTTCAAAATAATCTGTGTGTGTGTGTGTGTGTGTGTGTGTGTGTGTGTGTGTGTGTGTGTGTGTGTGTGTGTGTGTGTGTGTGTGTATGTGTGTGTGTGTGTGTGTGTGTGTGACACAGAGAGAGAGAGAGAGAGAGAGAGAGAGAGAGAGAGAGAGAGAGAGAGAGAGAGAGAGAGTAGTGATTTGTAGAAAAGATACCCATCATCTGTTGCCTCACACACACACACACACACACACACACACACACACACACACACACACACACACACACACACACACACACACGCACAATTTTTTTTTCCCTCGAGCGAGAAACCTTTCAAAGAATGGTGGCTTTACAAACGTTTTTATCTCCAACTTGACAGTATCCAATTGGCGCGACATGTGTACAGTCCTACCATAACTTTCTAATCCAGCTCAGACTAAGTCTAAACATTGTTTTCTAGCACGACTGGTTTCAGTCCTGTGGGGGTGCTGGCAATCAGCTGAATTATGAATCATACTGGCCAGTGATATCGTGCCTGAGCTGCCGCGAACAATGATTACGCAACAGTGGCGTATGAGTGAAGGGAGATAAAGGATAAACCAATGGGAAATAACCCTGTCCTGATCTGTCTTGGCGGGATTACTTCCATGACGAAATGCATCAATAATTCGAAAACTAGGACAATCATAATGATGCAAAATTCAATATTCTGTCATGCTCGCACATATCCGTGTATGCATGAATGCAGCATACCGACGTGCACATGTTCTGGTGTGTCCATGCCCCAAAAGGAGTGTAAAACTAAAATGTCTTTATTGTGCAAATGAAGTCCTGTTTCTTCTCTCTACACTGCCGTTATCATCTATCATGTTTTGCCATCTGTTATAGCAAGTATCACTCCGAACAACACAGACAGTGGCAATTAATGAGCCAGGGCACTTTCACACAAGTTACATTCCTATTTTCTACTTTCCCAACAATTTATCATCATTTTTTTCTCCCTGTCATATTACCATTGTTTTTTTCCATCAGGCAAATCTAGGTGGTTTTATCTCAGCATTTTGGGCTATTTCGTGGTCAAGTGTTATTCAAGTTTCCACTTACAGTATACAGCAATGTATTCACAACCTTCTAGACTTGGCAGTGGGTTTGAAACCTTAAACCTGAAACTTGAGCTAGAACCGCTGAGTGTTGACAGACAGTGCACTCTATCCAGCTCCCCACACAGCAGCAGAAAGGGCAAACACTTGCACACAGCCCCCACTGCCCTCAGTCAGTCAGTCAGTCAGTCAGGACAAGACAAAGGCCCGGCCAGTGGTGCTGAAAGTCCGACAGCAGTTTATGGCCCACATCAAAGAGCGGGCACACTGCCTGAGGAAGGCTGTAATCTGCCGGCAGATTAGCACAGGCCCGGGAGGCCGGGGACGTTTCCTAGCAATGCTGCACAGAGGAGAGAGAGGCAGTGACCTGGTCCACAATGGACGGTCACCTCACCTCCTGATAGTGGGGGAGTGGGAAGCCTCTGTTCTCAGTTCACCAATCTGGTTTGGCAAACAAGTCGCCATCATGCCAGGTAAGGCTGTCAGTTGATACATGATGGCAGCAGGGCTGAAAGGCTTAGTGATATCGGAGCATGTATTAACGTCTTAGATAGACAACAATGGTGTGCTTGTCACATTAAAGAGACGCCATATTTTATCCTCCCTCTTTGTTGTAGTTGGGAAAATGCAAAATCGTAAATTGAGCGGCAAGTGTTTGAGCTTAAAAACAAAATGTATACAGTGCAGAACTCAAGACTGGCAATGCCAGTTTAGAGGTCTACATAAAACTGGGTGTATGCAGTTAACACCTTTTACTCCAACACAGGGCTGGCAACTCCCTGGAATGCTTTTCAACTTTTTATTCCCCACAAAACTGAATTTCAGAATGGATTCTTCTGTTTCATGCAGATCAAAAGTTTCTATAGAGTAAAACCAAACACCAAAATCAAATTGCTTTTTCATTTCATTGTTCTGAAAGGCACTGCAGCTCTCTATACACTTAAGTGGTATGCTAGGTTCTCCTATGGTGAAACCAAACTGCCATATCAAAATAAACTTTTCGTTTTATTCCTGTGAATATAAGATTAGTGCTCTGTGCCCACAACTACGATTTTAACAATAAAAAATAAAAACACCACCACGACCCAGTGTAGTCATTCTTGCTACCCATGAATTGAGAGCTCTGTGAAAAAAGCTGGGGAAGGAAACTAGTTCAGGTCTGACCAGACAAGGAGATGATATCAGATCTGACCAAACAAACTACTAACATGTCCCATACCAGACTTTATCCCAAGATCCCTGAATAACCTTTAAATCCACTCGGCTCAGTCTACCCTACCCTATCATTCACAAAGCCTCTAAACCTCTGCTTCCTTCCTTTTCAAGACGTTTACGGGGGATGGTTGGTTAATGGTACAGTCTCTAAATTGGATACCTCCACTGGGACTATATACAATCAAACCAGATTCCTTTTCACTCTTCCTGTCCGGGATATCAAGTCTGCTGAGTTCTCGAGGGAATTTCCTGCTTCAATTTCCTGCACTCTGGCTGACTGACAGACACATCTGCAGGGACAGGCAGTGATTGGACGGACAGGGGTGATTGACAGATTCCACAGCATCTGCAGGCTGCAGGATGCCAGGAAATAGGGGATGCAGCATCACACTTCACACTGCCAGCAGCTGCCTGCCAGATCCCTGATGTTGGGAACCCCATTACCCAACTGTTTGTCAGGGCTGTCAACATTTTGAAGCGAGTGGTTTGCTGTGGATAGTGATTTTTGAGGGTATATTTTTTCCTTGTGCCAATAACTGTGAAGTGGGTGTGAGTATAATTAAGAGAGAGAGAGAGAGACAGTCAGGCAGACAGACAGACAGAGACAGAAAGAAACAGAGACAGAAAGAAACAAAGCAAAAGGAGAGAGAGAGAGAGAGAGAGAGAGAGAGAGAGAGAGAGAGAGAGAGAGAGAGAGAGAGAGAGAGAGAGACAGAAGAGAGACAGACACAGACAGACAGACAGACAGACAGACAGACAGGCAGACAGACAGACAGACAGACAGACATAGAAATAAGGGTAAAATGTGTGTAGTGGTTGAAGTGATAATCAACTCTTGATCCTCTCACTTTCAGTGATAAAACTTTACGCCCTAACACCGGTTCCTGTCGTTTTGCTTTCTTTGTCTGATGTTAGCACTGAACCAGTAAACTATCAACAACCTGCATCAGCCTGACCTTGCATGTGTCTATTGCTGGTATGAAACAAGCCTTCTTTGGTACATAACATACTGGTTATTCTTCAAACCCAACAACAGATCCAATATTTGTAAATCTATTGATTTTCTAGGAGAGGTGGCTCAGGAGCCTCAACTTGAAGGCACAGAGTCTGGAGCAATGAGGAATACTGGAGATCCTGGTGTGACCACAGTCAGAGTTGGTTTGCGGTTTGTACAGTAATGTATCTTCAGTGGTTTTTCTCCACATGAGATGACAAAGTATATAACTTTATATAACTGACCATGGTAAGCTATATAAACTGCATGCTAACAATCTGAAGCATATTCAAATGTTTAAACCTGCCATTACTTCCCTATCAATCCTTACTTTTACCTCAAATCTTTTCTTCTGATCCTGCTGCTAGGGTCTAGATGATATAAACCACTCAGCTCTGAGATAAAGGGCTAAGCCAGGTATTGACTATTCCACAATGGCTTTGAGACCACCAGATTTAGATACTGCATTGCTTCCTAGCAGTTTTTGTTTGTCCTTCAGGTATCCGCTACAACTGCTGAGTGTTGACAGACAGTGCACTACAGCCCCCAACAACAGCAGCAGCAGAAAGGGCAACACCTCCTGCACACAGCCCACACTGCCCTCAGTCAGTCAGTCAGTCAGTCAGGACAAGACAAAGGCCCGGCCAGTGGTGCTGACAGTCCCACAGCAGTTTATGGCCACATCAAAGAGCGGGCACACTGCCTGAGGAAGGCTGTAATCTGCCGGCAGATTAGCACAGGCCCGGGAGGCCGGGGACGTTTCCTAGCAATGCTGCACAGAGGAGAGAGAGGCAGTGCCCTGGTCCACAATGGACGGTCACCTCACCTCCTGATAGTGGGGGAGTGGGAAGCCTCTGTTCTTAGTTTATCAATCTGGTTTCACAAATGGTCCCCGTTTTTGCGGGCTGCATTGTTAACTGATATACGATGACAGCAGAGCTGGGCCAACCCAGTGATACCGATCATACGTTAGCATTGGAGACTGACAGGGATTGCGGGGTGTGTCACATCAAAAGAACTATAAACCTTTTTTTGTGTACTTTTGGGAGAGTTTTGAATTTGGGTGCTTTATTTTAGGGGTGGGGGGTGTTTGTTTTTAAGTCCCAAGACCATTTATTTCCTTCAGCTTGCAGACCCAGCAAAAGACCTATTTAGACACTATGTATCGCCATGTGGATGTTGAATATTCCCAGTTTGGAAGTTCAGAAGAGGACACAGTAAACTCTAAGTGTCCAAGCTGTGAACATGCTAATGACCTGTTGAAATGACTTGGAAGTCAAACGACCTGTTGCACATGTCCTTATAAAACTACAAACACGTACTGCTAAACAGAACACTATAATTGTTCTATGGTGAAATGTATCTTTTGCAAGATTATATTTTCTGCTGAAGGTAATTTGCGCAAGTGAAAGTTATTTGCTGAAAAGAAGAAATAAACAAAAATCCCAACCCGGCAACAACAAGAAAAGACAGAAAAAAATCAACAACAGACACCCCCCCCCCCCACCACCAGACAACGAAGCCCTATTTGGTCAGGAACTCCAGCTGACAGGTATGTCACAGAATTATCAACTGGTTTCCAGATAAAGTTAGACTATTACTGAACATTCCTGGACTACCTCCCACTCTTTTCAGACTGCTATAGGTTTACAAACCCACTTTTCTGTCCAGATACAACACATAACTCAGTACTTATTCACCCACTGACTCAAAATCACGATGATTAGCCAAATTAAAAAAAAACCAGACAGCTATATAATAAGAACATGGCGGTTCCACACTCTCTCCAAAAAGACATTCCAGTGATAAAAACCTCATCATCCAATTCCTTCACACAATCCTACTTCCCCCCTTCCCCCCCTCTCACCAAACCAGAAAATCTACCTTATCTCACATTGTAACATACTTACCTCATTTACCAAGTGAATCATCATCTACAATGGCAAAGCCAGTTATCACTCCCACCCCCCTCCCCTGTAACAAACTCCTCCCCAAAAAGTCTGCAAAACGTCTCACCTACGCTTACTAATAATAACCGGCTCTATTTAAAGAAAAATATGTCCATTACTAGGACGTTTTAGACCTGAGGGGTGGGTGGGGGTACCGGTATCATTGGCCACTTATCTCACGTCAGGTAATCTACCTCAGCCCTCGGGTTAGCTCATAGACAGGGTGTCATATCAGGCAGGCCTCGAACACGCCAGAGTCTGGCCCCCTGTCGTGCCTGTTTCCTCATACACGGTGTCTTGATAGAAAAGCCCCTATAACACCGGGGCGACACGATAAGCTGCTGGGGTCTGGGGCCAGTCATCTGCCTCTGCCCGCTTGCAATGGGAATTTACGGCTTGAAAGAGGTTCAGCTGAGCGCTGAGACTACTTTTCTCTTAATTCTTCTGTGGGGTTATTTGTTTGTTTTGGGGGTGGAGGTGGGTTTTTTTTTTGGCAAACAGGTTGTTGTATATATATATAATATATATATATATATATATATATAATATATAAGAAGAGAAGAGAGAGAGAGAGAGAGAGAGAGAGAGTTAGATAGATAGATAGATAGATAGATAGATAGATAGATAGACAGATAGATAGAAGATAGATAGATAGATAGATAGATAGATAGATAGATAGATATAGATAGATAGATAGATAGATATGCAAGCGCAAGCACGCAAAATGCAACATAAGTGAAGTGTATGCATAATTTCCTTTTCCCCCCTTCTCTACACCACATATTTTTAGAACTATAAACTCTGTGTGTGTATGTGTGTGTATGCGTGTGTGTGTGCGTGCGTGCGTACGTGCGTGTGTGTGTGTGTGTGTGGAGAGAGAGAGAGAGAGAGAGAGAGAGAGAGAGAGAGAGAGAGAGAGAGAGAGAGAGAGAGAGAGAGAGAGAGAGAGAGAGAGAGGTTAGATAAAATCGAGACATTTGGTTTCTTGTTTCTACTACTACTACTACCTCTACTACTACTATCTACTACTACTACTACTACTATACTACTACTACTACTACTACTACTACTACTACTACTACTACTACTACTACTCTGCTGCTCTACTGCTACTACTACTACTACTACTACTACTACTACTACTACTACTGCTGCTGCTGCTGCTACTGCTACTACTACTACTACCACCACCACCACCACTACTGCTACTGCTGCTACTGCTGCTGCTACTCCAACTACTACTAATTAATATTATCAATAGCATTATCCTTTACTGTTACTGAACAGGCAAAACGGTACAAACCATAAGGGTTCATGGTTACTAGTTTTTCTGAAAAACTGACTTACACTGGGAAAAACATGATCCATAACGATTTCAAGAGTAATCAGATTGTATATCGTAACTCCCTTAGTGATTGAAATCTGCTTTGTCCATTAGAAATTTTTTTTTAAAAAACCCAAAAACAACCACTTTGCACAAGAATATCAAGGCTATTCTGCTCATACGAATTTGGAAATCCATTTTACACGAAAGAAAATCAAAATTCAATCTGCCTACCAAACAAAATCCACTTTTGCCAGCAAAAACCTGTAAGACACTTTACATAACTACATGAAAACTTGCAAACCAGTTTGGCGCGTGAGAAACGTAACAGAAATCCACTTTGCCGAAATAAAAGGACAGTTGTCACGAATTGTCCGTAGAACCACCAGCACAAAACACCCTCGTTTATTCTACGACGACCAGTAAGGTCTGTGGCTGGAAGGAAAAAAAAAGAGATCCCACAAGTCATAATAAACTCTCCAAGGAGAACATCCTGCAGATTAGACCTTGATATATCCTGATGCTCTAAAAAGCACATCTGTGTGCTGTCCCAGTAGTGCCTCCTTATTCCGTCAAGGAGAGCGTCCCGTGAAAATCACCCTGGGAGGCTGAATGCAGGAGTCATCCTCCTTGTCAGATGGGTCATTATTTCCAACGATGCTGATCACACTGCCAGGCTGCACTCCCAACTTAGCCACGTTCTGGCTGAAGGCTCTCTCTCTCTCTCTGTCTCTGTCTCTGTCTCTCTCTCTCTCCCCCCCTCTCTCTCTCTCTCGTCTGTTCTCTCTCTCTCTCTCTGTCTCTGTCTGTCTTCTGTCTGTCTGTCTGTCTGTCTGTCTGTCTGTCTGTCTGTCTGTCTGTCGTCTCTCCCTCTCCCTCTCCCCCCCCCCCTCTCTCTCTCCTCTCTCGCTCTCTTTCTACCTGAAGGAGGTAAACTCATTACAGGCATTGAGAAAACACATTTCCCATTGATTGGCAGAGGGATCGTGCAGAGTTTAGCGGGGCATCAGGGAGGGGATTTAGGGGCATTGCATGCAGAGTGCTCATTAACTGCTTCCTGGGCTGGGCTAAGGGGATGCAGAGAGCCAGGCAGAGATTCATCCATCACCTTGTTAGATTGACATTCCCAGATCCCAGTTTCTCATATTTTTACTGTCAGTGTTTTGGGCCATTCAGAGAGAGAGAGAGAGAGAGAGAGAGAGAGAGAGAGAGAGAGAGAGAGAGAGAGAGAGAGAGAGAGAGAGAGAGAGAGAGAGAGAGAGAGATTCTGAGTTCATGGAATATTCTTGAGAATCTTGACTTTTTAAAGAAAGTGTTTCAGTTGATTATAATTAATTTGGATGAAACTCTAAACATCTGAGCTGAAGCCAAACTTAATAAGATAGAGGTTTCAGAAACTCTTGATATAAGCAAGAAAGCCAAAGCATAGGAAGACATTTAATATCAAAATTCCCTCCCCGTTTCTCATCTAGAGCATCAATGTTTACCAATGATGTAGATTTTGCGTATACAACCGTTTTTACCCACCATTACGACCTTGGAGATTGTATCTAAACTCCAGATATCACATATGATTATGAATACAAAACGGAAAACAAACACACCATTTTGACACTTTTCTGCATCATTCTCCATCATTGTTGGAGAAACAGCAAGGCTTACCATTTACCTAACCTCTTCCCTGACTCTAAGACTAAGGGTTGCCCAACAGCTGTTAATCAGGCCCCTAACACCACCAATCTCATGACTTTCTTACGTCAACATCACGACAAACTATCGGACATCCACAGCCGCTATCGTCCATTCAGATCACCCACAATCTCATGTCCCATTCAATAAATATTGCACTAATGAAAGGGAAGAAGGCTGATTAAGATAACAAACAGCCTTGACTCCTGTCCCTCATATGCCCGTCCTCAGAGCTCCTTCCTTCACTCCTGTTTCATTGCATTAATTTGCAGGCTAATATCTGTTCCGCATTCTTCAAATGGCCTGATTATTTTGGCAACAGCCCATGGGCAAGAAACGTCTAATCCTTCCCTGATTCAGTTTTCGGATTGGATTGAATTGAACATGGCGCAAGACATGACGTGACTGAAAAACGTCAGGAGGAGTGTGGGGATTGGGGGTTGTTGGGAGATTAGAGAATGCTGAAAAGTTGCTGGATTGAAAGGTGGGGAAAAAGTGTTTTATTGAAGGGTTTTGTGAACAGATTTGACATGTCTGACTCTGTCTGTCTGTCTGTCCATCTGCCTGCCTCTCTCTCCCCCTTTGTGTTGTGGTTGTGTGTGTGTGGTTGTGTGTGTATGTGTGTGTGGCGTGCGTGCGCAAGTGCACGTATGCATGCATGCATGGATACACACATGCGTGCAGAGCAAAGTTCTGGATTTTTAATGTGCATACTTGAATTTGACAAAATGATCTGGGTATATGTGTATCCCAAGGGGATATAGAAAAAAACGCGTCATCACCTAAGCTGACCTAAAAGATGTTCAAAACTCTATCCTTACTCCACCAAAAACTGCCATGATTGGAACCTGCCACACATTGCCCAACAGGAATAAACAAAACAGGAGTACGATTTTGAAAGAACAGCATCCAAATAAGCTCCAGTAGCAGTGATCAAATAATCCTGGTTGTCCCCATACACACTCTAGTTCAGAACTGCTAAGTGTTGACAGTGCACAGCAGCCCCAAACAGCAGCAGCAGAAAGGACAGCCACCTCCTGCACACAGCCCACACTGCCCTCAGTCAGTCACAGTCAGTCAGTCAGTCAGTCATCAGACAAGACAAAGGCCCGGCCAGTGGTGCTGACAGTCCCACAGCAGTTTATGGCCACATCAAAGAGCGGGCACACTGCCTGAGGAAGGCTGTAATCAGACAGCAGATTAGCACAGGCCAGAGTCTCCTGGCTGCACAACCCTAGCTACACCACTTGACAGGCCATGTGTTCAAACGATTCAGAACTTATAGACCTTAGCCATAGCTGACTATAATATGTGTTAGGAGTCAACCAGTGTAACATTAAACTTAGAGTTACGCCCACAGAGATAGTGAGCCATACCCTTAGCATAAACTTGCTCACCCTTCAATGTTAAAAAAGTAGCAAGTGAAGTCGATTAGAATGTTGCAGAGTACACCTTACAGAGAAAAATGACTAAACCACATTAAACAGACACTTTTGTACACGTGGCGCCAGTTCTTTCCAAGAATGTCACTTACATTTTTTGATACTGTGCTATCAGTTCATCTAAACAGAGTCGTCCCTACAGAGAAAATATGAACTCGTGCCCCCTTCTCTTCCCAAACAAAAAAAGAATACACCAGATCCCACCAGGAATTACTGCTGACATATTCCACAATAGTTTCACAGATCCCCGAATTACCTGACAGTCTACCCTTTTCTACAAAGGTATCAGTCTCCAAAGCCTGTTACACACTGCTTCCCAAAAGTGCTTTTCTTGTCTAGGGAGGGCAGTCTATACAGCTGTCACCAGGGGGTCTGAAATCCAATTTTCATTCCAAAGTAGTGACACAGTCATTTACAAGGACAGGCGACTGACAAGAGCGGTCTGTTGTCCGCAGATTGGGGAATAGCTGGAAAGAAGGGACACAACATCCCAGCCTACCATGGTGCCAGCAAAAATGGCCATTTCCCTGATGAATCCCGAAGCAAACTGTTAATGAGGGGTTGTGTGTTGGTTGCAAAAAAACTTCAGTAGTGCCCCAACGGTCTGCTAGACTTCGGGACAGGTGAGGTGAGGTGAGAGGTTGCCTGTTACTGAAGGTGGTTTGTTGGTTTCAACAGTACTTATTGGAGAAAAATCAAAAGGACTTCAACTTATGAATTATCCTAATGGATTAGCGTACGACATGGTTCCTTTAGGAACAAATAGTTGTATGGACCCAAAAAAATATTGTGAAGAACAATAACAAACACGAATTTGATTAAACACGAATTAGTTGTGGAATTCGAGTATCTGTTATGATAATTTACAGTCTGTTGCTCATTTTTTTGTGCTCATCTTCAGTATTCAGTTGTTGTGCTGGCCATGTGTATCATAGCTACTTTATTTTGATTGTCAATGGGTGTATGTGTATGTATGTATGTAAACGTCTGTGTGTCTGTGTCTGTGTCTGTGTGACTGTGTGTCTGTGTGTGTTGTATGCGTGCGTGTGTGCTTGCGTGCATGTGTGCATGCGCGCGCGTGTATGCAAACAGCATACAGATAGTATAGTGTATCCTTGATCCCACTCCCATACTCTACGCTCTCAATGCTTTCGAACTGACTGACCTAAGAAAGCGAAAGTCCAATGCCCCTTCCACTACCAGCGGCAGCCTGATTATCCAGATCCACACAGCAGACAGACAGGAGAAGGTGGTGTAAGGCCTCCCTCCAACAGACGTTTACCTGATAAACACCTCATCATCTCCTATACCAGTCCCAGCTGTGCTTACACACCCTCTTTCTCAAGCTATTTTGTTTGCCTGGTGGTTAGAATGTTGCGCATTTACGCTCTTGATCTGCCAACCCGGGTTCAAACCCCGTTCAAGTGCCCCATCCCCCCTTCTGGAGTTCACTTCAGTGCCCCCCCCCCCCCCCCCCCCCCCCCCCCCCCCCCCCGCGCCCTTCCAAAAAAAGTCCTTTGAGTGAGACTATAGACCAAAGCCACGAATGCGAATGCACACAGATCATCATGCGCACACGTTAAAACCTGTTCCGCTTTTCGGAAGAGTAGGCCGTCGTATGCTGGTGGAAGCAGATGAGAAAACTGACAAAATCGTATGCGCACAGGGACTGGATGTAAAAACAAAGGACATGAGTGCTTATTCCCTTATCCTCAAAATAAAAGGTTAAGATACATTAACGAATAAATAGACAAATCAGCGTTTTGGCACCAAACCAGAAAATATCCATAGCATTTTTATCTCACAAGACATCAGTGTTACCCCACAAGGTAAAAAGATTATCTCCATTCTCCAACGATTTACACAGTCTTTTTCCAACGATTTAAGTAGTCTCCTCGTGCTTTATCTATTATTGCTGTGTATTATCCACGCTTACCAGTGACTTAGCTAATCAACGGCAACACGAAATACCCACGCCTCACCCGTTTGGTATGTCCTAAAGTGGTTAGTGTCCTAAAGTGGGCATGCTCAAAAGAGATACAAACTCCTCCCTGGGTCTGAAAACTTCCTGGGGGGGGGGGGGACACCCTTCTCTTTTTCTTCACCAGGTGGGCTGTGAACGCTCAAAAATCGCAAGACGAGCAATTCCAAAGGTGACAATTCCTGATTGTCTCTGTGAGAGGCAAATCGGGTTGAACAACAGGTTTTCATGAGAAAGTTAGGGAATGTTTCTTGTACGTTCACAGTCTCGACTATGTTGTTGTTTATATGGTATCTTTTTACAACCATTATTTGGGGTTGAGTTTTCAGGTGTGATCATACATAACGACGTGCTAAGCAGTTTGGAAGTAATTTCCAGTTACGACTGGACCAGATTCGCGCAGATGAAGGCCTTAATCCAGCTGTTTTGTATGTATACCACTTTAAGTCACAGCAGATTTCTCAGCGACAAATTCGGGCTCCTCTCCCAAGGAATAGTGCGTCGCCACAAGACCAGCAGCACCACCCATTATTTTTATTTCATTTTCCTGTCTGCATGTGTAATTTGTTTCCCTTTCAGAGTGGCCCTTTTCTACAGAATTTTGCCATGGACAACTTTCTTGTAGCCATGGTTTCTCTTGTGAGCACTAAATGCGTGTTGCACACGGGACTTCGATTTATCGCCTCATCCGAAAGACTAGCACTGAGACCACCACTCACGCTCTAGTAGGTGGGGGAACAGTTTTCGGCTCAAAGTAATGGGAATTGAAATCCTAGACACTTCGAACCGAACTAAGACTTTGGCTTTCTTGGCAGGTGCGGTATCTCTAGAGCCCCGATCCACAGTTAGCGACAAAAACCACTTTAACGACGTGTGGTACCTACCCACACTACTACATTCTACAGACCTGAAAAAGACAGGGTGGGGGTATATCGGTTTAGGCAGTATATTATTTCCCCGTCCGCTTAATCAGGGTCACCCCGAGCCGTGAGTGAGCTCATAGACACACTGTCATATCAAGGTGGCAGGCAAGGCTTCTCCGGGCCTGTCATGTCTTGTCTCCGGACAGGCAGAGGCCCGATAGCAGTCCTTTAATACCCTGACGACACGATAAGCTATCCGCCCCTCTCCGCATGCTGCAATGTTCTACCTGCCTGTTTCCTGGAAAATTTACAACCTAGGAGTTCAGGAGAGCGCGACTCTGTGGTTTCTTTCGTTCTGGCCTTCTCTCTTTCTTGATGAAGGAGCGGGAGCGAGTTATCAGAGACCTCAGCTTCTCTTAGGGCCGGCATCTTGAGGCCGGCGCCCATCTCCTCTCTCTCACACGCATCTATACCTCCCTTGTCCCTAAAGAGGGCAGGTACTCACTCACAGCTGGGTGCAAAACAAAAGCAATCACCATCAAGCCACTACTGACAATCGCCAAAAAGACAAGTAAGCATCAACAACAACAACAAACTGTATTGGGAGTGACACAGTATCAATGCAGAGACCGTCAACACTGGCAGGAACAAAAACCAAGTTATGATCAGTACATCATGAACAGTTCCCAATATCTGTCTCCAATTATCTACACCGTTTGTCCAATTGTCCAACTTCAGGCCCATACAAAAACTGCATCAGCACTTCTCTCAGTTGTCACGCACTGACTTCTAGCCAGATAAAGGAGAAGGGGGACAAGACAACCCAGAAAGCGTCATGGTCCTCAGATACACACAGGGACATTCTCCACATCTCTCTACCCACCAATCCATTAACAACAACCCCTGACACAAAGACTAATAGCATTAATCGCCAACTGACACAAACTGTTTCCCAACTCATGTTTCAAAGCTCGCTACCACTATCATGCTCCCAATGCCCCCTCCCCCCCCCCCCCCGTCTCCCACACTCACCCCCCCCCCCCCACCCCTTTTTTCAAGAAAACTTTTACTGGGGTTCTTTAGAAGTTTCGTTAATTCCGGACTAACGCACACTTCACCGTTTTTCATCCGCTATGAGTCACGACGCTAGTGAGTGGCTTGCGGGCAGCAGGGAGCGAGCGAGGAAGACTTGGGGGTCTGTCTTCCCTGCAGGGCATAAACTGTGCTAAAGACGTCATCCCTGGGCCAGGGAAGCTAATGTCCTGAAGCTAAAAGCACATCTGTGTGCTGCCCGAGTCGCCCGTCTCCATGAAAAGCAGGGAGGAAGGGGGCATAACGCTAAAAGCACTTTGTACACCACCAGAGTCATCGTCCTTGCCAAAAAAAAAAAACCCAACACCCAAACGGGACATTACTCCCTGAGGTTGCCGAGACATTGGTATGTATGCCAGCCAGACTGCTGAATTTGTCTCCATCCTCCACCTGAGGAACCTCAGCTCTGGATGGGGCAGTGGAGGACACATTGCGTATTGATTGGCACAGGGAGAGAGAGAGGGAGGGAGGGAGAGAGAGAGCGAGGGAGAGAGAGAGGGAGGAGAGGGTGTGGAGTTGCGCACCAGCGTCAGCGTCAGTGTGGAGACTACCCTCGTTGCATGCATATTGCTCATTTTCTCTTTTCTGCTCCGTTTGCCGGAAGATGGCAGGCAGACTTCATCTGTCGTGTTGTTGTTAGTGAGTTAGAAGAGCTTCTGGCTAGTTTACTGGTATAGGTCAGCGAGTGTGTTGCGTAACAAAAGTCCTGGTAGAGTTTAGTCTGGTCTTTAGAAACGGTTCGTTTGAACTGTTGTTATTGGAAGACTTCATGAAGAGGATATGATATAAAGTGATGCAGTGTAGAAATGATATTTGATCACACTGTTGTTAGTGTTTTTTGCGTGGTGAGAGCATGAATATTCACTAGTTAAACGTTGTGTTGCTTTATGTGTTGAATATTCATAGTAGGACATGAATATTCAATAGTTGGGTGTTTTACCACTTTATGTGTCGAATATTTATGATTTTCCTCTGCGTCAGGTTGATTGCATGATGACTGAATATGATTTCTGCTTTTTTGCCATTTGGATGAAAGCACTCGAATTTGTCCTTTTTATGTATGCCCTTAAGACGTTTTCGAAATAAATCGTTTTTGTTTTTATTCTGGTTACAGTCAGTGAGAGAACATGCTGTTGTTGTTTTTTTAAACTATCAATACGGTAAAAAATTGTGGCTTACTTTCAGAGAAAAAATAAGGGTGGGGGTGGGTCTGAGAGGTTAAGAAAAAAAAGAGAGAGAAATGAACTGTGAAGTAAAGAGAGACAAATGCGCATAAAATCCTCTTGTCTGTTCCTTTCTCCAACACTCAGTATCTAGTACTCCATCACTTTGTGGTCTGGTGATGTTGCTCAAATCCTTCATCAAGGCAGAGATGGGTCTATTCTGACAGGAGGCAAAGAAGGAGGAAATTAGGAGTAAACAAATCTTTCTGGGTCCACTATCAGAAAACACCTCCAAATCTTCTTGCATCACTCACTTCTCCTCCTGTGGACTGGATCTGCACAAAGGCAGTTATCACCTGTGCAGATATTCTCGAATTTGCCACTTTCCATTCATATCACGCATTATCTCCTACCTCTGACCTCATCCCCCCTAGCTTCCCCTTCTTCCTCTCTCTCTCTCTCATCCCATTTTCTCTGCGGCTGATGACCAAGGCGAGAGGAGACCCGGGATGACCGTGATCCTGGGTGGATTCAGCTGCGAAACGTTATCACATTCACAGCAACAGAGCAACTTGCGGTACATCACATTGTCCAATGGATGATTTTCCTTCAATATTCGAATTTCCTCGCCGACAAACAAGCCCATTTCGGGAGCTTAGGATACAGATTAGCGTCTTGAATGCTCACAGGGGGGGTTTCTGGGGCGCTCTTTCTTTCACAAATAACTCGGGTCAAATTAATGCGGTCAGGGTTTATGCAAAGTCTTTGTTTTCCATCAATGATCGCTCGGCTGAAGTAAGGCTTAGAAGCTGCTTTCCGCAGGCAAGCTATGATTTAGTGGAATCGTTGGTTTTATTTGTGCTTTGCGGTATTTTTCCTTTCTTTTCCTTTCTTCCTTTTGTTTGTGTGTTTCTTTTTCTTTCTTTCCTTTGTCCTTTCATCTTTGATTTTTGATTTGTCAACTTTATTTCTGGATTGATAGCAAATTCTAGGTATGCTATTTCTGGTTGGATACAAATGCTCCTGCAACCTCAGGATTGCCGACATAATCAATGTTATGACCATCATCATTGTCATTCTCAATCTCGTCACCATCCTCATCCATATCAACGTTATCCTGATTTATAGCCTGCACCTCTCAAACTTATAAAAGCCTGACGCGCTAAGTGAGCAGATAATGGGATCATAATATCAATGTCATGGTAATACTCATAAAGATTCATTGCTAGTTTATTGCCGATTTCATTTCAAACATAATCAAGACGCAATAAATACTAACAGCTTTTCCTTGAAATTACAGCCGTAAACAGGGTAGAATTTCAGATGAGGTTATCTGAATTCCCAAATGTCATAGAAAAACGTTCTAAATAAAGGTTTGTGGAAAATAATGTGCCAGTATAAACAAATCAAAACTTGACAGCAAAACCAACATATTTCATTTATTGTGAAATAATTTGAGAGAGAGAGAGAGAGAGAGAGAGAGAGAGAGAGAGAGAAAAGAGAGAGAGAGAGGAGAGAGAGAGAGAGAGAGAGAGAGAGAGAGAGAGAAAGAGAGAGAGAGAGCAACTCCATAGCAATTTAAACAGCTAGAGCTAGATCAGTTTGAGACGCCAAGCACGTCTTCATCTCTCAAATCAACAGATCATTGAAAACCACTTGTAAATCAAAATATTTTATTCATGAGCAGATGACTTTAAATTTATTTTTAACCCAAAATCGAATACAGCAAGAACATTTAACCCAATAAACTCAACAAGCCCTTTTAGGCGGAGAAGATACGAACCAAAACCAACCAAACAAACAATATACTACTATTATACTATATGTGTGAGACACTGTTTTCCATTGACTAAGCACGATATAAGGTCTAAGCTTGTAGATACCCTGTTATTTATTTAAAGAATAAGCTCCCGCTAACATAAACAAACAACAACCTAGTTCAAACCTGTTATTTATTTCAAAGAATAACCTCACACCAACACAAAAACAAACAAGCAAGCAAACAAACAAACAAACAACATCTTATATTACTGCCCGTATCTTAAAAATTCTTACCGCACATCTTGAGCGAGCGCGGGGTTTAAGGCAAAATGGAAATATTGGGATGCGTTGAATTTTGATCTGACTCCAAGGGGCGATTCCCTATAATATTTATAGGCTGCATCCCATCTGCTTGCATCCAGGCAGGACCCGCTGCAGCAGATGCCAGGACGGAGACAGGTTTATAGCAGGGGTGGATGCTGTCTGGCAGTCTGGCAGGGTCGTGACATTATTCACGCTGTAGAGACTTTTCAGAAAAAGTGTGCATCGTTGCAGTTCCTCTTAGCTCTTCTTTCCACCACCACCTTCCTTTTTCTGTGATATTATCATGCACGTACGTGTATGTACAGTACGCGCTTGTGTTGTGTGTGTGTGTGTGTGTGTGTGTGTGTGGTGTGTGTGTGTGTGTGTGTGTGTGTGTGTGTGTGTGTGGAGGGGGGATACGAGCGCTCACATGCATGCATGCACACATGCACATACATGTATACATACACAGATACATACATACATGCGCGAACAGAGACAGAGACAGAGACAGAGAGAGACACAGACAGACTGAGACAGACAAATACAGACACCGAGAAATAGAGATACATACAGGCAGACAAAGGCAGAGACAGATAAAGGCAGTGAGACAGAGACAGAAAAAACACAAAGAGACACTCAACGTCAGGGACAGAGAAACAGACAGACAAATGCCAGAGACAAACAGACAAAGGCACAGAGATAAAATGCAAACCCCCCCCAAAAAAAAAAAAACAACTAGGGAGAGTAAAAAAAGAGTAGTTTATCTAATCCGTCTTGAAATATGGACCCCTGTGGTAAGCTGGGTCATAAAGAAGACAAGCAGATAAAGCGGGCTGGGTTTTCTGTGGGTGCTGTAGTGAACGTGAGTGAGTGTGTCGAGCCTACACCCCTAGGTAAGAGTAAAACGACAAGTGACACTGACTGCAGAGTCTCCTTGTGTCAGTAACCTTTTTCTCACGTAAGGTGTAATATGTGTGTAAGTGTGTGTGTGTGTGTGTGTGTGTGTGTGTGTGTGTGTGTGTGTGTGTGTGTGTGTGGTGTGTGTGTGTTGTGTGTGTTGTGTGTGTTGTGTTGTGTTGTGTGTTGTGTTGTGTTGTTGTGTTGTGTGTGGTGTGGTGTGTGGTTTTTTGTTTGTTCATGGTCGTGTTGTGTGTTTGGGCCCGTGTGTTGCGTTTGTATTGTATTGTGTGTGTGTGTGTGTGTGTGTGTGTGTGTGTGTGTGTGTGTGTGTGTGTGTGTGTGGTCGTGGTGTGTGTGTGTGTTTGAGAGTAGGAAGACGAAGTAAGGTTCTTGACGATATTACAATTCCTAACGGATCTGAGATTATGACAAAGTCATTAATGAATTGTCTTGGCACGTCGTTTTTATGATGAAATGTGAGAGAAATGATAAAAACAAATAATGAAATAAACTCTAGAAGAAAAATACACACACACACACACACACACAACACACACACACACACACACACACACACACACACACACACACACACACCCCCCCCCCCAAACGTAACAAATAAACAGAAAAATTATTTAAAGTTCACACATTTCTAGTATCAAACTGAGACCAGGGTGCGTTTGCATAAACTTTACCCATGAAAAAAAGACTTCTGAATCTATTTAAAGTGGAATTCAATCCCCCTTAATTCAGATGTGTGCAAATCAACATTTTGTATACTAAATGTTATTTTCCCATCAGCAATATCACCAAATAGCGCGATCTCTGAAAATTTCAACTGATAGAAAAACTATACACCCATTTTTTTCTCGAAGGAGAAGACTACAAACTTCAAAAAAACAAAAACGAACAAAATTTTTCCTCCTAAAAATCTTACTATTAAATTCTAGACAAAAAATCAGGAATGCACCGTTTGTTATCTCTCTTTTATGATTTTTTTAAAAATAAAAATAATACAAAAATAAAGAGAATATAACCCGATTTCTGACTAAAGCTAGCGACAGGGTGTCTGGCTCAGACCTTCAATGGTATGCCTCAGTCACGATAGCGCCATTACCATGTGTGGCTTTTCACAGCTGTGGACACAACACTTCGATCCCAGCCACCCTCCAGGGATCCACAGAGGACCGACTGAAGAATATTATCCCCCTCACTGATTCTGGAAGGAGATGGAGGAAGACTGTGTCTGGAATTCCTCCTGCCCTGCCTCTCACATCGTAAATCCTCCTCCCAGGATGACAACCTTTTTTTTACTGTCTTGACACAGCTAAGTGTTTGGGAACATCAACTTTTTTTTTCTTCTTCGTCTTCCCTTTGCAATGCTTTTAAAACAGCGAAAGTGAAAACGTCGCTAAGGTTACTCAGTTCGGGGATTTTTTTTCTCTCTTTTTCCTTTTTAAAAGTGTGTTTTTTATTCATATTTTAAAAAGCTGTCTACTGATTCTGACCCTCTGGGATGCTGGATTTTCTTCCAGGATAAATTGCAGGCTTCAATTTCGGCGATTCACAGAGGAGAGAGGCACAGCAGAGGAGTGAGAGAAGTGGAGAAAACTGTTTGCGATGTGAGGATAAATCAATGCTCCACGATCACTCGGTTAAGGGATAAGTGAGGTGAGGTATGACACTCAATCCAAGGATAGGTGAGATGAGGTACGACACTCAATCCAAGGATAGGTGAGATGAGGTTCGACACTCAATCCAAGGATAGGTGAGATGAGGTACGACACTCAATCCAAGGATAGGTGAGATGAGGTACGACACTCAATCCAAGGATAGGTGAGATGAGGTACGACACTCAATCCAAGGATAGGTGAGATGAGGTACGACACTCAATCCAAGGATAGGTGAGATGAGGTACGACACTCAATCCAAGGATAGGTGAGATGAGGTACGACACTCAATCCAAGGATAGGTGAGAAGAGGTATGACACTCAATCCAAGGATAGGTGAGATGAGGTACGACACTCAATCCAAGGATAGGTGAGATGAGGTACGACACTCAATCCAAGGATAGGTGAGATGAGGTACGACACTCAATCCAAGGATAGGTGAGATGAGGTATGACACTCAATCCAAGGATAGGTGAGATGAGGTATGACACTCAATCCAAGGATAGGTGAGATGAGGTATGACACTCAATCCAAGGATAGGTGAGATGAGGTACGACACTCAATCCAAGGATAGGTGAGATGAGGTACGACACTCAATCCAAGGATAGGTGAGATGAGGTACGACACTCAATCCAAGGATAGGTGAGATGAGGTACGACACTCAATCCAAGGATAGGTGAGATGAGGTACGACACTCAATCCAAGGATAGGTGAGATGAGGTACGACACTCAATCCAAGGATAGGTGAGATGAGGTACGACACTCAATCCAAGGATAGGTGAGATGAGGTACGACACTCAATCCAAGGATAGGTGAGATGAGGTACGACACTCAATCCAAGGATAGGTGAGATGAAGACGACCATTCCGTCAAAGGATATTCTTTTATTCTTTTATATTCTTTTATATCGAGGATAACGGAATAAGCAAACATGTGCTTTTTTTCATCCGGTCCCCGTGTGTATGCAGTTTTGTAAATATTGTCATCTGTTCCCACCGGCACACGATGGCCTACTCTTACGAAAAGCGGAACAGGATTTAACGTGTGCGCAAGATGTTCTGCGTGCGTTCGCACACGGGGCCTCGGTTTAAAGTCTCATCCGAAGGACTTTTGGGGAGAGTGGAGTCAGCACTGATGTTAACTCCAGGAAGAAAATTTCCTCGACCGGACTCGAACCCGGGTCTTCAAATTGCCAGCGCAATGTTCTGACCACTAGGCTATCCGCCCCCCCCCCCCCCCCCCTAAAGGATAGGTGATGTGAGGTACGACCATTCAATCAAAGGATAGGTGAGGTGATGTGAGGTACGACCACTCAATCAAAGGATAGGTGAGGTGATGTGAGGTACGACCACTCAATCAAAGGAAAGGTGAGGTGATGTGAGGTGCGACCACTCAATCAAAGGATAGGTGAGGTGAATTGAGGTACGAACGCCCAAAAGACAGGCAAGGTGAGGAGGTACGCCCACATAGTCAAGGGATAGGTGAGGCGAGGTGATAGATAAACTGTATTCCCACCTTTATTAAAATGCTTTACCAGAAATATCCTCTACCCTTCTGGGGGGGTTTCCTGCCTTTTTTATCTTATTTTCTGGGTTGTTTTTTTTAACTTCTTCTTATCATTGCCTCAACGACCACTCAGTCAAGAGATACGTGGGATTAAAAGGACAAATGATTTATTGTATCCATATCCCCACCTGGCAATGCCATGTTAGAAATTTCTCTCTCTCTCTCTCTCTCTCTCTCTCTCTCTGTTTATTATCATTACTTTTTACCATTAATTCTTTCTTTTCCTTTTTTACGCAGCTAATCCACTTCATGTGTTTGATTTTCAAGTTAGCCTTGTCACAAAGAGGTCCTTCGCATGCCCCTGTCGATGAGATTAGCTAGGAGACGCACACTCAAGTTCAAAAACGTGCTGCTCTCACCTGTGAGAGGAGGGATTTTTTTCCTGCATGTTGCAGCAATTTGTCTCTGAGAGAGAGAGAGAGAGAGAGAGAGAGAGAGAGAGAGAGAGAGAGAGAGAGAGAGAGAGAGAGAGAGAGAGAGAGAGAGAGAGAGAGAGAGAGAGAGAGAGAAAGAGAGAGAATGTGTGTGTTAGAGAGACAGACAGACAGAGACACAGAGAGACACAGAGAAAGACAGAGAGAGAGACAGAGAGAGACACACAGAGAGAGACAGACAGACAGACAGACATGCAGGCAGATAAACAAACAGGCAGATAGACAGACAGATACACAAACAGGCAGATAGACTCAGATTATGATACTTTTTTCATTATAATTAAACTATAATTGTTATTAGGCTAACCGATCACGAAAACCATATAGGGTTGGAGGTGCAAACAAAAAGTGTTACAAAGTGACACCTTAAAGTGCACAAAAGTTGGACCATAAGCGAACTTTCCTTCTTAAAATAACAGACAAGTTTTTCTGTATCTTTTTTATTTGTCACTTTTTTATACGGCTGTGTTTCCGTCAGTTCTTCGGAAGAAAAAGAAAAAGGAGAAGAAGTGAGGAGCGAGGAAGGACGAGGACGAGGAAAGAAGGACGAGGAAGAAGAAGAAGAAGAAGAAGAAGAAGAAAGAAGAAGAAGAAGAAGAAGAAGAAGAAGAACAACAACAACAACAACAACAACAAGAGAATGAGAATAAGAAGGAAAAAAAAACAGTATTAACAGTAACTCTCCCCTCTCTCTCTCTCTTCCTTCCCCATCCCTATCTCTCCCTCCCCCCCTTCCCTCCCTCAACCCACCAACCCCCACCCAATCCCATTCCTCTCTGTCTCTCATTAATTTAGATACCGATGACTCAGTCTTTTCCCTCACCTGCCAGAGTGCCTGCCACTGACTGTGTAATTAGTTATGAAAGAGTTGTGTCAACTACACCGCAAACATCAATGGAACAAACAGTGATGTACGGTGGGCCTCCTCATACGTAAGGTTATTAACTCTGGTCTTTTGTTCTCCAGTGTGTTGGCCAAGAAAAAAAGCTTAGATATGTAATTGGCTTCGTACGTACAATTGTATCAAGTATGTATATCTATTCAATTCACATCGAACTGTGTATGTATGTGTATGTGTGTGTGTGTGTGTGTGTGGGGGGGGGGGGGTTGTAGTGTGTGTGTGTGTGTGTGTGTGTGTGTGTGTGTGTGTGTGTTGGTTGTTGTCTGTCTGTGTCTCTCCTCTCTGTCGTTCTCTTCTCTCTCGTCTGTATGTCTGTCTGTCTGTCTGTCTGTCTGTCTTGTTCTGTTGTGTTGTCTGTTCTGTCTGTCTGTCTGTCGTCGCTATCTCTCTCTCTCTCCCCTCTCTCTCTCTCATCCTCTCTCTCTCCCTCTCTCTCTCTCTCTCTCTCTCTCTCCTCTCCTTATCCCCATATCTCTGTATGCTATATGTGCGGTATTTATCATACACCTGCTGCTATTAGCCTTGTCTTTGTTCTTTGCTCTGTGAAAGTGGCAATAATCTGGGATCTACAGTATTCAGTATTAATTTGTCTCCCTCTGTCCCTTTTGCGCACGCACGCGCACGTGTTGTGTGTGTGTGTGTGTGTGTGTTGTGTGTGTGTGTGTGTGTGTGTGTGGAGAGAGAGAGAGAGAGAGAGAGAGAGAGAGAGAGAGAGAGAGAGAGGAGAGAAGGAACAGACAGACAGATAGACAGATAGACAGACACAGACAGACAGACAGACAGACATACAGAGACAGACAGAAAGACAGACAAGAGACGAGAGACAGAGAGACAGACATACGGAAAAAGACAGAGTCA
>CM060320.1:23540354-23542854 GCA_030674155.1 Stramonita haemastoma
CGTTTTCACGTTAGACAAATTTCAGATCCCGAATCGTCTGTGATATTCACTTAATATCCACTTGCCTTCAATGAACGCCAGAGACGAGGAGGAAACAACAGACACAAATAAAAAAGAAGAAAAAAATGGGGTATAAAAGTGAACATAACGAAGATAAATGACCGCAGTAATGACGATTGCAATGACAAATTAATATGGCGCTATTAGAAGAATACGTTGGAGGAGAGAGAGAGAGAGAGAGAGGAGAGAGAGGAGAGAGAGAGAGAGAGAGAGAGAGAGGAGAGAGAGAGAGAGAGAGAGAGAGAGAGAGAGAGAGAGAGAGAGAGAGAGAGAGACGAAGAGAACAGCAACAACAACAAACCACAGAAACGCAATGATAATGAATGCAACGGTTCGCCACAACTTGTGAAAGGTTGTGTTTTGATACTAAATTGGTTTTGTTTTAGGAGTATAATGGAAAAACAAAAACCTGATAAAATGCTTGACTTGATTCTATGACTTTGTGAATGTTTTGGTACATATTAAATATCAAATTACTAAATCACGCCCAAATCTTTTTTTTTTTTTTTTTTTTTTTTTTGGGGGGGGGGGTTCAGAGGCGTACTACAGATACAAAATGGAAAAAAAAACACCTATTAGTTGGAGATGTAAGTCACCGAATTTAACCCCCCCCCCACACACACAAAAGGCTTCCATGCATCAATCTGATTAATAGTAAATAATTACAATTTATTGTCTTTAATATGATCAGTCATTGGAAACCGTGTACACGTTCTCTTCTCTATCAACACTTAGGGATCATAAAATAATTATGACAAGGTTTGAGGATTATTGTAATATGTTGTAAATCCACACTCATTCATTGATATGCTTTTTGCTTGTGTTATTCACAATGTACTATAAACATAGTTGAAATGTACACCAATAATAAAAAAAATTATAATAGTTTGTATCAACCCAAACATCCTTTGAATGCTGTCCACAATATCCACTCCAAAGGAACAACACACGACAGTGGTTTGGTAAAGAATTTATCAACTTTGACTTAACACTTGGGAAAGCTTACAGACGACTATGTTGACTAATTTACAGACAGGAAGGGTGGGGGAGGGGGGGAGAGGGCAGAAAGCGTGCTGTGATGTTATGTAACCACCGCTCCGAAAAAACAAACTACACCATTCAAGCTCCGGTAATTGTGGCATCTGCAATCTGCAGAGCTACAAACAACATTACGGGGACATAAAAATTCAAATCACGCCACTTGATTTGAATTGCAACGACTGCAAGAGAAGAGGGGAGAGAAGGAAGAAGAGACAAGACAGAAGGGGAAAAAAAAGGACGGAGAGATGGAGATGGAGGAGGAGGAGGAGGTGAGGGGAAAGGGGGGGGGGGCGAGAGAGAAAGCAGAAAAATAAGGAAGACATCTCTCTTTCTCCTCCACTCCTCCCTAACACCCTTCCCAATCCTTTAACACCCCGCCCCACCCCACCCCACCCCTTCCCTTCTTCATTCCATTTCTCGTTCTTTCTGCCTTTTTGGGCAATTTCCGCTATGGCTGCAAACCAGTGTCTCCGCTAAAGATCAGCTGGCACAGGAGAGAGAGAGAGAGGAGAGAGAGAGAGAGGGAGAGAGAGAGAGAGAGAGAGAGAGAGAGAGAAGAGAGAGACAGACAGACAAGAAGACAGACAGACAGACAGACAGACAGACAGACAGACAGACAGGACAGAACAGAGGAGAGGGAAAAGGGAAGGGGGACAACAACAAGAAAAAAGAAGAGAGAGAGTGAGAGTATGTGAGAGACAGGGAGGGGGAAAGAGAGACAGATAGTAAGAAAGACAGAGACAGAGAGAGAGAGAGACAGAGACAGAGAGGACAGAGACAGAAAGACAGAGACAGAAAGAGAGAGAGAGAGAGGGAAGGGTCATATTGCTACTGAATGCGTCACTGGGGAACCTCAGTTCAGTTTGAATCATCACAACTCCAGGAGACCTTTTCTGGGTGACAGAAAACACTTTATTACAACATGAGGAGGGTAGAGGGTGCGGTGGGGTGGGGTGTGCACAAGAGAGAGAGAGAGAGAGAGAGAGGAGAGAGAGAGAGAGGAGAGAGAGAGAGAGAGAGAGAAGAGAGAGAAGAAGAAGAGAGAGAGACAGACAGAGAGACAGAGAGAGACAGAAGAGACAGAGACAGAGACGGAGACTGAGGACAGAGACAGAGAGAGAGAGAGGGACAGAGAGAGAGAGAGTGAGAGAAAGAGAGACAGACAGACAGGCAGAGACAGAAGAGAGAGAACAGAAGACAGGGAGACAGGGAGACAGGGGCAGAGAAAGAGAGAGAGAGAGAGGGAAAGTCAGACAGAGAGACAGAAAAACAAAGAGGGAAAGAGGAGGAGGGAAAGAATCAAGAATGGCCAAAGAGGAGAAGAGTAAAACGAGCTTAGGGAGGGAGGTTTTGCAATGGCCATGTCACTCACGGCCAATGACGAGCCTCATAAAATCTG
>CM060320.1:23547854-23565354 GCA_030674155.1 Stramonita haemastoma
GTACAAGCTCCAAAACAGACAAAACAAAAGAAAACGAAAGAAAAAACCCTGATGGAATCGATAAGAGAAAACAAATAAGGAAAGGAGAGAAAAGAGAGAAAAAGAAAGATTAATTTTATAGAAAGAAAAAGGAAAAAGGAAAACGCTGACAAAAAAGAAAGACTCAGAATGGGGAAGACAAAGAGACAATGAAAAACAACAGGAAACAGAAAGAAAACAAAAAAGGAGAAAGAAACAGGGAATGAAAAAGGTTGCTGAAAAAAACAATGAGGGCTCTCTCTCTCTCTCTCTCTCTCTCTCTCTCTCTCTCTCTCTCTCTCTCTCTCTCTCTCTCTCTCTCTCTGTCACACACACACGCACACATGCACGCACGCACGCACAGAGAGAGAGAATGGAGCAGAGAAGACAGAACGAAGAACGAACGAAGAAGAGACAGACAGACAGACAGACAGACAGGCAGACGGAGGACAGACAGATAGACAAACAGAAGAGAGAAAGCACGCTAAACATCTCCCAACAAAAACAGCATCAAATACAGCCCCCCCACCCACCCCACCCCACCCCAACTCCGCCCCACCCCCCCTCCAAAAAAAAATCCCTTTTCCTCTGAACTGCAATGACACAATACAACACTCAGACAGATGTAACAGCCCTCAGGAATTCCTAGTGTCACACAGACGCAATGACATAACCATGTAAACAAAAATCTTTGTAAATAAACATTAAATCACACTGGAAGATATTACACAGAGCATCTGGAGAATAGAGATTTGGGAGAGGGGGAAAGGAGGGAAGGAGGAAGGGGGGGGGGGAGGACAAGGAAGAACGGAGAGGAAGGTAGGCTGGAGAGAGGAAGGGAGGGATAGGAGGGAGGAGGGAGGGAGGGGGGTGTTGAGACTTCAAAGTCAAAGCAAAGGTAAAGTATCATCATTCTCTTCTAGGTGCTAAAAAATGGTTCCTTTTGCATCTCGTTTGCTACAAGATTTTACAAGACGAAACGGATGAGGACCACCAAAAAAAGGAGGATAAAAAAGGAAGGAACGATGAATGGGTGGGTGAATGAACTAATGAAAGAAAAAAAGAAGGAAAGAAAAGAGAGAAGAGGAGACTGAAATAGAAAAAAACGAAGTAATGAAATAAAATAGGAAGAAAGTACAAGAAGGGAGGGAGAGAGAAAGAGAGAGGGGGGAGGGAGGGGAGAGAGACAGAGAGAGATAGAGAAATAGAGATAGAGATAGAAAAGAAGAGAGAGAGAGAGAGACAGACAGACAGACAGAGACACACACAGACACCACACGACACACACAGACACACACAGACACACACACACACACACACACACACACACACTTACAGAATGTTGACTTCCCTGCTTTACTTAAATCTCAAATATAAAAAAAGAAGAAATTACACACACACGCACGCACGCACGCACGCACGCACGCACGCTCGCACCACACACATACATACACACACACACACACACACACACACACACACAACACACACACACACACAGCGGATTAGAAAAGAAAAAAAGACGGGAGGAGGGGGAGGGGGAAGAAGGTAACAAGAACTCCTTCCAGATCAAACAGGAGCAAGAAGGTGAGTGCCGTGCTTTGCAGATTCCAATAAAGTCAAACACTGGAAAAAGATAAGAGAGAGGAGAGAGAGAGAGGAGGAGAGAGAGAGAGAGAGAGAGAGAGAGAGGAGAGAGAGAGAGAGAGAAGAGAGAGAGAGAGAGAGAGAGAGAGAGAGAGAGAGAGAGAGAGAGAGAAGAGAAGAGAAGGAGAGAGAGAGAGACGAGAGAGAAGAGAGACAGAAGAAGAAGCAGACAGACAGACAGACAGACAGACAGACAGACAGACAGACAGACAGACAGACAGACAGACAGACAGACAAGACAGACAGGAGAACAGACAGACAGAAGCAGAGACAGACAGAAAGAAAAAGACAAAACAAAGAGACAGAACAACAGAAGAGACAGACAAGAAATTATAGAAAGAGAAACGAACACATGACAAGAAAACGAGAAGTCAGAGACCGAGACAAAAAAAAAAGAAAGCCCAAACAGAAGAAGAAAGAAACCCAACAGAAAAAGCACAGAAACATTGAAAGAGAAAGAGAGAGTGTCGGGGAGAGAGAAATGACGGAAGACCAGGAGGAAAAAAGATGGGAAGGAAGAAGGAGAGGGGGAGGGAGGAGAGGAAGGAGAGGAGGGGGGGTGGGGGGGTGGACACTTCAAAGACACCTAGGTCTCCTTCATATCTTGCATGTTTGTTCCGGAGCCGCTGCTCTAAACACACAACACACCTTTGGAAACCCAAATAAAACCATACGAAAGACAGAAGAAAGAAGAAAAAAGAGAAGAAAAGAAAAAGAAGAAAGATGAGAAAAAAAAGAAAAAATGGCAGAGCAAAAAAAAAAAACAAACAAAAAAGAAAGAAAAACCAAATAAACAGTCAAGAAACAAAGAAGAAAAAAAAAAACCCACAAAAAAAAACACAAAAAAACAGAAAACAAAAAAGAAAATGAGGAAAAGGGAAACGCTAAAAATCAGATAAAGAACCAAAAAGAGAAAGAGAGGAGGGGGGAGTAGGAGAGAGAGAGAGAGAGAGAGAGAGAGAGAGAGAGGAGAGAGGAGAGAGAGGGGGGGGAGGAGGGGGGGGGCAGAGAGAGACAGAAAGACACAGTCGGAGACAAGAGACAGACACAGACAGAAACAAAACAGATGAAGAAAGACAGTACAGTGACGAGAGAGAGGAGAGACGATAGAGAGAGGGGGGGGGGGAGAGGAGGGAGGGAGAGGGGAAGGAAGTGAGGGAGGGGAGAGAAGAGAGGGAAAGAGAGACAGAGAAGACAGACAGAAGAGAGACAGAGAGAGACAGAGACAGACGACATAGAGTGATGAGGGAAAGAGGAGAGGGAGAAGACAGAGACAGAGACAGAGAGACAGAGGCAGAGAATAGAGAGAGAGCGTAGGACACCTTGTTCTGATTTCACCCGCTCACCTTCGATGACCCATATAATGTGTGTTCCGCCCTGTAGCGCCTGAAGTATGTCCCCCTCCCTCACTGATACATGCATGCATGCATTGTCAGTCTGTCCTAGAGCCTCCTGAGTCCTATATACAGCCCACATGCCAAGAATAAATGAAAGAAGAAAGGAAGGAGAAGGAAGGAAGGAAGAGAGGAAGAAAAAATGAAGACTGAAAGGTTGGAAGGAAGGAAGGAAGGATAAAGAAAGGAGAGGAAGGAGGAAAGGAGGGAAAGAAAGAAAAAAAAGGAAGGAAGAGTGAAAGAAAGAGAGAAAGAAAGAGAAATAAAGAGAAACTAAGAAAGAAAAAAGAAGGAAGAAAGGAAGGAAGGAAAACAGAAAGACATTAAGAAAGAAATAGGAAAGGAGGGAGGAAGGAAGGAGAAATGAAAATGAAATGAAATGAAAGAAAGAAAGAAGGAAGGACAGACAGAGAGACAAACAGGGAGAAAAGAAAGAAAGAAAGAAAGAACAAGAAAGGAAAAGAAAGAATGAAAGAAAGAATGAGAGGGCAAACGAATGCACGGAACAAAGAAAGGAAGGAAGAAAGAAAGAAAGTAGGACAGACACCGAACAAACATCCTGAATTTGTCGTATTTTCCCTCCTCACCCCCGATTCCCCCCCCCCCCCCCCCCCCCCCCCCCACACACACACACCCAATTCACTTCCCATAAAAGAAAGGGGAAAAAAAAAAGGAAACGAACAGAAAAAAAACGAAGAAGAAGAGAAGAAGAAGAAGAAGAAGAAGAAGAAGAAGAAGAAGAAAGAAGAAGAAGAAGAAGAAGAGAAGAAGAAGAAGAAGCAGACGAAGAAGAAGCAGAAGAAGAAACAGAAGCAGGAGAAGAAGCAGAAGCAGAGCAGAAGAAGAAGCAGAAAGAGCAGGAACAATGTTTCAGTTCTGAAGAAATATTCCCTGAAAAAGCAGATTCTAGAATAACGTCACCTCAGGTGTTAAACTTTTTATTTTTCTGTGGTGTTTGGGGTTTTGTTTGTTTCGTTGTTTTTGTTGAGGTTGTTTGTTGTGTTTTTATTTGTATGTCTGTTTTGATTAGCAAATTTATGGATCACAGCCGTTTTCACCATAATTATAGATACAGCTGAAGGCCCCAAAGAAAGCTGTTATTGCTTTAGTTTTTCTTTTCAAACATGGAAACACGGAATAGATTAAAAAACACCTCTACTACCGTTTTGTCTTTTGCTTTTTTTCACAGAGAGAGAGAGAGAGAGAGGGGGGGGGGGGGGGCGTTGTTTGCTTACATATAAAATAACTCTGACACCCAAATGAATCCGTGCCTAATGTCTTCAACATTTAAATGCATTACAGCTTGGAATCCTAAAATAAAATCGTTGTTGTTGATGTTAACGCTTAACTACAGATAACATTTGACACCGTTTTAAATCTCGACTCTGCTGTTGCACTCAGTTTGAAGGTCTAATAACTTTTAATCTGTATATTTGCAATTCTGGAACTTTTGTGAAGAAGAAGAAGAAGAAGAAGAAGAGAAGAAGAAGAAGAAAGAAGAAGAAGAGAAGAAGAAAAGAACAAGAACAAGAACAAGAACAAGAACAACAACAACAGCAACAACAAGAAGAACAAGAACAAGAAGAGAGGAGGAGGAGGAGGAGGAGGAGGAGGAGGAGAGGAGTAGAGTAGTAGTAGTGTAGTAGTAGTAGTAGTAGTAGTAGTAGTAGTAGTAGTAGTTAGTAGTAGTAGAAGATCAAGAAAAACGAGAAGAACAAGAACTGAAGAGTTGCCGCTGCTGTTTTTAAACGCCCCCCGAAAATAAGGTTACCCTTGCTATTTTGGAGATGTAAACACAGCTTGCAGCACCAAATAAAGCCGCCCACGCTCGCTCTGTTAACCCACAACAGCCGAGGGCTCCGGAGGTGTTCCCAGCCTAATGTACCTCCCCTCTTCCACTCCACCACCCTCAAGTGCTCGTGCCGAAAATGGGCTTAATTCCCCGGGCACTGAAAACAGTGAAAGAAAGCTCCAGCTCCGAACCAACGAAGAAGAAGAAGAAGAACAGGACCAAGAAGAAGAAGAAGATGAAGAAAACAACAACAACAACAAGAACAAGGAGAGTCTGACACAATCGTCTTGTTTATAGTGAAGAGAAAAAGAAGAAAAAGAATTCTGAAGAAGAAGAAGAAGAAGAGAAGAAAGAAGAAAGAAGAAGAGAAGAAGAAGAAGAAGAAGAAGAAGAAGAAGAAGGAAAGAAGAAGAAGAAGAAAACATGATGATGATGATGAACGATGGTGATGGTGATAATGATGGTAAAGATGATGGTGAAATTGAAAGGGGAGGACAGGTATATAAAGAATAAATTTGCATCCTATGCTTAGTCAAATGTTGGCAGAAGCAAAGAGAGGGATAGAAAAAGAAGAAATTGCTAGCACAGAATTTCAAGGTGGGAATGCTTTCATACTGACAGATCCCTAACATCCCTCACAGGGGAAAAGGCAAAGGTAAAGGTGTCCCATAACCTAGGCGGTCGTAGAGGAGCGAGGCATCAGAGACCTCAGCTTCTCCAGGGGCCAGCATATTGAGGGCGGCGCCCATCTCCTCTCCCTCGCTGCTTTACCTTCCCTGCCCCTAAAGAGGGCAGGTACCCATTTACAGCTGGGTGAACTGGGGGAACTGTACATAAGCCAAGGCGCGCAAACGGTCACCCATCCAACTTGTAACCACGCTCGATGCTGCTTAACTTGGGGAAAGTGAGCGCTCTGACCACTTAGCTATCCCGCTCCCCACGGGGGGAAACACCATACTAAAAGACGGCAAAAGTCTTGGGGCCTGATTTAGAAATAATGAGCGCAGAATTACGGCAAAGGGAGAGAAAACAACCCTCCAAATCAATGGATAGGAAACAGAAAAAAACAACTAACAATGAAATCCTCTGGCAAACAGAACACTGTAAACCTACACACACACACACACACACACACACACACACACACACACACACACACACACACACACACACACACACACACACACACACACACACACACACACAGAACAGTGGATGATCAGCAGCTGATCTAAGGGGATTGAGACCGGATGTCAAATTGACGATAGTCGCACAGATAATTATGGAGAAGCAATTTTGTGGGTGCATTTGTCACAGAAGGCGCTGATTGGCTTATTCCGGGTGGGACCGGATGTCGGAAGACAGATCGCTGCAATACAGAAATATGTTGACGTTTCTTATTTCTCAGAACTAATCGAGCTGTGGAGATCTGTTTGCGTTTTAGGCAATGGGATTCGGATTTGGATGGTTGATTTCTATCATAGATCTAAGCTCTTTATAAAGAGCTTAATATAATGAGAAAACGAAACGTGAAATAACAAAATCAGAGGATGAACATGAGTAATATTCTCTTGAAACAGCAACGTCTTTAAATATAAACACCTTGTATTGAACAACCCCCCCCTCCCACACACACACACACAAATAAAAATCGTGGACAGGTGATAGTATACAAAAGATAAGATAAACTTAAAAACTTGGTATTAATGAAGAACTATGGCAAAGACACGAATCACTTTTCTTCAGACCTTAATACTTTGTTCAAAGGCAGCAGCTTACACGCGTATAAAGAACATACCTCTCTTCCAGATTCATCATTATCTCTTCCACTCTTCTGTGGCAAAGGACAATAACAGAATAGGAAGGAGGATGAGGAGATGGATAGAATAAGAAAAAAGAAAAACAGACAGAAAAGAGAAAGAAAGGAAACAAGGGACAGATAAAATACAGAACAAGAAAATTTGAAACACAGAAGAAACAAAGAAGTGAAAAAGAGAGAAAACAAAGGGGAAAAAAGAAAAGGAGTGAAAAGGGACAATTGAAACAAGCACACGGGCAAAATATCTAAATATGGGAACATAATTTCAATACACACAAACCCCCCAGTAATATCAAAGACATGGGCATCTCCGCAAGAACTCAAGAACATACTATTTGTTTACTTTCCCCACTGCTGTTTCGTACATGGAAACATGACAGAACCCCCCGTAACACCGTACAGCCCCCACACACGAACTCCTTCCTCACTGCAGACCACCAACAACAGCACAGTAGTTACACAGCCCTGTCAGTTTGCCTGTCTTCTCTCTTTTCCAGTCCAACACCTCCAGTACTAGATCTAGTGTTGCTGGGGTAGTGAAGAGAGTTTCTAACCAGCCGCCATGTCGCAGTGGTGAGCGCCTTGGATTTCAGACTGGAAGGGCGCGGGTTCGAATCCCATAAGAGTCATAAGGATTTTTCGGACTCCGAGTGGGTGGGCTGTGGGCTCAGTGGGAAGACTGGGACCACATAGTCGAGCTTCATCCACTTTACGGATGCGAATGTGAGAGTGTTGCTTAAATTGCCTGACCAACTTTGTACCCACTACAAAAAGAAACAAAGACATTCCTCAAAAGTTAAGGAGTGAGCGCTCTGTTCTAAAAGAGCCCTAGGTAGGTATCGATGTTTCATAACTGCTCTCTCTCTCTCTCTGTCTCTGTCTGTCTGTCTGTCTGTCTGTCTGTCTGTCTGTCTGTCTGTCTGTCTGTCTGTCTGTCTGTCTGTCTGTCTTCTCTCTCTTCTCTCTCTCTCTCTCTAACTCTCTCTCTGTCTTCACCGCGTGGTGGCATATATACACACACACAAGCTGACTTCCTTGGTTTCAAAGACTTGTAGCAAGCAGTAAGTAGTACATGACCGTAAAAGTATGTATGTGTCCAGGTGGTTTACCCAATGACCCCTGCCCTGTTTTTCACGGCCCAGCCTCCATCAGTCATGGTCAGGGCCGGCCTGCAGGTAGATAGATAATCATATAATTGCTGGCCGTCTGGTCAAGGAGGGCCTAATAACACAGGCAGGGAGGGAATGGATGGGAGCGTCTGGAAATGGCTTCGCTTCTGCCGATGTTATGGTGTGTAATATAGGAGTGAAGAGTGAGTGAGTGAGTGATGAGTGATAGTGAGTGAGTGAGCGAGAGTGACTGAGAGTGATGCGTGTGTATGTGATGTTAGTGATGTGATGTAGAGTGAGTGTAATACCAATTGTTGTCGTGTTTTTGTGTGTGTATGTGTGTGTACCAGTATGTACATACCAATATGTGTACAGGTGTGTGTGCAAGTGTGTGAAGGAGGCAGGCAAGGATGGAGGGAGGGAGAGGGGGGAGCGACAGAAAGAGAGAGAGAGAGAGAGAGAGAGAGGAGAGGAGAGGAGAGAGGAGGAGAGAAGAGAGAGAGAGAGAGAGAGAGAGAGAGAGAGAAGAGACAGAGACAGAGACAGACAGACAGACAGACAGACAGACAGACAGACAGAGAGACAGACAGAGACAGAGAAGAGAGAGACAGGCAGACATTCAGACATGCAGACTGAAAGACAGAAAGAGAGAAACAGAAAGACAGAGAGAGAGACACAGAGAGAGAGAGACAGAGAGAAAGAAAGAAAGAAAGAAAGAAGAGAGGAGAGAGAGAGAGAGAGAAGAGAGAGAGAGAGAGGAGAGAGAGAGAGAGAGAGAGAGAGAGAGAGAGAGAGAGAATCACTGTATGTATGCTTGTGCGTTATTGAGTATGCGCATGCACACACACACACACACACACACCACACCACGCACACAACGTACACACGTGCACACACACACACGCACACACTGCATGTACGTGATGTGATAACATACCAGTGGGGTCGTATATCATTATTTTGGCAGCCTTCTCATCCATCATGCACTTACACTGACACCCTCTCAATATGACCATCAGTGTGTGTGTGTTTGTGTGTGTGTGTGTGTGGTGTGTGTGTGTGTGTGTGTGTGTGTGTGTGTGTGTGTGTGTGTGTGTGGTGTGTGTGTGTGTGTTGCGTGTGTGTGTGTGTGTGTCACTGTGTGTGTATCTGTATGTGTGTTTGTGTGTGTGTGCGTGTGTTTCTGTATATTTGTGTGCGTGCGTATCTGTATGTGTATGTGTCTATGTGTGTTTGTATGTGTGCGTGCGTATCAGTGTGTGTTTACCAGTGTGTGTATGTGTGTACGTACGTAGGTACGTACGTAGGTACGTCCTAGTGTTTTTTTTGTTGTGTGTGCGCGCGCACGAGTATGTCTGTGGGCGTGTATGTGTATGTGGAGAGAGAGAGGGAGGGAGGGAGGGAGAGAAAACACTTTCATGTACCTACTTCGTATTAAATATATCCAACATTTACCCGGTTCTAACAAACCAAATTAATTGCATTTCGACAACTCCCCCATTCCCCCCCCCCTCCTCTGATCTACCTCTCTTCTCTACCTCACCTCCCCCTGTTTCGGAAAAACAACATCAAAAGAGTTTTAAACATAAACCGGGTCCTTAACACAAAGTTTCTTCTGTCTGTCTCTGTCTGTCTGTCTGCTCTTCTTCTGTCTTCTTGTCTCTCTCTCTCTCTCTCTCTCTCTCTCTCTCTCTCTCTCTTACTCATACTCAAACACCCCCACACACAATCTCTCTCTCTCTCTCTCTCTCTCTCTCTCTCTCTCTCTCTCTCTCTCTCTCTCTCTCTCTCTCTCTCTTCCTCCCCCTCCCCCCCTGCCTACAAAATAATACTGCTTGCTTCTTCCTCAACTCTTTTGCAGCAGCAACAACAGCAACAGCAGCAACAGCAGCAAGAACAGCAGCAGCAACAGCAGCAGCAGCAGGAAACAGCAGTAAGGAGAAGCAGGAGAAGCACACTACAGGGAGCAAGCAGTTTAGCGCCAAGGAAAACAGGGTCAATTAGGGGTCTACAGCGTGACACTGGAACCCCTTGCTATAACAAACCTCTCCTGGCTTCGCCCCCACTGTGTCTCCCCGCCCGTGTTTGTGGAAGAGCATCACACCCCTTGTAGCAGTCACAGCCAGGTGGGGAGGTATCGCTATACCGCTATACCGCCTCTCTCTCTGTCTGTCTGTCTGTCTCTGTCTCCCCCCCCTCTCTCTCTCTTTCTGTCTCTGTCTCCCCATCCCCCCCCCCCTCTCTCTCTTTCTCTCTCTCTCTCTCTCTCTTCTCTCTTTCTCTGAGACTGACTGCTGGAGCTGATTGTGCGAAAGATCTTTTGAGGATTTTTTTTCGGGGGGGGGGGGGGGGCAGGGGGTAGGTTGTGTTGAGAGAGAGAGAGAGAGAGAGAGAGAGACAGAGAAGAGAGAGAAGACAGAGACAGAGGAGACAGAGAAAGAGAAGAGGAGAGAAGAGGACAGAGAAGAGAGGAAGACAGACAGAGAGAGAGAAGACGAGAGAGACTTGAGAAGAGAGAGAGAGAGAGACGGAGAGAGACGAAGAGAGAGAGAGGCCCGGCGATGGAGGTGGGATGGGGTGGGAGTTTGCAATGGTATGTTATGTTTAGAAAGAGAAGCCGGGTGTTTTAACAAAAACACAGGCCTGAAGTGGTTGCAAGGGTGCCTTCTAGACATAGGCTGCAAAGCGGGGCAGAAAAAAGGACAGAAGGATACTTTGAGGAATAATGATATTGTTTTTGTGTTGAAATTCCATGTGGATACCAGACATTTAGGGCAAAAGGTGAATACAGTTATTTTTCAGTCTCCAGTTCCAGATTCATGCGCGCGGGGATCCTTTACTTAGTCTGTGCTGTATTGCTGTGCTGCTGCTGTTGTTGTCAGTAAAAAATCTACAGATGTGGTGTCTGTTTCAGAACAAGCAAAACCAATCCAGCATTGCTGAAGTGACCATGCAGAAACCGTGCAGGCTCTCCTCCAGCTAGTGGCCCCATCGCGGTCTAAAGCTAACAAATCAATAATACAGTTTGTCGATCTCGGGGGGGGGGGGGGTGGGTGGGAGTGGGGGCTGATTCTGTATGACTTGTCCGGCTGAGAGCATGGGATTACAAATCTTGAAATATACATGAATCCTCTCCTCTCCACCATTTTTTTACAAATTCTAAAAGCAGAACTGATGCAATACTATATTATATTGAAAATATGGCTGATGCTGTATAATAAAAAAAGAAAGCAGCTATGTTCTTTGCTGTCTGGTGATAACAATACAGGCAGTAACACAAAGCATCTACGACTTCTCTCACTATGAACTGCAACATTTGCTATCTATTCCATTTTATTTATCAACATGCCTCAAATTTGAAATCAGCTTTTCTAGAATTTTAAATCTGCTTTCGTATCCAGCTCACTCAACAGTAAATCTTGTATCCAAAATATACAATCTCAGCCTTCACATAATGTATACAGCTATGGGTCTCTTTAGCACCTTCTGCTAAAATTCTAACCCCATTTTATGAACAGAAATAAAATCAGAATTCTTCTTTCCCAGCACGACCTGTCAGCAGCATTCGACACCTCAATATGATATGTGACAGTTTGCTGTCTCACTTCACATGTTGGCATTTGTGGTATTTGCATATTGGTTTCCCCACTGTCTGTCGCAAAAGCACAAGTTTATACTTGCAAATGAAAACCACCTTACATAAAAAAGCAAAATTACATAACGGGGTTCCCAAGGCCGAACATCAATCCCCTTTATGTTTGACATGGCAAGATGTTTTGTGGAATAATTCAAATGCAAAGTAATGTACCCTGCTCACGATGAACCAGTTAGCATGGTCTTGATAATACGGCAGAAAATCGTAAGTTCTCTACGTCCTGAGTTCCAGTCTTTATACTTACAGCTCGTCCGAAAAAAAACCCGCTACATCTGCCTACCGTTTAGCCAGCCTCCACAAGCCGCTAGCCTACAGAAGGAGTAGGGGGGGAAAGTGTGTATGCTGAACGTGGTATAGTTGTTCTGTTAGTACAGTAGGGGGACCTGTGGCAGTGTTTTCTCTGGTGGCTGACGATTGTTTATCCTCCCCGTTCGGTAACTGGGCCCATCAGGGCCTTTCTTCCCGGAGCTGGGGAACTGCAGCTCAAAGTTATCAGCTGATTTATGGCCGCTCTTTCTCCAGGGGCGGCGAGATTTACGGCGACAGTGCAACACAAAACTGTTAGGTAGTTATGTTAGGCTAAACAACACGGGGGGGGGGGAACGGTGCCGCCGCTCCGCTTCTCCCCCAACCTTGTAAATCCTCCCCTTCTGTCTCTGGTCTCGGTCTCTCTCTCTCTCCCTAGCCCTCTCTAAATCATTCTTTTTTTTGTTGTTGTTGTCTCGTCTGCTTTGTCTTTGTATGTATTGTGTGTGTATGTTTTTGTATTGTGTTGTGTTGTGTTGGTTGTTGTGTGGTGTGTGGTGTGGTGTGGTGTGGTGTGTTGTGGTGTGGTGTGTGTGGTGTGTTGTGGTGTGTTGTGGTGTTGTGTGTTGTGTTGTGTTGGTGTGTTGTGGTGTGTTGTGGTGTGTTGTTGTGCTGTGTTGTGCTGTGTTGTGTTGTGTGTGTGATTTGTTGTGTTGTGTTGTGTGTATGAGAGAGAGACAGACAGAGAGACAGAGACAGACAGACGACACACAGAGAAAGACAGTGAGAGACAGAGACAGATACAGCAACAGACAGACAGACACAGAGACAGAGACAGAGAGAGACAGAAAAAGAGAGAAATCCCACCATTCATGCCACAACAGAAGGTTATTATTACTCAAACAACTATGACCATTGTTAGCTTTTGCTACCCTGGAAGTGGCAGCATCACCTAGCTAAACAATGCATGCGGTACCACCGGGATCAATACTGCAAGTACAAACACGTTCACCACACCACAGTCACACTATCTTCAGCGATGATGGCGTCCTTGCCTCATAAAAGACCAAATGCATCAGAGACAGGATCAAGCCAAGGTCGGCAGAAAGACGAACTGAACAATCAGAAGGAAAGAACAAAAAAGAGAGAGGAAGAAGAGAGGGAAGAAGAGGGAGGAAGGAAGAAAAAAGAACAAAAAAAGACTAAGAGGAGGAGGATGAAGAGGTAGAAAAGGAGGACGAAGAAGAAGAAGAAGAAGAAGAAGAAGAAGAAGAAGAAGAAGAAGAAGAAGAAGAAGAAGAGATGATGATGATGATGATGATGATGAGATGATGATGATGATGAGAAGGAGAAGGAGGAGTACGAGAAGAATAAGAACAAGAAAAAGGGAAAACGTGGAAGATAAGAACGATAAAGAGGGGTAAGAAGAAAAAATAAAATGAAGCGGGGAAACATAAAAAAACAACAGGGCAACAATAAAAATGTAAAAAAAAAACACAACAAAAAACCCCAACCCAACATGTAGGGATCAGGGCCTCCTTCAGTGTAATTCCCACCTTCCGGAAATTCTTTACTGGAAACTTCCCCTTATCTATCACTCAGTTTGGTTCTCTCTCTCTCTCTCTCTCTCTCTCTCTCTCTCTCTCTCTCTCTCTCTCTCTCTCTCTCTCTCTCCAATGCTTAATTTTTCTACAAGGCCCATTCTTCTGCCTTTTTTTCAACAAAAACCCTCAAGCTTTTCTCTTCTCTCTCTCGCAATGAGTTGCCTGAAGTCGGAACGTGACGTTCGGAGGCTAGCAGACAAGACAGACAGACCTACTCCTGCAAGGACAGCAGGAGAAGACCACATTCTACTACTACATTCCACTACTACACATTCCATGCAGTAGGGAACACAAAAGAAAAACACAGCAAATCAAAATCATACACTCAACAACCTCCAAGTCCTTCCGTCTCGTCTTTCCCCACACCGACAGACCAAATCTCACAAACACACATACATACATACCTATAATACATACATAAGCCCAAAAAAACACAACAACAGACAGACAGATGGGCTACTAGGCTAAAAAAAGAACACAGAAAAAAAGGAGAGTAGGGATGGTAGGGCAGGATGGATTTTTGATGACTTTTATTCCCGAAGCGGTTACTGAAGGGGAGAAAGGCGTCAAATGTCTTGGCCATCTGCTCCGAGAGGCTGGCTCTATCATCCAGGTGCAAATTGCATTCGGCACTGCACCTCCGCTAACAAATTGAATTAGGCGCTTACCCCTCCTCCCTCTCTCCATCTCTCCCTTCCTATCCTCCTTGCTCCCTCTGTTCTATTGCTTGCGGCAGCCATGCGTTTCCTTGCTCTTCTTCTTACCTTGTATTGCCATTTCTTGTGTGTGTGTGTTGTGTTGTGTTGGTGTTGTGTTGTGTGTGTTGTGTTTGTGTTGTGTTGCGTGCGAGAGGTGCGTGTGTGTTTCTGTTTGTATCAAACATTTTCAAATATACATCGTCATCATCTTGGGGGATCTGTGTCTGTCTGTCTGTCTGTCTGTCTGTCTGTCTGTCTGCCTGTCTGTCTGTCTGTCTGTCTGTCTGCCTGTATGCCTATCTGTCTGTCTGTCTGTCTGCCTGTTTCTCTCTCTCTCTCTCCCACAAACACACACACACTACACAATCTACATTCCAATCTCTCTCTCTCTCCTCTCTCTCTCTCTCTCTCTCTCTCTCTCTCTCTCTCTCTCTCTCTCTTACTGCTACCAACGGTACTCGCCACGCGTTCGTACAGCATAGCATGCATGCATCTGTTACCTGCAGAAACCTATACTGTAGCATAACTCTGTTGTCCAACTGTCTGTCCGTCTGTCCGTCCGTCTGTCTTTCTCCCTCTTTTTACCGTCTTTCTTCTGTCCGTCTGTCTCTCTGTAGTCTTTCTCTCTGTCTGTCTTTCTCCCATACCCCCCCTATCTCTCTCTCTATCTGTCTCTGTCTCTCTCTCTCTCTCTGTCTCTCTCTCTCTTCCTCTCTCCTTCCCCTCCCCGTTGACCTCTTACAATCAAGACACTGACTTAGACACGAGTAATCAATCAAAGAGCTAGTGCAGGTACTTGCAATCAAAGTTCAAATCTTTCCGTTCATGATTCTCTCTCTCTCTCTCTCTCTCTCTCTCTCTCTCTCTCTCTCTCTCTCTCTCTCTCTCTCTCTCTCCCTCCTCCTCCCTCTCTCTTTATTTATCTATCTTTCTACCTTGTATTGCCCTGCCACGCTGCCCCCTAAATTCCTCATACTGGAATGGAAATGAAGGGGCATGATGACTGACATACAGGTTGACAGTCTGGTTCAGATGCCCCAAGATGGGGATCAGCCAGCACCAAGACTAGCAGCAGCATCAAGCCACTTACAATCAAACTTTCATTTCATCTGTCACTCTACACTTGCATATCAAAAAAGTCAGTCTCCCCAACAATCTCTCTCTCTCTGTGTCTCTGTCTGTCTGTCTGTCTGTCTGTTTGTCTCTCTCTCTCTCTCTCTCTCTCTCTCTCTCTCTCTCTCTCTCTCTCTCTCTCTCTCTCTCTCTCTCTCTGCTCTCTCCCTCCCTCTCTCTTTCGCCTCTCTTTCTCTCTCCCTCCCCCTCTCTCTTTCATTCTCCCTCCCTTCCGCTCTCTTTTTCTCTTACTCCCTCCATTCCTCCATCCCCCCTCTCTATTTTTACCCCTTTCTCTCCCCTCCCCACTCTGACTCACTCTGTCTCTCTGTCTCTGTCTCTCTTTCTTTTTCTTTACCACCTCTATTTCTCTCTGTCTCTGTCTCTGTCTCTGTCTCTGTCTCTCTCTCTCTCTCTCTCTCTCTCTCTCTCTCGTCCCCCCCTCCCCTACCCTCTCTTGCTCTCCCTCTCCCCTCCTCCCACTCTCTTCCCTCTCTATCCCCTTCCCTCCAACCTCTCTCCCCTCCCCCTCATCCCCCTCTCTCCCCCCTCACCCTCCCTCCCTCTTTCTTCCTTCCCACGATACGGGTGGGCTGTACTGCCGAGTAGAGGCAAGGCTTCTGAATGATGCCGGCAGACAGACAGGTAGACTGTAGGCAGGTAGGTATACTTAGGTCCTGCAACGGTCAGCAGGGGGTTGCAGGTCAGCGGGTAGAAAGGTAGGTAGCCTAAAGGAATGGTAAAACTAAAAGCTAACGGTCCAAGCAGTCTGGTGGACAGCAGGAAAAATAAACTGACCAGTCGGACGGATGGATGGGTGTCCATTTACCAGACTTTTAACTTAAAAGCGGAGGGGGGTACCGGAAGGTTTTCTCAGCAGGACCTAACTGTGGTTGTAGTGGTAGTTCTGAAATACCAATCATACGGCCATCAAATGGGGAGAGAGAGGAGAGAGAGAGAGAGAGAGAGAGAGAGAGAGAGAGAGAGGAGAGAGAGAGAGAGAGAGAGAGAGAGAGAAGAGAGAGAGAGAAAGACAGACGGACAGACATACAGACACAGGGAGACAGAGACAGACAATCAAACAGACACAGACACACAGAGAAAGGAGGAGACAGACAGACAGACAGACAGACAGACATAGAGAAAGGAGGAGGAGACACACACACACACACACACACACACACACACACACACACACACACACACACAACACACACACACACGCACACACACACACACACACACACCGTACACACACACACACACACACACAACACACACACACACACACAACAGATAGGAGGAGGAGAAAGCTTGTATTGGTTGTCTTTCTCCATACCAGAATGAATGTGATGGCTGGCTCAGCTGACTGATTCCACTGCTGTGCTGTGGCGGCCCTGGTTTATTATTATGTCCAGGTGAGCAATCTGCCACTACATTGGGAGTGCCATTTCTCTACTGCTTGCTTGTTTGTTGATCTTAGCTTTATGTCTGTCGCTTTTTTTCTGTCTGTCAGTCTGTCTGTGTGGCTGTCTGTGTCTGTTTGTGTGTCTGTTTTCTCTCTCTCTCTCTCTCTCTCTCTCTCTTCTCTCTCTCTTCTCTCTCTCTCTCTCTCTCTCTCTCTCTCTCTCTCTCTCTCTCTCTCTCTCTCTTGTCCCTCCCTCCCTCCCTCCCTCCCTCTGTGTGTGTATGCGTTTGTGTGTGTGTTTGTGTGTGTGTCTGTCCGTCTGCCCCCCACCCTCTCTGCATGTCTGTCTGCTTGCCTGTCTGTGTGTGTCTCTCTCCCCCCCCCTCTCTCTTTCTCCCTACCCCCCTCCCCCCTCTCTCTCCCTGTCTGTCTTTTTCTTCGTCTGTTCCTCCCTCAGTCTCTGGTACATTGTTTTAAAGTATACACACATTTATGTTTGCAAAGACATATTGTAAGACTAGGCTTGGTCTAACATTTTACCCTTGTGTATTAAAGAGTATTCATTCATTCATTCATTCATTCATTCATTTTCTGTCTCTATGTGCCTTTCTCTATTGTCTGTCTGCTCTGTCTGTCTGTCTGCCTGTCTGTCTGTCTGTCTGTCTGTCTCTCTGTCCCTCTCTCTGGCTCTCGGTCTGTCTTTGTCTCTGTCTCTCTGCCTGTATGTCTGTCTATCTGTCTCTGTCTCTGTCTCTCTCTCTATCTCCCTCCCTCCCTTCCCCCACCTCTCTCTCATATTATTTGGACAGGAATCGATTCCATTCAACGTGTGTTTACACTCCAAGCCAGAAAAAACCGTGGAAGCGACATCAGTGTGCTTTCACACATCTTTTTTTTTTTGCCAGGCAAATCCACGCACGACAGACAGACAGAGGGAGTTACCCGATTCCGCTGCTATGCCTCTCAGAAAAATATGTGGCTGTCGCCTTCAATCGTG
>CM060320.1:23567854-23572854 GCA_030674155.1 Stramonita haemastoma
AACGCATGCAGAACATCTTGCACACACGTTAAATCCTGTTCCGCTTTTCGTAAGAGTAGGCCATTATGTACCGGTGGGAACAGATGAGAAAGATTTACAAAAAAACTGCATACACACGGGGACTAGATGGGAAAAAAACACAACACAGGAGTGCTTATTCCATTATCCTCGATATAAAAGAATAAATAAATAAATAAATAAATAAATAAATAAATAATCTCAGCATAGCACCGCCACGGCTGTAAAGGAGAGAGAGAGAGAGAGGAGGTTTTTTGAGCAGATACAAACAAAGTAAAGAAAAAAATCTCAGTACTCACACTGGATGTTGAGCTTGGCCTCGTTGGACTGTAAGGAGAAGCGCGTGGTGGCGTTGGTAGCAGTGCACTGGAAGAGGCCGGCATCCTCCTCGCGCAGCACGCGCAGGATCCTCAGGTGGCTGTCCTCCTGGAAGCGGCGCGTGCTGTTGCGCACGGGGCGGCCATCCTGCGTCCACTGGAAGAAGATGTGGCGGCGGTCAGACACGTCACAGGCGATGCGCGTCTCCTGCCCCTCCACCACGTCCTGGTCCCGGGGCATCACGCTGAAGTAGAAGGTATCCAACTGCCCCTGCACCGGCGGTAGGAGGGAGGTGGTGCAGCATAGTATCGCCACGGCTGTGAGGGAGAGAGAGGAGGCTTTTGGTGTTATACATTATATGCAAAGATATATGTATACATACATGTATACATATATACATACATACATGTATACATACATACATACATGTATACATACATACATACATACATACATACATACATATGTGCATACATAAATGCATACACACATATATGTATAATTATATATATATATGTGTACATATATGCATGTGCGGGGCTGCATTCGTTATACCCGACTTAAAAGTAAAAAGACCTTTTTGTATTGGAAAAGGTTTTACAATATTCACTTCTGAATTGTTCGCAATTCTTATGGCGCTAAATTATATTTCAAATATTTCTCTTGCGATTTACAATGTCCTTTTTTGTGTTGATTCAAAATCAGTTTTACTGGCTTTAAAACATTGGGACTCTAAACTGAGAAATGATGTTATTTTTGAAATCAAGTTCCTTGTGCATTCTCTTGCTTCTAAAGGTATTGGGATAACATTTTGCTGGGTGCCATCACATTGCGGTCTTTACTGGAATGAATTGGCAGATTCTCTGGCAAAACGCGGTGCTTCAGAATGTACAAGTGACATAATGATTAATAGTATAGGTCTGCGTTTATCTTCATTTGAAATTATTTCAATTCTTGCAAACTCTGTACATTCAAAGTTTTTTAGATTTCCCTTAAATCGTTTGTGTTGCCCACGAAATATAGAAATTATAATTCATAAATTACGTCTAAATGCTTGGAAAACTAAATATTCAAAAGATGTTTTATGTACTTGTTCTGCTATTTTATCAGTCCACCATATACTGTTTGATTGCCCCGTGCTCATTGCCTCGTATAAAAGCAAAGGGATAGATCTAAGGGAAAAATACGGAAATTTCCAAAGTGTTCTGTATGATTCCGAGTCGCATGTCCTAATATCAGTTGCAGCAAGTATTTGCCAGTCACCAGTAGGTCAGTTACTATAAATGAAATTGTATAAACTTATCATCATCCATTATTTTCTTTATCCTTTCACTTTTTCCCCTCATCCCCTTTTCAGTGCATTCTTAACGTGAATGTACCATTGTCTAAATCACCTTGTAGTGAACGGACATTAAACCAATGAGAAGAATCCAAAGCCTTTTATGCCTTCTTGGCATGTAGGGCAGCAACAAAGGTTCTCCACTCCTGCCTGTCTTGGGCCAGTTTCTGAATGGTTCCCCAGGAGTGTTGGAGGGTCTTCAGCTCTGTTTCTATTGTCCGACGCCAGGTGTTCTTGGGTCGTCCTCGCCTGCGTTTTCCGTCTGGTGTCCAGTGGAGGGCTGTTCGGGCGATGTTCCCTTGTTCCCGTCGGCTGATGTGTCCTATCCATCTCCATCGTCTTTGCATAATGATGGTATCTATATTTTCTTGGTCGCAGCGGGCCAGGAGTTCTTGGTTGGAGATGGTCTCAGGCCAGAAGATGCGCAGTATTCTCCTGAGATTCTTCGTGTGGAATGTAGACAGTTTGTTAATGTCATTCTCAGTCATCCTCCAGCATTCTGCGCCATACAGGAGGGTGGAAAGTACGCAGCTCTGATACAGTCTTAGTTTGGTCTTTGTGCTGTATTGGGATGACTTCCACACATTGTTCAGATTTCTGTAAGCAGCTCTTGCTTTGTTGATGCGGTTTTTGATGTCACTGCTTGCTCCGCCATCATGCCTGACAATACTCCCAAGGTATGTGAACTCTTCAGTTGTTGGCAGATCTTCTCCGTTCACTGTGACAGGAGAGGGATTCTGAACGTTTAGCATCATCACCTCTGTCTTCTTCTGGCTGATTTTCAGGCCTGCATCCAGGAGAATGAGAAGAAGAAGAAGTATAATTATATATATATATATATATGTATATATATATATATGTATATATATATATATATATATATGTGTGTGTGTGTGTGTGTGTGTGTGTGTGTGTGTGTGTGTGTGTGTGTGTGTGTGTGTGTGTGTGTGGGTGAAAGTTAAAGTCAAAGTCAAAGTCAAAGTCAAAGTTTTTATTTCCAGATGGTACATTCAGTAAACAATGAATTTGCTTTTTTTCATCAAGCCATCTTGTGTGCGTGAGCGCGCGTGTGTGTGTGTGTACGTATCAGGCAGAGCTGTTCAATTGTCGAAAACAATCTACAGCAAAAATGCATTGTTCTTAGCGAAAGGTTATAATATAGATCTGCCTTCTGGCCTTTTACAGCGAAAGAACTCTCCATCTTCTTGCCTGTAGGAAAACCTCAATCCTTCATCCACCTTTAGGTCACAGAAACGAACGTTCTTCTCACTCCACATCACCTAGCCCTTCACTGAGTCAGTGAGTGGTGGCTGGGGGCATTCATCACAATGACACATTTTAATAGTCGTGGCTTTCAGTCCTGTATTGGCAGAATAAGCCACTGTCATTACACAGTTATTGAAATTGCCAAACTGAAAGGTTCCCTGTCCTGCTGCTGGTCTGTGTATAATCTTGGATGATCTGTGTGACAACAGTGGGTAGGGTCAGGGTTTTGATGGTCCTGTTACTGAATCTTTGTATTAACCGTGATTTGTCACATGGTTGAACTGTCAGGACTGAGGGTTTTCCAAGTCTGTTACTGTCGTATTCATTTGCAGTCCCCCCCCCCCCCCTTCCCACACCCTGTGGGGACGCCGGGAGCCTGACGGTATAAATAGCACCCCCACCTTTCTGGAAATTCTGTGCAGTCAATTCCCTCTTTTCTATTCCTTTCTTCGTTTCTGTCTTGTTCCTTTTCTTCCTGTCACCCCCTTCTTGTCTAAATACTGCCGGGGTTTTTTGTCTATTCTCCTACCTTTCCACCCAGACAGTCTTAAGATTTAACAATTCACATGATTATTCACATCTTCATCTCTTTTTCCCCATCTTCATAATCATCCACCCTTTTTGTTGAAGACGGATGCACTAGGCCCCTGACGCATAACGACGGTACAACGCACGTTAGATGTCTGACGAACACGCGCACACACTTACACACACGTACGCACGCACGCACGCACGCACGCACGCACGCACGCACCACACACACACACACACACACACACACACACACACACACACACACACACACACACACACCCTAAAAAAAAACCCACCCCAAAACCAAAACAAAAGCAAATCACAAAAATTGTAAATCTGTGAAGTCGCTTCCATCCCACCTCATGCCATCATCTTGACGTAGACTACATAGACACATAGTCATTCTATCTGGAATCCTAATCTAAGGTGTCAATCTCTGGGAGTGAAAAGGTGTTGGACACAGCCAGCGAGTTCATCCAAAAGTTGGAGAAGGTTAAGCTCTGTAGGGACAGGCTGAAATCAGGGAGGTTGCCATTTCTGACATTCCGATATATATATATCACTGTGAAGATTTTCATTTCAAACTTTTAATGTTTTTAAAAGTACGGGTTTTGTTTTTTGTTTGTTAAAGTTGTGATGTTGTTGATTCTGGGTGGTGGCGGTGGGGATGGGGGAGTGATAGAAGTTGTTTGTTTTGTCTGTTTGTTTGTTTGTTTGGTTGGTTGTTTTTTGTTTTGTTGTTGTTTGCATTTCTTATGTATACCAAAACAAGGTGCTCTGCTTTAAAAGACCAGATTACATTAATTTTTTAATTTACATTTTATACCACCATATTTCTCTGAGTGAAATTCGGGCTACTCTTTCCGGGGAGAGCACGTCACCACAAGAGCAGCGCCACCCAGTTAGAATTTTAAATAGAAAGCACACAATAAGAGACGTACTTCTGTTTGAAATAAGCAAAAAAATCACAGACAATACTATGCTAGGTTCTTCTTCTCTCAGGCTCACTGAAGAACTGTCTAGCTCAAATAAAACACATTACTGAAATACCGATGAGATAAAAAGATCGCACTGAATTATGCTGAATTATGCTACTTTTGAGACAAAACAAAATATACTAGGCCCTACAACTGTGTTAGTAGCCGTCGGTTCCTATATACTATAGTAGTATTTCATTCTTTCACAGTTTATGAATAGTCTAGATCAAGTAAAAGAAAGTATTAAACTACCAAAGTCAAGAATAATCGAACTAAATCGTTGTACAGAAAAAAATTCTCAGAAGATTGCTAGCAGCCAAAAAAATCTACAAAGAACGAACACCAAACGCCAGTTGCCTTAACCCCCCCCCCCCAAAAAAAAAAAAAAAAAAAAAAAAATCCCGTGGGAAAAAAACAAAACAAAACAGACAAAAGCTTACACTCTCATAAAAACAATTCTGTGTTACGCTGCGATCTTTGGACATATTTACTGCAGCCCAAATGTAGCAGAGGGATTGATTAGAGTGCTGCAGACAGACCCAACATGG
>CM060320.1:23577854-23585354 GCA_030674155.1 Stramonita haemastoma
GTATAATGGAAAGGTGAAGACACATCAAAGCAAATATGTTAATTCACAAACACGTGGCAAAGCCAGATGATTATGACGAAGCTCAAACAGCTTGTAGGTCTACACATTCCTCTTTACATTAATTCCACTTTTATCAATTATACGGTTCATCCGATCACAGCCGGCCAGACAGACAGACAGCACCAGACAAACAGACAGATAGACAGACAACCAGACAGACAGCCAGCCCCAGCAGACAGACAGCCAGACAGACAGAGACAGGCAGAGACAGACAGAGACAGGTAGGAAGGCAGACGGAGACAGACTGACAGTGATAGACAAGATACATAACTATATACTTTCACAAACACATTCAACCATACGCCTCTTCAGATTCATTTCAATCCCCTCGAGATATTAGGAGGAAAACTTTTTTTAATCAGTTATAGGTACATCCACTAGGCCTACAGACTAACCAGGAAATATACTAAGATGTCATAAATATAAGTATATACACACACGCTCATACACGCACAGACTCACTCTCACTCTCTCTTTCTTTGTGTCTATGTCTCTGTCTGTCTGTCTGTCTGTCTCTGTCTCTCTCTGTCTGTCTGTCTCTCTCCCGAACCCACGTACCCCCAAACAACTGAGAGAGAGAGACAGGGGGGGGGGGAGGGAGGGAGAGAGAGAGAGGGGGGGGGGTGGGAGAGGGAGGGAGAGACAGACAGAGAGACACAGACACAGAAAAATAAACACACAAAAAACAGAGAGGCACAGAGACAGAAACAGACAGAATGGCAAACACCCCCTCAATACATAATTATAACACTAAACACATTCAACGACATATTTTGTACCCTCCTTCATACCTTCATTAGCTTCAAAGACAGAAAGACAGCGCCTTGTTTGTCAACAACGCTAAGAGTGTTCTCTGTGCGCCGTAATTACAGTCAATGTCTTGGCTTTGTTGTCCATTCATTAATTAACAGAAACACAGAGCTCTGGTGATGAGGTTGTTGTCCCTTGATCAAACACTGACAAAAGTGCTCTTCACATCAACTTGTCTAGAAACATGTTCATGACTCCAAACATTATTAAAAGACGAACTGCAATACATAGAATAGCACACAACAGCTCTCACATGAAACGATCTTGAAACACTAAATTTATTTTTTCGCGTCTTGGATAGAGCTCCGAGGTTCACTAATCGTGAAATTTTGCGAATGCAAAACTGCTTTGCCCACAATTTAGGTATCTGCATTCTGACTTCTGGGACGATGTTTAAATTAACGTGACACAGCGTCAGGTAGGGTTTGTTTGTGTCAATTTTGTCACTGTTCCTATTGGAACACAAAGGCCTACACTTCCAAAAGGAGGAACTGGTTTTAACGTGTGGGCAAGAACAAATGTTCTGCTTGCGTTCCACACACAAAGCCTCGGTTTATAGTCTCATCCCAAGGACTTTTCGGGGGAGTGGAATCAGTACTTACGCTAGCTCTAGGGGGAAACCCCGCTTGAACGTGGTAACTAACTTCAGTGGTGGTTCGATCCCAGGCCGACAAATGACGAGCGCAACGCTCTAACCACCAGACTATCCCTTCCCCACCTCCCTTCTCTCTCACTCGTCTGTCTGTCTGTCTGTCTGTCTGTCTGTCTGTCTGTCTGTCTGTGTGTGTGTGTGTGTGTCTCTCTCTCTCTCTCTCTCTCTCTCTCTCTCTCCCTCTCTCTCTCTCTCTCTCTCTCTCTCTCTCTCTCTCTCTTCTCTTTCTCCCCCCTCTCCCTCTCTCTCTTCTCTTCTCTCCCCTCTCTCTCCATCTGTGAGTCCACGAAGACCAAATCTCGACACCACTCTCTGCGATAAGAGTGCAGCCTCGTGCGCAACACACCTAATACAGCGCAAGTAAAAGAACCCACGGCAAACAAAATACTATCCCTGAAAAAAGACCCTTGTTGTACATACCACTCTCGCCTTACGCCGTAGGGAAATATACGCACACATAGACCGGACTAAAAGTATTGGTGACGCCATACGTAGCGACGCGACGAGCTCCTCTTCCCCTGGGAGAGGAACCCATACTTCACACAGAGAAAGCTGTCCTCACTGCAAATACTGGCCGCATTACGGTATAAGATAATACAATATACGATATTATGTTGGTCCACAGCTAACACCCCTGACTCGAAAGCGAGTAGTTCCATGTTCGATTCCCCGTTTGATCCCGGACTTATCCCTCATCCATTAGATCGTGAAGGGTGGTGGTCTAGGTGCTAGTCTTTCGGGTAAAATGAGAAAAACGAGGTCTCATTTACAGTACATGTTTAGCGCGTGTAAAAGAACCTACGGCAAAACGGAGAGTTCTTCTCTGGCAAAATTCTGTAGAACAAAAGCCACTCCGGTAGGGAAACAAAATACAACTGCAAACAGGAAATTCTGAAGGAGAGAAAAAGGATGGTGGTGTTGTTTTTGTGGAGACACATCCTCCCCAAGAAAAAAGCCTGAATTTCACGCCGTGAATTTTGCACCGTGAAAATGGTATACAGTACAGTACAATACAATACAACGCAATCAATACAATACAGTAATTGCAATACAGTACAGTACAATACAACACAGCACAGTTCACTGCAGTGCAGTTCAGTACAGTACAGTACAATACAAAAAATACAATACAATACAACGCAATCAACACAATACAGTACATTGCAATATAGTACAGTACAGTACAATACAATACAATGCAACATAGCTTATAGTACAGTACAGTACAATACAATACAATGCAACATAACTTATCTCAAAACAACAAAACACGTTATTTAATTTTTTTTTAAAGCACTACAAAAAAATTCAGGTTAAAAACAACAACACACAATGCCAGCAGAAACAAAGCCCAAACCCAGCAGCCTAAAAAGAACATAGGGGTTGTATGGAGGCAGGCAGGCAGGCAGGCAAGGAAAGTCTAATTGGGCCACGGTAGTCCCCCGGTTTACCGTGTTTACTAACAACACAAAGTGCTACACCAGCATCTCGCCAACCGTTTAGTAAACAACAGCTCTAAGCTCTTTAGCTCTTTAGAGCTTGGCCCACACTCTACTATACTCTGCACACTAACGTTAACTAACAACTCCAGTGTTTAAACAAAGGTTTGCTTCAGTCTTTCTTTGTGTGTAATCTTGACATCAGATTTTCTTCGGTTGGTTTTTTTGTTTTTTTTCAGTTTACAGAATTTGAAATAAAGAGCTTTCCAGTTCTGTTCATCCATTAGTGTTTTTCTCCTTTTGGAAGCCAGATGGAAGGTGTTGTTTTGTGTGTGTGTGTGTGTGTGTGTGTGTGTGTGTGTGTGTGTGTGTGTGTGTGTGTGTGTGTGTGTGTGCGCGCGCGCGTGTTATTTTCATTTATATCTTTATCTATTTATTATTTATTAATTCATTCTTTTATATCAAGCAAAGTGGAATAAGCACTCGCGTGCTTTTTTTTTTTTTTTTTTTTTTACATCCAGTCCCCGTGTGTATGCCCATTTCTAAATCTTGTCATCTGTTCCCACCAGCATACAATGACCTTCTCTTGAAAAGCGCAAGATGTTCTCTGTATATGTGTGTTTCTGTGCGTGCATGTGGTGTGTGTACGCGAGCGGATGTGTGCGTGCGTGCATGCATGCGTGTATGTGTGTGCATGTGCGTGTGTGTGTGTATGCGTGTGTGAGTTTGTGTGTGTGTTGTGTTGCGAGTTGTTGTTTTTGTTGTTGTTGCAATTGTGGTATGAAAGAAGTGAGGGAAGACATGTCAGCAACAGCACAGCACCAGTGACAACAGAGATAACAAACACAAAATACACTAACGAAACAAAATCAAAAACGACAAAATCAACAAGAAGACAACAGAACGAAACAGAAACATGAACAAACAACAGACAACAGACAAAAAGAAGACAACAGCAACGACACGACACACACACATGCACACACAACACACACACACAGCACACTATCCCACAACACACAACATACACAAACACTCAGCACACATCACACACTACACACACACACATACCAATCACCACTATTCCGCTGATTTGGGTGTTGTTGTTTTTAAACGATACATGTACAAAAACTCAGCACTGCTGTCACGACCTAAACAAGAAGAGAATTTCCAAAGTCTGGAGCAATGAAATGGCAAAGTAAGAAGTAGTAGACAGAATAGAATGAAGAAGCACACAAGACAAGACAGAGACAGAGAGAGAGAGAGAGAGAGAGAGAGAGAGAAGAGAGAGAGAGAGAGAGAGAGAGAGAGAGAGAGAGAGAGAGAGAGAGAGAGAGAGAGAGAGAGAGAGAGAAAGAAGAGAGAGAGAGAGAAGAAAGAAAAAGAAAGACAGACAGACAGACAGACAGAAAGAAAGAAAGAAAGAAGAAAGAAGAAGAAAGAAAGAAAGAAAGAAAAAAAAGAAAAGAAAGGAAGAAAGAGCAGAGAGACAGAGAAAGAAAGAAAGAAAGAAAGAAAGGAGAAAAAGAAAGAAAGAAAGAAAGAGAAAAAGATACAAACAAAGAAAGAAAGAGCAGAGAGACAGAGAAAGACAGGAAAGAAAGCACGCAAGCAAGCAAGCAAGCAAGCAAGCAAGCAAGATCAAGAAAGAACGAGCAGAGAACAGTACTACAGAGAAGGAGTCTATGTATACAACAATGTAAGTTCACGTAGCAGTAGCACACACAGGTCTGGCAGTCCGGAGTGCCACGACTCATCCGTCGTCAAGCTGATGTCCATCAACGGTTTGCAGCAACACGAGGGAGGGGTGGGGGTGGGAGAGGGGGAAAGGGGGATGGGGGGAACCCGTTAACAGCTTTACAACCTCCTCCCACTCTCCACCCCCACCTCCCCTCACCCCAGCACTTGTATACATGTATGTAAAACCGCCGAGTGTCTAACACTCCTCTCACAGTGCTTTCCCTTTGTAGTCCGCTTCTTCCTCCTCCTCCGCCATGCTCGTTTTTGTGTTTTCGTTTTCAGCGCCCAAGTTTTTAATTCGTACTGTTTATAGGCCTGGGGGGAAAAGAGCTACATCTATGTCTAGACCTTCTACTGCAGGCGTTTCGTGTGAAAGAAGACTGATGAAATTGGTTAGGGAACAGAAATGTAATCAAAGTGTCATGATCGTGTTTTTTTTTTAATATGGAAAGTACTGAGTGACGTTTTAGGCAAGTTCTGGGTTTTGAAAAAAAAAATGTCTTCATTCTTCGGTTAAAGTGACTTGATACGAGGTTATGTTTATGTAGACTTTCTCTTTATTCATTGCCATGGCGTGTTGGCAAGCTGTAGCGATGGGAAAGAACCCCCCTTCTCCAAACACACACACACACACACACACTCGCGCACACACACACACACGTACATGCACACGCACGCACGCGCGCGCACACACACACACATGCACACACAACCGCGCGTGTGGGTGGGGACATTACAATATAATAACAAGTACTATACAAATCTTTTTCCTATGGACCAAACTGGTAGACGTCTATGTCTTTGGTCACAAACAAAATTCTACACATAATTATGACATAGGTGTGTGTGTGTGTGTAGGAGAGGAGAGAGAGAGAGAGAGAGAGAGAGAGAGAGAGAGAGAGAGAGAGAGAGAGAGAGAGAGAGAGAGAGAGAGAGAGAAGAGACAGACAGACAGACAGACAGACAGACAGAAGACAGACAGACAGACAGACTCACAGACACAAAGACAGAGAGGCAAGGGGGGAGGGGGGAGTGACGTGCAGACACTAACACACACACTTTCTGCCTCTGCATTATATATATATATATATATATATATATATATATATATATATATATATATATAATATATATAATATATAGCTGTGGTGTGTTCCTATGTCTGTCTCTATATCTCTGTCTCTGTCTGTCTGTCTGACTGTCTGTCTGTCTGTCTCTGTCTCTCTCTCTCAGAATGACGAATGAACGACATTTTAAAGTCATTATTAATTAACGTTTGGTTCATTTCGCTCTGTCAAATAAGCCTCTGTGACTTTTAAGCTATAGCACTCCCTCCCTCCTCTCTTTCTCTCTTCTCTCTCTTCTTCTCTCTTCCTCTCTCTCTCCTCTTCTCTCTTCCTCTCTCTCTCTTCTCTCCTCTCATCTCATCTCTCTCTCTCTCTCCTCTCTCCGCTACTCGCTCGCTCTCTCCTCTCCTCTTCTTTTCTCAGATGACAAATGAACGATATCCTTCAGCCGTTAACAATTGATGTCTGGTTCACTTCGCTCTGTCAAATAAGCCTCTGCGACTTTTATAGTAATAACGTACGCGAACCCTCCCTTGCCACATCTCTCCTCTCCCCATCCCCCTCATCTCTCCTCTCTCACTCCTCATCTCTCTCCTCTCCCTCCTCTCATCTCTACCTCACTCCTCTCCTCTCTCTCTCTTCGGCCTCATTACCCATTCTTTCACCTTAAAAAAATCTTCAAGAAAACTCAAAACCCAACCAACACAGTCCTTAAAACTCTGCCACTTTCCTGGCAGTTATACCGGAGATATACGACTTCCGTTCATTACAGCATTGCCCCAACCAAACCCTGCCTAGTCAGTCAGCCCAGGCCACACTGTGAAAGACTCTCTCTGTCTGCCTTTCTGTGTCTGTCTGTCTGTCTTTGTCTGTCTGTCTGTCTGTCTGTCTGTCTGTCTGTCTCTCTCTCACATACACACACACAACACACACAAAAACACACACACACTATAACAATCTACATTCCAATCTCTCTCTCTCTCACTCTCTCTCTCTCTTGGCTGTCTCCCTCTCTCTCTGCCTGTCTATATCTATCTGTTTGTCTGTCTGTCAGTTTGTCTGTCTGTTTGTCTATATGTCTGTCTGTCTATATTTCTGTCTGTCTGTTTGTCTATCTGTCTGTCTGTGTGCTACAATCCCCCCTCCCCTGTCCTGAACTCAGGCAGGAGGTTAATGGGCGAAACATGTGTTCTGTGGAGGACAAGGAATGGATGGGGTTGAAATCGTCTGCAACGTGTTAACACACACACACACACACACACACACACACACACACACACACACACACACACACACACACGCGCGCGCGCGCGCGCGGCGCGCGCGCCCGCACACCAAACCCAGATACAGATACAAACATAGACAGACATATAGACAAACAGACAGACATAGACACAGACACACACAGACACAGAGACAGACAGACAGACAGACAGAGACAGAGAGACAGAGAAAGAGAGAGAGGAACACAACACAGCACAACACCCCTCTACTACTCCCCCCTTAACTATCTCAATCGCTGCTGTCGTCGGTAGGAGCTCCACGCAATGCCACCAGGGTTCGCCATCTTTCTCTGTCTGTACTGAGTATCACGATTTCCTGTAGCCCTTCAAGACCACTGATCTCAGTGAGGTTGGCAATGGCAATAAAAAATATATTAGTTAGATAAACTTTAATCTTCTTTCATTGACACCGCTTTGTCGTTATTTTGGGGTTGTATTATCTATCTGTG
>CM060320.1:23590354-23600354 GCA_030674155.1 Stramonita haemastoma
AAATACACCACATGTGACCCAGTGAGGTAGCAGACTGGTGTTATACCAATACAACAGGATAGCATCTTTTGGCATCGCTTTTGTATTTGCATGAATAATCTGATCGTTCTTTTTTGATATATACTTTTCGGCTGCATTTCCATTTTCCGACCATCCATTTGCTAACTTGCATACAAGCTCACATAGACTTATTCATACATGTCAGCATACAACAAACGCACACGCACGCACGAGCACACAAATGCGTACGCACAAACACACACAGACGCACGCACATGCACCAACATGTACACACACATACACACACATATGCACACACACACACACACACACAACCACACACACACACACACACACACACAAACACACACACACACACAACACACACACACACACACACACACGAACAAACGTACATGGATGCACACAACCGAACACATCATCAACATGCAGGCTCACGCGCAGGAAAGGAAACCCAAGCACCCACACCTGCCTGCCTATCTCTTCCTTCCCTCCTTTCTTCTTTCTGTCTTCCTCTCTCCTCCATTCTTTCTCTCTCTTTCTCACAAGAAAAACACAGAACACCCCCCCCCCCCCACCCCCCATTGCAAACAAACAGAAAGATAGATGGACAGACACACACAAACACACAACACGACACAACACACACGCACGCGCGTGCGCAATCTCCTAATACTTCAGAACTATCTATATTTAGCCAAATTTTATTTATTTATCTAATGTTGACTAATAATTATCTTGAGAAATCTGATTGTATTCATTTGCTTGGGTGTTTCTCGTGTTTTGGGTTTTTTAACATCATTCCCTCTTGCGTTCTCTCTGCCCCCCCCCCCCCCCCCCTCCCCCCCACTCTCCTCTCTCTCTCCTCTCATTTACAGATGTAGTCAGAACATACAGACACACCACATGCACTTCCCCTTTTCTCACTCATCTCATGTGATGCTACTTAAAGTGAAAATAAGCTTCATAAACATACACACACATACACTTCCCCTCCACCCCATCCCTCTCAATCACACATGCATCACACACACACACACACACGCCACACCACACACATTACATACATACATACATACTACATACACACACATACATACCATACATAATACAAATACATAAACAACATACAACATACATACTACAACAACATACATACATACACACATACATACATACAACATACAACAACATACATACATACATACAACTACATACACATACATACAACATAACAAAGAGAGAGAGAGAGAGGGGGAGAGAGAGAGAGAGAGAAGAGAGAGAGAGAGAGAGAGAGAGAGAGAGAGAGAGAGAGAGAGAGAGAAGACAGACAGACAGACAGACAGACAGAGACAGACAGACAGACAGAAGACAGACGACAGACAGAGACAGACAGACAGACAGAGACAGACAGAAGACAGACAGACAGACAGACAGACAGACAGACAGAAAGACACAGAGAGAGACAGACAGACAGAAAGAGATAGACAGACAGACAGACAGAGACAGAGACAGAGACACAGAGAGAGAGAGAGACAGAGAGAACAACAGCCAAAGCCAGCAGACTGACTAAGGAGACAGAGGGAGAGGGAGAGGTGAAACCTGAGGGCAGGGCAACAATATCAGGAATGTAAAAGAGAGGCAGAGCAGGCGGTTAGCTAGACTGAAATATGGCCACCACCACGCTATTAGTATACAGAGAGAGGGAGAGAGAGAGAGAGAGAGAGAGAGAGAGAGAGAGAGAGAGAGAGAGAGAGAGAGAGAGAGAGAGAGAGAGAGAGAGAGAGAGAGAGAGAGAGAGAACTCGAACTCGAATGTTTTTTTTTGTTTTTTGTTTTTTTGTTTTTCGAGAGAGGGAGAGAGAGAGAGGAGGGAGGGAGGGAGAGAGAGAGGGAGACAGACAGACAGACAGACAGAAAGAGAGAGACAAAACAGACAGACAGACAGAAAGAGAGAGAGAGACAGAGAAAGAGAGAGATGAAGACAGACAGACAGGCAGACAGACAGAAAGACAGACAAAGAGAGAGAGAGGGGGGGAGAAAGTCTGTACAGTGGGTAACAGAAAAAGCCTAAACAATTTCTTTTGTTTTACATCCAGACTTCTCAACAAAGCAAGTAGCTAAAAGACAAGCAAGCAAACAAAGAGACAAACCAGCAATCAAGCAAATAAAGAAACAGGCCCCCCAAAAATGGGAGGGGGGGGGGACAAAGAGACAACAGGCAAACAGACAAAAGAACAATCGAGCCAAAAAAATAACGTAGGAAGAAAAAAAGAATAAGTGTTGCACAGCAAGAAATTTAAAGAATAAAAAATAAAAACACGGGTAAGAAACAAGCAAGCCATCATGAAGAACAGATAAATTATGATAATTACCCCAAAACAAACAAACAAAAACACGAACCCACCATGAACAAAAACAAAATGAAGACATACACGTGTTCTGGAAAACTCATCAGCATGAGGCATTACTAAAATTCGGTTTCAAGCAACGATGTGAAGAGGAATGAGAGAGAACGAGGCAAAGACACAGAATAGAGACTGATAGTTAAGCAGACAGATACAGAGCCAGATAATAACACAGGCAAGAACGAACAGAGATTGATGGTCAAACAGACAAACGACTGACAAGCAGACAGGTAAATAAATTCATTCATTTTGTTCGCTCTTTTTGTTTACAGCTCGTAAGTTCGACCGTGAATGCCATATGAAGGGTACCCCACACAGGAGGGCAGATAGACAGATGACTGAGATGTGTATATCATCAGATGCATAGAGACAGACTGACATATGCCTGTGTATATTTAGGTAAACAATATTGATTGATTGATTGATTGAATAAATGATCGATCTCTAAAATACAAGATAAAGATATTTGGCCACCACCACTAAGCCTAGTCTCACAACCTGTCCTTGTCAACAAACATATCAGAACAATCAATAGAATTGGGGCAGGTGGCAATAACTAAACAGAAATACCAAATAAAAATTATTACGAAAAAAAACTAGAGTACACAGTGATATCATACTATTGTAGAAAAACACGCGCCGCACGCACGCACACACACACACACACACACACACACACACACACACACACACACACACACACACACACACACACACACAGAGAGAAAAAAGACTAACAGAACGGAACCAAAACAAACAAACAAAACAAAGAAAAGTAGTCAAGGAAAGTAGAAAGAAAAAGACAAAAAAAGAACAGAAACCCAGACGGGTACATCAATGAAACATACGACGGGTTCTTCGACTGTAGCACACGCGCGTGCGCGCGCGCGTGCACACACACACACACACACACACACACACACACACTCACCCACACACCACACACACACACACACACTCACAAACAACACACACACACTCACTACAAACAACACACAGACAGAACAGTGACGATTGAGAAAGAAATGTGAGAGAGAAAAAGAAAGAGAGAGAGAAGAGAGAAAGAAGAGAGAGAGAGAGAGAGAGACAGGGTGGTGAAGACAGCAAAAGAGTAAAACACAGTTAAGGCAGGAGAAACAAACCAACCAACAACCAAAACAAAAAAAACCAAACAAAAACCTACACACAAACACCCAAAAAAAAAAAACCGGATGGCAGCAAACGAGCCTACAAAAGACTATACAACAAGGACAAGAAAGAAAGAAAGAAAAAGAAAAGAATGGCAAGAAAAGAGAAGAAAAGAAACAGACAGAAGAAGGAAAGGAAGGAAGGTAGAAGAGCTAAACTAAGCTAAGCTAAGCTAAGCTAAGCGGAGCAGTAGCGCGGAATAGAAGAAGTGCGATACTACACATGTTTCATCTTTCGCCATGCGTCTTGCACTTGCTGCTACGATAAGGATCTGCCATGTACACGCCACTTTCCTTTCGCCCTCCCCCCCCCCCAACCCCCCCCCCTCCCCCCAACCTCCTCACCCTCATCCCCCCCTCCTCCACCCCCCCCCCCCCTTCACCATTCCTAACTTCTCACCCTTTCACCCTTTTTTCTTCTTTTTCTCCTCCTCCTCCTCCCTTTTTTCTTCTTCTTTCTTTTCTTCGATTCTTTCCTCTACTACTACAACTATTTCTTTCTCTCCTGTTTCCATTCTTCGGTAGTTTTTTCAACCGTGTGGCTTTTGTGAATTGTAGGAAAGGTGATCCACAATACGTGAGAGCCAGAGAGGTTTGGGAGGTGGGGGTAAACAGATTCTGTGTGTGTGTGTGTGTGTGTGTGTGTGTGTGTGTGTGTGTGTGTGTGTGTGTGTGTGGTGCTGCGTGCGTGCGTGCGTGCGTGTGTGTGTGTGTGTGTGTGTGTGTGTAGTCCGAGTGTGTGTGTGTGTGTGTGTGTGTGTGTGTGTGTGTGGTGTGTGTGTGTGTGTGTGTGTGTGTGTGTGTTAGTCCGAGTCAAAGTCAAAGTTTTAATCAAATTCAAACTTTTCTTTAAAGATGGTACTTTAAATAAGCAGTACATGGTATATCATCTTGGTGGCTTTTTCTTCATCCACCCATCCATGTAAAAAAAAAGTAAGAAAAAAACACACAAACAAAAGCAAACAAAAGCAAACAAAACAAAATAAACCCCATAGAAAAAAGGCGATACAAAATTACAATGCAATAAATAAAAACAGACCACGATGCAATCAATATCTGACAGTCAGATCAACCACCTCCTTGATTAAATTTCTTCTTCTTGTTTGTTTTGTTTTGTTGTTGTTTTACAAACACACCAACAGATAGATATTTTATATAGACTAGGCACTCATTATTACCGTTAGCATAGGAAAAAAGTGTGTGTGTGTGTGTGTGTGCGTGCGTGAGTGCGTGCGTGCATGTGTGTGTGTGTGGTGCGTGCGTGCGTGCGTGCGTGCGTGCGTGCGTGCGTGCGTGGTGTGTGTGTGTGTGAAACGGTGTGGCGATGATGGCGAGGTTTGTGAGGCAGCAACAGGAACCAATTCCTCCCTACCCCACGGGACTGGAATCACCAGACACTGGTCCTCCTGACACTTCCATATTGATGTCCACACCACGGGACATGACTCCACCAATCTACTGCCTTCCAGAAATGATAAGTAATGATGAAACATAGTGATGGTGATGATTGACGTTTGAGAAGAAGAAGCGACGACGAACGACGAGACGAATGAGATGAGAAAAATGATGATAAGTGCTGATGCTGCATATTTTTTAAGAACTTAAAAAAGAAGAAGAAGGAGAGGAAGGTGAGAGGAGGAAAGAAGGAGGATGAAGGAGAACAACAAGAAATGTAGATGATTTTGATGAGGAGGAAAGGAGGATGAGGAGGAGAAGGAGGAGGAGAGGATAATGATAACTAAAACCAAAACCAAAACCACATGTAAGCGTTAAAAGAACAATGACCACATCAACCACACCTATCCACAACAACACCACCCACACACAAACAACGAAGGAACCAAAAAAAAGCTCTGTATGTCATCTACACACACACACAGCAAGCGAGCTGTAACAGCCAGTAAACTATAATAATACAATCATAATCCCCAGGCACTGTGCAGCTAACACAACAAGCTCTTCTCTCCTCCCCCATTTACAACTACCACTACTCATGGTGCCGCGTTTCAGCAGCCCATTGTCAGTCTGCCATGCTGTGCAGGCAATATCTACGGTTACTCTTCGCATTCCGGCCAATCATTGTCAGACCGCGCACAGCCATGCAGGCAGGCATCATCAAACATGCATTACGCTGATGCTCAAAACTTGTCGGATTACCATTGGACTAGTCTGTCATCAGTCGTCTGTCAGTCAGCCAGGTACAACTGGGCCACAGAGCACCAAGATGGTGGTGCTAATGCTTCACGCACCTTGCTTAGAACTTGTCATCGCTTGTGGAGCAGCAGAGGAGGTCTGAAGTGGTGATGCACTTGTCTTGGAAAACGAGAGGTTGCTTGTTTAATTCCTGTCTACAAAAAGACCCTCTCCCGTCCATACTGAACTTGTTCCCTGTCCGTTAGGCTATATGCGATGTGGTCTGGCTGCTAGGTCTAGTCTTTCAGATCATACAATGAAACTATGTCCCATATATAACATACATTTACCATAATGTAGTAAGAACATAAAGCGAAAGAGTTATCCATGGTAAAAGCAATACAGATGTGGACAGGAAAAATGGCTGGTATTTTGTTTTCGTTCCTTGGCTAGAGATCCGAAGTTTACTTGATTGTGTGATGGTTTTTTGGTTGTTTTTTTTAAGGGTGGAGGACCGTTTCTCTACCCACCATTAAAGTAGCCGCATTCTGACTTCGGGAGGAAAATGTGTTTTTTAAAAGAGGGGCTCTGATCTTGTCTAGTACAGTAGGTCAGTGATGATGGTTGGTGGCATGGAGACATGGATGATAAGAACATTTCACCAGCATTCACCCAAAGTTTCTTTCCTTATTTTCTCTAGTTACTTAGTTTGATGAAGCAGCAGCCAAGAGAATTTCTTACCGGGGTGAAGCAATGTACGCAGAATGGATTGCTCGCTTTAACTCTTCCTTGGAAAGAGCAGACAGGCCTGCTCTAGTTTGTTTTCAGAATCATACACTTCATAAACTGTGTCTTCAAATCCCACAAAAATACTTGAAAAGGAAAATGCCGACTCTCTTTGGGGGGGGGGGGAGATTTTTTTCTCTAACTTTATGATTCTTAAAGTGCGGCTTAAAATTTTAAATAAACCAACAACACACACACACCACAATCTCCCCCCCCCCCCCCCCCCCCCCCCCCCCACACACACATAGCACTTCATAAGTAGAAAAAAAAAACACCAACTTTCTTCGATGTAATGTCTTGTGATGAAGGCCGGGGCCCCCAAAACACCACCCACCGTCTGATAGATAGATAGATAGATAGATGCCTCAGTGCCGCAGATGTGGCTGTACTAAGCCAGTGCCGGTGTTGCACACATAATACCAGTACCAGCCATGCTAGTTCTGTTCTCTCCAGCTCTGAGGGCCGGCCGGGCTGCACAGTCTCCCTGGACTGGGTACCGTGAGGTCCAGAAGGGGGACATGACAACAGGGCAAATCTGCACAGTGTCTTCTCTCCACCTCTCCCTCTCTCCCTAAGGGTCCACTGCGATTCTGGGCTGCATGGTTTTCTTCCTCTTTCTTTCTTATTTTTAGTTTTTTCGAGACAGTACTCTGTGTGTGTGTGTGTGTGTGTGTGTGTGTGTGTGTGTGTGTGTGTGTGTGTGTGTGTGTGTGTGTGTGTGTGTTTGTGTGCGTGCGTGCGTGTGTGCGCGTGTGTGTGTATACATGACTGTATGTATGTATGTATGTATGTATGTATGTACGTACGTACGTACGTACGTACGTACGTACGTACGTACGTACGTACGTACGTACGTACGTACGTAATTGTGTATGTATGTATACAACAGATCTCTCTCTCTCCTCTCTCTCTAATATATATAATCTATCTATCTATCTATCTATCTATCTATCTATCTATCTATCTATCTATCTATCTATCTATCTATCTATCTATCTATCTATCTATCTATATATATATATATATATATATATCTTTTGTCTTTTGTGATGTTTCTTTCTTAACACTGCGTCAGACTTTTCTGTGACCACCTCTAGAGAGGGCTTTACAACTGGGGAAATGAGTGTTTGCTGGTAAGTCCCTAAAGGCGGTTTCTCTGACTGTTACCAGTGTTAGTTTGGCGACTGTTGCTTATCGCACAGACTGTCTGTCTCTGCTCCGTCTTCTCTCTGTCTCTGTCTCTGTCTCTCTGTCTCTCTCTGTCTCTCTCTGTCTCTGTCTCTCTCTCTGTCTCTCTGTCTCTCTCTGTCTCTCTCTGTCTCTCTGTCTCTCTGTCTCTCTTCTCTCTCTCTCTCTCTCTCTCTCTCTCTCTCCTCTCTCTCTCTCTCTCTCTCTCTCTCTCTCTCTTCGTGCTTTTAAAAAAAATCCTTTCCGAGGGCTGGATGTAAAAAAGCAATTGTTGCTTTTTCTATAACCCTCTTTGAATAAAAAAAAAAGTTTTCAAGTTTTCAAAGTTTTCAAGCTCTCTCTCTCTCTCTCTCTCTCTCTCTCTCTCTCTTCTCTCTCCTCTCTCTCTCTCTCTCTCTCTCTCTGGCTTGTCTGTACTCGGGACGATAGCATGTTACATTCTTATTTGAAAAGAAGACAGTTTAAAGAGACAATGATATATCGGTGAACAAAATAAATCGGGGGCAATAAAGGCAACCTTTAAAACCGGTAATGAATAGGACGCAGAAGAAAATAGGCAAGGCAGGCGTGTGACGAATCTAAGCTGTGCAGAGACACTTTTGTTTAAAAAGAAAACAAACAAAGACAACCAACCAACCAATCAACCAAACAAAAACCAGCCCTGATATAATCTTTGTGGGCGCCAAAGCTATCTACAAATAACATAGAATGAACGTATTTTGTCTTGTTTTGTTTTGGTTTAGTTTGGTTTTGGGGTTTTTTGTTTGTTTGTTTGTTTGTTTTTTGGGGGGCAGTCGTTACTCGACTAGAGCTCTGAGGTTCACCACTGGTGAGATTTTGCGTGTGCGACCGTTTTTGCCCACCATAAAGGTAGCCACATTCTGACTTCGGGGATGTATGCTGGGTATGTTCGTGTTTCCGTAACCCATTGCACGCTGACACGGATTATGGAATCTCTAACGGGCATACTTGATCTTCAGCATGTGTTGAAGGGAGTTAAGGAACTGGCAGATCTGCTCTTGAAGTTGGCCTGGGAGGTCTATGGGATTGAAGTCGAACGGCCTTTTCTTAACAGCTTGGCCATAGCGTCCATCTGGTTTTAAACATCATTGTGCCCCAGTTCTACCAATCATGCACACCGATAACAAGAGAACATAGAGGACCGGCCATTACACTTTTCCGCAAGGGAACTCTGCTCATTTTATAATCTACAGCGCAGACCTATAGATGCATACATCCATAATCTCTGTACCCAAAAGGCAAAAAAGCAAACAAAAAATGTCAGTTTATATTATAAACAAATTCAGTCGACACTACCCACAAAACACGAGTTTAACGGTAGCCTAATTCAAAAGAAAATAAATCAACCTTTGTACTTCAGTTTTGAAAACAGTAAAGATCTTCCTGTCAAGTCGTCCAAGACTCAGTTAAAGAAAAGAGTTTCACCCCCCAAAATGCGCAAAGGTAGTCGCTATTATTGACGCTGCTAAATACAGAATACCAAATACCAAATACATACCAAATACCACCTCTACAAATCCCTCGTAATATCTATCCTCCTATATGGCTGTGAATCATGGACTCTGACAGCAGAGTTAGAGAGAAGAATCCAAGCATTCGAGAACAAGTGCCACAGAAGACTCCTCAAAATATCATACAAAGAACACAAGACCAATAACTATGTGAAAGAGGAAATCAAAAGCGTGTGGGCCCCCAAGAGCCTTTGCTCTCCACCATAAAGAGGAGAAAGCTGATGTGGTTTGGTCACACCACAAGACACAACACCCTAGCAAAAACCATCTTGCAAGGAACAGTCGAGGGCAAAAGAAGAAGAGGCCGCCAAAAGAAATCATGGGTTGACAACATCAAGACTGGAAACTGCCCAACCCCTGCAACGCCTCCTACTAGCCACACAGGATCGTGAAGCATGGAAAAAGATCTCCGTTGCGTCTTCTCTCATGTCCCCCCCTACGTCCTTTGGGACATGGGACTGAGTGAGTGTGAGTTGAAATACAGAAAATCATAAGAATCGTATTTCTTCTATACCATTCTATATATCCATTTTTTTTCTCCGAACACACAATCGAAAATCTCCTCAAAAATGGAAGCTGTTGCAATATCATGTATAGTGCAAAACAGAAAAGCTCTATATAAGTGCTTCCTTTCTTTCCTTTTATTCAATCCTTTATCTCCTTTTTTTCCATCTGTCTTCCCCACCTTGAAAAAAAAAGTTGTATGGATTCTGTCAAGGAAGCTACTTTGTGAAGCAGTAGAGTTA
>CM060320.1:23607854-23610354 GCA_030674155.1 Stramonita haemastoma
ATCACACGCCGCAATAAAAATGCAAATGCTAGGAAAAGAAAGCGGTCGATAGTTAGTTCTATCTGAACAACTGAAGTGGATGCGTTGTTAAACAGCTGTTTCCACTTTTATCACAGATGCGATCGCTTGCAAAAACAGTTTATTGTCTGTTATGGACCCAAGTTTTAGAATAATTCACTATCGATTCCACTGGGTCCCCCCCCCCCCCTATTGCTGTGTTTATCAGCAGGGTGTTATGGCACTTCAGACCTGTTCTAAGAGTCCGGTTACTGGCCTACAGCGTCATAAACTGTCCTCGGCCGTGGGTAGCTCGGCTGGGTGTGGGGTTTATACACGTGTAGGCAGACAGCGTCAGTCCTGCTCGTTCCTTCGGCTTCCTATGTAGCCTACTATAGCCTACTATAGTCCTACTATAGCCTACTATAGCCTACTATAGCCTCCCAGGCCTGTCTACGCAATACAGAGAGTGTGATCTGGTTATCATTAACATTCCGTCTGCAAGCTGATCGTGGCTGGTATCCATGGTCAGACCATGTAGACCACATGATGGTGTTTATCTAGCCTAGCACCATAGTCCAGTCTCGTTTTATGAGGGCTTTGATCGTCAGAGAGGGAACCCTGATAGCCTAGTAGGTTGTAAAGTTCCACGTTTTCGAAAATTGCGGTCTTCATTTTGAAGAAGAGGCCTGCAGTACCCTAAAACTGAGACAATTTCTCTATAAGGAATTTTACAAATCAAAGGAGAATTATTGCATAGTGTTTTTTGTGGGTTTTTGGCAAGCCATGATTCTATCCTTTTAAAATAAATTTTAAAAAGATGGGTATTTAAAAAAAATCTTTTTGTGTTGTTTTGAAAACATGTTGACATCTGTTTCACTGAAAAATGAAAATAATGACGGCAACAAAAACTCAGAAAGGAGTTTTGTTATGTTCATGTTTTACAGGCGATAACCACTTTAGGCACCACGTTCACCTTTCTAGAAATGACTATAGAGGAAAGAATGTACACAACATCAACCTTTACAACACTATGAAACTGAAAACAAATGTTCTGTCTGTGACCATGTTCCATTATAAAACAAATGGTAAGAAGTAGGTGATCTCCAATTTTAGTACCTCTGCCATTATAGTGCATTGTTTTGTACTGTACAGTATTGTATGTATATACCGCTATTGTATCGTATTGTATTCCGGGCATTATACTTGTTTACCACTCTCAGTCACAATAGATTTCTCAATATCAAAATCAGGCTGCTTTCCCCCTGGGGGTAAGCACAGCGCCACAAGAGCAGCGCCACCCAATTGTTTCTTTCCAAAGGTAGGCTAGGGTGGGGAAGGGCTGTCTGTCTGCTCATGCCTGACGTATCACTAACCATCAGCTGCAAAACATACAACACTGTATGGAGCTGTTCTGTCTGTCTGCAGGCCACTAATAGAAATCTCCCCAAGACAGTGACACTGCTCTGAGAAATGACCAGTCTGATCTGTCTGTCTGTGCAGAGGTAAGGGCAGAGAGTCTAGTCTGTGGTTCACCGAGGGCATGGCACTGCTGGAGTCTGGGTCATCAGCATCCATACATAAAACAACACAGGAGATCTAGGTCAGTGGCCACGTTTCTTACGGCAGGTCAAGGCACAGTCTAAGCCACACTGTGCTGTGTAACAGTCCGAGGTACATAGCCGACATAGCCTACCATTCAGCCTGTCTTGTGCCTACAAGTACGCCGTAGAAAAGTCATAAATACTTTTCCCCCTTAACTTTGTGGTATTCAGACAGTGACCACTTTCGTGCACTATTTGCATCTTACATACAGAGGTACAGAGACACGCACATGCACGCACGCACGCACGCACGCAACGCACACACACACACACACACACACACACACACACACCTACCTCTCAAGTGACATAAAACACAAACCAACTGCACCAACAATACTCCACAACACAAAATATACAAACCAACCACAAAAAACTCCATCCACCAAGACCTATACAACGAAATCTAAGAATCGGTGTCAAAAAAACTGCAAACCTGGGCGGTAGGGCGAGAAGAACTGGTACTACTAATACTAATACATAATATAACACTGGAAGGAGATCTAGGTCATAACACACTATATATATCATACTAATACTAATACTGCTCCCTTACAGTCCTCACGAGGCATTGCCCTGGTGGTATACATACATACATGTATATGTATACATACAGAAACGGTGAGGGCCCGGTATGGACAATGCCAGTAGTGCAGAGAAGAGAGCGGTGACAGTGATTTATGGAGGCCTCTTTGCCTGTTTGCTCACCACACCACGGCCCGCTGGCCACACCTGTCTTCAAGTCAATGGCACGGTTAAGGAACTAAAGGAGGGCGGGCATACTTTGGCAGCAAGAACTTTCCCACCACTACCACCAATACTATAGTACCGGTGGTGTAGTGATAGTGTTGTGCTGAATGTTCCTTACTTATGGGGTATTGACAAGACAGGGTGTTTTT
>CM060320.1:23612854-23622854 GCA_030674155.1 Stramonita haemastoma
ATGTGTGTTGACTTTTTGATTTACGTCTCTCCACTTGAAGTAATTATTAGAACAAAGTGTGTGTGTCGTGTGGTGCGTTGTGTGTGTGTGGTGTGTGTGGTGTGTGTATGTGTATGTGTGTGTGTGTGTGTGTGTGTGTTTCAGCTTTTGAATGAAGTGTCCAAGAATACAACGTCCACCATAGAAAAAGATTCCTGGTTTTTATCTTCTGCCACGAATCCACAAAACAGATCGATGCTAGACGAACTACATTAACCAATTACATCAGCTACGACCAGGATTCATGTTAGACGGTTTACTGTTTTCAGATCCCGTCCACCTAACGCCAACATGCATCACGGAATCTTTAAAGGGGTATGCATAATATCATACACCTGATCCTCTGCAGGTATGCATAGATGTAGTAAACACGAAGAGAAACACGGCACTGGCCATCTGCACATGAAAACTGATTTGGGAGGGAGATCATCGTAAGCATCGTTACGTTAATTAATCCTCACGAAGAAGATGTCAAGATTCGAACCAATGACTCAAAAGCATTAAGATGAGGCTCGGTCTCTGTAAGTTACCTACACGGGTAATGAACCTGCATCCAAATGGGAGAAAGGAGAGGGAAAAACCCACACCAAACACATCCTCACAAAACGAATGAATAAAGGAATAAATGCAAATTGAGTGTGGGCTTACCTGTGAGGTAAAGGGTGCAGTGAGTCATGGTGACGGTGCTATCCGTTAGGAACAGAGCAGTGCGACAACACTGAGGCAGCAGGGGGCTGCTGCAGTCACCATGGACACACACACACACACACACTACAGGTCACCCCAATTCCTCACATAGAGACCCACCCCCACATAGGAGGCCTGGATTTATCCTCTCACCTCCTCCTCCACCACACCTTGCACTTTCTTTCTTCCAACACCACTCACTGACTGGCAGACACCACCAGTACAACAGACCTGAAGAGTTTTCTTTCTAATCCCTGTTATGTATTTTTTTCCTCCGGACTCTCAGAGTCTGAAAAACACACTGACCAACACACGGAACAAAGCACAATACTCCCAAGTTCAGCGACGTCCCATGCATGCAAACCCAAATCCCAACTGTGCAGTCCATCCAGTCTTTTCCTGCAAGTCTTGGGTTTCGATTTACCACTCCTGGAGTCCAAGACAAACGACACTCAGCGGTGACGAAGTTTGGACCACACTGCTTCCAGTCTCCACTCACTCCAGATCGTAACCGGTGAAAGTGTCGCCAGCGAAGAAGTATATATAAACATCAGTGGCCGGCACAGGCCTGGCTAGCTGTGATAAAACAAGCGGCGTGTGGGTACCTCCTTCACTCCCTCCCTCACTGACAGCCCCACTCTCGGCACTGCCTCTCTCTGCTGCAGTCGTATCTAGCGGTAGTAGGAAGGGACAGGGCACACAGCACACGCACACACAACACTCACAGCACGGCACAGCACAGCACAGCAAGCATCAAAGACCGACAGACTAACAGACGTACAGCAAAGTCGTCCCCCCTTTCTCTCACGTTCCCTGTATCGGGCCACGCGTTCTCACCTGCAAGTTCCGCCCCCTTGCGCGCGCCTGGACCAATGAGAAGGGAGGCCTGACTCCGCCTCTTGCTGTCACCCTCCGAGCTTTGCCTTGCTAGTGTCTGGGACAGTTATAAAGGGGAGGAGGGAACAGGCAGGGGGAGATGTGGTCAGACAGACAAGCCTTTGACGCCGTGTCAGCCCCCTACCCCCTCCTCCCCTACCCTTACTCTACCTTACCTTAGGCCTCCCTCACTACTACCCTTTTGCACCTTGTCAGACACCCGAAAGATCGCTCCTGCACAGAGTAAAACTTTCTCTCTCAGTGTGGCCACCAGTACGGGGGGAAAAAGGTTTTCTGTCGTCACCCAAACATGCAACCAACTCCGACGCCAGCCACGTGCAGAGACTTTCCCCAAACTCGCAGACCAACTGATGATAACTAGGCTAGGCTAAACTCACCTCTCTACTCCCAGACCATGTGTGGGAGAGAGAGTGGGAGAGAGAGAAGAGAGAGAGAGAGAGAGAGAGAGAGAGAGAGAGGCGAACGCTGGCATCATTATCAACATCATCATCATCATCATCAGGCGCCCCTGCCCTACCCTACCCTGCCCTACCCTGCCACACCATGCCATGCCTGCCAGGAATGCCTCTAGCCTGCAGGAGATCGGCGATGACCAAGACCTGCCGTGGATAAACGGGGAGATAACAGAGCTGACACTGCACACTCTACTCTACTACTACTACACCCCAGTCCAGCCTGCATGCTGTGTGTCCACTAGCATATAGACCAGCCGTCATCGCTGGTCAGCAAACTAAACACGGCGGCATAGCTGGCGAGCTTGGTGGTCACGGCCTGGCGCCCTGCTTCCTTCCCTCTTTCTTCGTGGTCCGTGGCAGGTTAGGGCAGCTAATTTGCCGATACAGGGTGCGTGCTGTTCTGCAGACCTGCCACCTTGACTGATAGGACCACTCTGCTCTTCCCACGGCCACTGTGTCCACTACCCGCCTCTGACTCGGATGTGGCATGGGGTGGGGGAAGGGGGGAGAAAAGGGGAGGGTGGGAATGGATAGAGGGAACAGGAGGAAAGACCAGGTGCAGGACTTTGTCGTTTATTCGTGATTTATTGGCAGCTTTCTTTGCTGTGTGTGTGTGTTGGGTCAATAGTTTTCCCCATCGAGCTAAACGATTGATTGACACAAACGTCCTGTAGGCATACAACAGGAATATTTTGATAAAAGGAAGTCCTGTGTCAGTTAGTGACAGATGTCTTCACTGACATATAACGCATGAAAACAAAAAACAAACCCCCCTGTTACTGAATGCAGTGAAGGAGTAAGGTGTGAGAACAAGAAAGGAGAGATAGGAAGAACTGCTCAGAGAATCAGAGGAGACAAGGTTTCCAAAGCTACACAGTAATTTGATTTCTTTTCGTCATGGTCGTTAAAATCGTTAATTTGTTTTGTCAAAAGGACAACAGCAAAGTACCACCAACCAAAACAAACATTTAGTCTAAAAAAAATTCATATAGATCTATGTCTGTGTGATTACTACATAATAATATATATATATATATTATTACACATACTGGGGGTGGGGCAAAATCTTCAGTTGTGCCCCCACGGTCCGCGGGACTACGGGACAGGTGAAGATGAAGGTGAACAATTTTTTTGAACAAACTATATTTTTCAGAGGGTAATAGATTAAGCATTAGATGCTTTTTTTTTTTTTACATCAGCCCTAAAAACAAAACAACAAAACAAAGCAAAAATTAATAAAAATTAACAACAGTCCAACAACAAAAACATAAAGGAAAAATATGCATAATGCATTTCTGTTGACAATAATGAAAAAAATAATAAAATGGGAGAAAAAGAATTTTAATAGCTTTCATAATTCTCATCTCCTGAAATCTCCTTTCTGTTTGTTTATTGTGTATTTCACAGACATACAAACAGACAACAATGACAGGTTTGTTTGTAGGTACAGAATCCCAAATTAAGAGACAGAGGGAAATACCCTTTCTTAAGAATTTTGACAAAGAAAAATGTCAATGAAACAAAGTGACTTGACGAACTGTGACTTTGCTTTTTTTTTTTTTTTTTTTAGATTTGGTTATTTTGTCCAGTTTCATGCAGGTTCAAAATTGAAATATTGTTTTCTCAGTAGCCCAGGAAGAAGATTACTTGATTATACTTAAGAATAAGAAGTCTATATTCGCTCTTGAAGAAATAGCTATTGTATGCATCCCCCTTCAATAAGATCTGCGATGGGGCTAAAATAACACACACACACACACACACACACACACACACACACACAACACACACACACACACACACACACACACACACACACACACACACACACACACACACAGTGTGATAATTTCTATCGTTGATAATTTTCTTTACAACTTTAACCTCTGCAAAACACACACACACACACACACACACACACACACACACACACACACACACACACACACACACACACATCATGCTGTACAAGTCCTCCCTCCCTATATGTTTATGTAATTTTCAGTCACTATTGATGTTGGTTGTGATTGTATTTATATCCAACCCAAATTTCAAAATTGATACTTGTTGCGAGGCAGCTCATAATAATGTAGAAAAACTGAGACAAGTCAGCCATTCCATTCGTGTTTTGGGATAGGGTCGACCCCCCCCCCCCCACCCACCACCACCACACAACCACCACCACCAACCTCTCCCCTCCATAAATTTTGCTTGGCCTTTTATGGTACAGGTGTGTGGTTGTTGTTTGTTCTCTACTATATTACTACTACTACTACTATACTACTACTACTACTACTACTCTACTACTACTACTACTACTACTACACTACTCTACTCACTACTACTACTACTACTACTCTCTACTACTCCTACTACTACTCCTCTACTACTCCTGCTACTCCACTCCTACTACTACTACTACTACTACTACTACTACTTCTACTTCTACTACACTACTACCGAACTCTCGTCCTATCAACTATTGTCTGTTATAGCGACGATATCTGGAGAGAACAGATTGCTGTATTCAACGATGGTGCAGGCATTTTCCCCAAACAGTCTGATTTCCGACAAGAAAAAAGAAATGTCAGCAGTGACTTTCAAATACTATACCAAAACTTGCAACCCAGCCCTGCACGATAACTATTAACCCTACACAACTTACCCCCAATAATCATAATGCGCACATAATATCAAGTCAAACCGATCTTTATTGAGGGTGAGAGAGTAAGCTTACAAGCTGTTTTCATTCTACCCTCACACACACACACACACACACACACACACACACACACACACACACACACACACACACACATAACACACACACAAACACACACACACAAGACACACACACACACACAAGACACACACACACACACATACATACGCGCACATGTGTGATTTTGTGATTGTGTGTGTGATAGCCTAGAGAATGCGGAGGTGAGGAGAGTACAGCAGTGAAGCACTCCTGGTCCAATTCAAGCTGATAGTACCTGTGCTTCACAGCCCCATAAAACTCTATGGCTTTCGGCCTACCGTCGTCGTCGTGTTTTCTCTCAATCTCTAAGTCTTCGCTTTATTGTTTTCGCCTTTGTTATCACAAACAAACACGCACACGTGCACGCACGCATGCTTACGCATATGTGCACCCACAAAGAGAGAGAGAGAGAGAGAGAGAGAGAGAGAGAGAGAGAGAGAGAGAGAGAGAGAGAGACAGACAGACAGACAGACAGCAGACAGAGAGTGTGTACTACACAAGATCTATTAAGCTTATGAACTTTTCATAATCGTATCATTAAAAATACGATTAGGGACTGATTATCAAAAACTACGCTTTCTCTCATCAAAGGCAATAGTTTCTATGATTTCTGAACATGTAAAATATGTATTAATTTAAAAGTCTCCGAAAAATGAAACTTCTACATACCAGAAGTGAGAACTGTAGATGTCGTAAATCTTTTGAAGAGAGCAAACCAACCAGCAAATAAACTTGTAGAATCCAGCTTTGTTCTCATCCAAAGGGACTGTTGCTTAAAGTTGAAATAGTATATTGTTTAGCAAAGATTAAAAAAGAACACCCTATAAGCAACGAAAAACACGAAACGAATATGACTAAAAGAAAGGAAAAACAACCACCTGAAATATCACTTCATGTTTCCGCTAATTTTATGAGTTGCAGAATTACACACACATCTGCGCACGCACATACATACATGCATATCCCCAACCCACCCCTCTCTCTCTCTCTCTCTCTCTCTCTCCACACACACACACACACACACACACACGCACGCACGTGCAGGCGCGCACAGAGAGAGAGAAAAAGAGAGAGAGAGAGAGAGAGAGAGAGAGAGAGAGAGAGAGAGAGAGAAGAGAGAGAGAGAGAGAGAGAGAGAGAGAGAGAGAGAGATGTTGATGTTAGTATGTGTCTGCTTGTCTACCTACTCTCTCCTCTTTCTTTGTGTCTTTCTAATCTGTGGTTGTGCGTTTTTGCATACATATCCGCGCTCGCTCTCTCATCTCTGTGTGTGGTTGTGTGTGTGGGGGGGGGGAGGGTGCGTGCATGCGCTCGCGTGTGTGGGTATGTACATGTGAGTGTATATGTATGACTGCGTGTGTATATTTACTCTTTATTTCCAGGAAAATAGGAATAAGCATACATGTGCTTTTAACATCCAGTTCCTGTGTGTATCTAGTTTTGTAAATATTGTCACCCAGTCCCAACGGCACACAATGGCCTACTCTTCCAAAAAGCGAAACAAATTTTAAGGTGTGCGCAAGATGTTCTGCAAGCGTTTGCACGCAACATCTCATCCGAAAGACTTTTGGGAGGAGTGGAGTCAGCACTGATGTTAACTCTAGAGGAAATTATCCCTTTAAATGAGATTCGAACCCAGGTCAGCAGATCACGAGCGCAATGTGCAACGCTCTAACCAACCAGGTTGTGTGTCTGTGTGTGTATGAGTTGGAGAGGAAGAGATATGTGTGGTGTGTGTGTGTGTGTGTGTGTGTGTGTGTGTGTGTGGCATGTAGTGTGCATGTGCATTGTGTGTGATGTGAATGTGTCTGTGTGTGTATATGTTCGCACGCCCAGGCGTGCACGCACTTGCAGATGCGTATGCATATACCCACAAGCCTCTGTGATTGCATTCAGATGTACACATGTAAGCAAAGAGAATAAGCGGCGATGCTGCGCAGGCTGTGCTGTGCTGTGTGTGCTTGCTGTGCTGTGCTGTGCTGTGCTGTGCTGTGTGTGCTGTGCTGTGCTGTGCTGTGCTGTGTGTGCTAATTGTCAGACAGTGTTTTGGCAAGTTCTCTGTGGAAATCTGTCAAACCGTCAGACGGCATTAGCAATGACAACAAAAACAACAACCAATAACAACACTTCCTAATTCACTTTTCTCTCGCGCCTTTTCTTTTCCTCACATAATGTACACACGCGCGCACGCACGCACACCAACGCATACACAGACTAACACACAGATGCACACAGGCACACATATACGCACGTATGCGCTTATGCACGCACGCACACACGCAAACACACACATTCGCGTGCACGTACACACCACGTATTTACACAAACGCACTCACGCACGCGCGCGCACGCACACACACATACATAACAAACGTTGAATTAAAGAAAGAACACACACAACACAACACAACGCACACACACACCACGCTCGCACGCACGCGCACGACACACACACACACACACACACAACACACACACACACACACACACACACACACACACACACACACACACACACACACAGAGGAGCTGACATGTCGAACGATAGATAGATTCTAGTGGAAACACATGGGAACATTGACGAACATAATTACAAGCAGACTAATGAACAGGCAGGTTCAGCCTTCACAGTTAAGCGTACCTCAAATGTTGGACTCCTTTGCGCAATGAACCGTTACAGGATAGCCAAGTGGTCTGAACATTACGCTCGCAACATGACGACCCGGGTTCGAATCCCGTTCAAGGGATTTTTCCACCTGGAGTTAATCAGTGCAGACCCCGCTCTACCCAACAAGTCCTTCGGATGAGACTATAATCCGAGACCTTCTGTGCGAACACACGCAGAACATCTTGCGCACACATTAACTCTTTTTCCGCTTTTTGAAAGAGTAGGCCATTGTGTGTTGTGGGAACAGATGACAAAATTTACAAAACGCATACACACGCGAACTGGGTGTAAAAAAGCACATGCATACTTATTCCATTATCCTTGATATAAAAGAATAAATAAATAAATGTATCTTTGGAGTTGAGATAACCTTTTTCAGCAGGGAAGGCTGGACAGTACAAGGTTTTCGTTCACAACCATCCCAATGCCCACCAATATCGTATAGGTTAGAAAAACAACAGCACATCCCCAGTGACAAGTAATGGTGAAAGTTCCCAGGCCTATATAATCCTTCTTTATCTTCTCCTTGTTATCATTGCCATCATTAGTTAGCCTTAAGTGTTCAAACAATGAGGCCTGTTACTAGTGTTAGCACCATAACCGTGATCAATTTGGGGTTGCAGTGACGAAACTCTTGTTCAAAAAGAATGTTAGCTTCATTCAAATGCTGTCCCATGGCGGATGTATTTCTCTAGCTGTGACAGGACAACAGACTGAGAATCTTATTTAAGTCCTGCCTAACCCTTTACCACGAAATATTTTGCTACAGAAAACAAAAAACCCCACTGATAATCACGCTCGTTATTTGCTTTTATTTCTAGAGAACTAAATTAAAACATGAAGAATCGATGCAATGACGAAACAGTATGAACAGAGATTCTGTATATAGTAGTGTCATACCCATTCTCCTCTCTCTCTCTCTCTCTCTCTCTCTCACTCGCTCTCTCCTCTCTCTCTCTCTCTCTCTCTCTCTCTCCTCTCTCTCTCATCCATGCCATGAAGATATTGGCCAGCCATTTTTTGTTCTTGATAGTTTTCGTTATTGTTCAATATGTGTGCCAGCCTCCCCACTGTCCCTTGTGATGGGCTGAAACTAAATCACAATAAAATATTGTCATGTCATTGTCATTGTCATTCCTTCTCTCTCTCTCTCTCTCCTCTCTCTCTCTCTCTCTCTCTCTCTCTCTCATCTCTCTCTCTCTCTCACACACACACACACACACACACACACACACACACACACACACACACACACACACACACACACACACACACACACACACACACACACATGATTCATGTTTATCTATGTCGGAACCTAAATAAAAATCAGGATAGTTTACTTCACAAAGTTTGATGTTTCTAAGGTCAAACTCTTCATCCTCACTATTGGATTTGTTTCAGCAAAAATATGTTGCAACTGTACACGACTTTTAAAAAAAGTAGTGTTTGCACTTGGTACAACTTTCAGGACAATTTATGCACACGACCAAATAATGAGGGCCTGTGCTACCCATGAAAAAAGAGCTATTAGGGAGCTAATTTGATAACAAGCAGACGATTATTCAGCAATGCTGGAAAGTCCAGAGTGTTGTATATTAACCTATAGTACACGGCAACATAACTGGTTGACAAATCGTGACATATACTGTACATTATCGACTCATGCTTTAAGAACAAACTATGACTGACGATTTCCCAAAATTTTAGAAGACAACAATAATTGATATATGAATAAACCATTTTTTATAACAAAGGAGATAAATGAATACAGAGATAATCAAATAAAATAAAAAAAAAGAAACCCTTCATCCCGACCAACAATAAACGGGAGATTGAAACCTGCAACTCCAGAACCAATAATCATCGCCGTATCCGTTAGTTGTTTGTTCCTGTCACAGGTGTCATGGGTTGTATGAAGAACACTGAATGACAAGAATTCCACGCAGTCCCCCCCTCCCCCTCTCTCTCTCTCTCTCTCTCTCTCTCTCTCTCTCTCTCTCTCTCTCTCTCTCTCTCTCTTTCTCTGTGTACTAACGAATGCATAAATAACTTCTGCAAAATAGAAGTACTGTTTATGTTTGAGGTATCATTCTTCTCTTTAGAAATATTTCCTATGCAACATGTTCTAAATGTTGATTACAACACACCACCCCTTCGTAGAGGCCAAGGCCTACAATGAATAAAATGTTATATTATTGTTGTAGTCCCTAATCAGGGCAAAGGTCAAAGAAAAAAGTAAGTAAATGCTTATCTAGATCTATAACCCTTGAAATGAAATCATCTCTCTCTCTCTCTCTCTCTCTCTCTCTCTCTCTCTCTCTCTCTCTCTCTCTCTCTAAGTCTAACGGGTTTGCTATTATAGTATAGTCTTGTTTTTAGCTGTGTTTTTATTTCAGTTTTAATTGTTGACAGTTGGACTTTACCGTGTCTTTCTAACAAACAAATTTTTGTTGCAGTATCAATCATGAAGTTTGTTTAGCAGCTCCTTCA
>CM060320.1:23627854-23662854 GCA_030674155.1 Stramonita haemastoma
TTTATATATATATATTTTTTTAAATCTCCAACTGTTAACTATTCATCAAGTTTCGCTCATTCCACGACGAACGTCAACATCATGCAGATGTAATGGGGTTTTTCTCCAACGTAATATGTCATGTAGCCTTACAAAAATCGGCTATTGTCGTAGACATCACCGCCTATATGCATCTGGATTAAAAAAAAAATATATATATATATAAAAGTATCTGGATTACAAGACAGCAAGTCGATAGTGAGAATCGCCAAAGATTCTTCTACACAGTATTTTATTAACATCCACCGAAAATGTAACAAGCAGCTCATTCCACTTATCTCATCATAGATACACACTGTCTTTGTAAAAAAAAAATTTAAGTGGAGTGGGGGGTGGGGTTATCAGTGTTTTCAGTACAACTAGGCAGTCACACCACACAGTAATCAGGACGCCAGCTGTGATGTCTTGCTGATCAGCTGACTGTAGGCTCCCATAAACCCAGTATGTTGGCATTGAGTTTCCTTACACAAAGGCTCTGTGTGTGTGTGTGTGTGTGTGTGTGTGTGTGTGTGTGTGTGTGTGTGTGTGTGTGTGTGTGTGTGTGTGTGTGTTTGTTTTTTTGAAGCGATGCATCAACATTAGGTTGTGTGCATATCTTGTTTTCTTTGTAGGTTTGTTTTGTACCTTTATGTCAATAATTTGAACGGATGTATCGTGTACACGTCATTTGTTTTTTGTGTATGTTTTTTTTGCCTGTGGTATGCCTGCATTACATAGCATAGATTGTGTGCACATTTTGTTGTTGTGTGTTCTTGTTTTGTTTCGTTTTGTTTGTTTTGGTTTCGTTTTGTTTTGTTTTCGGTTTTTTTGCATACCTTATGCCAACATTATTTGGCACAGATTGTGTGCTAATTTTGTTGTTGTTTTGTCTTTTGATTTTGTTTCCTTTTGTCTGTTTTTGTTTTGTTTGTTTGTTTGTTTGTTTTTTGCATGCAGTATGTCACCATTGGATGGCACAGATTTGTGTGCACATTTTGTTATTGTATTTGTGGTTTGGTTTTACTTTTTCTATACATTTGGCACGCAGTATGTCAACGTATTGTGTGGAAGTAAGTCTGTTTTCTCTTTTTTTTCTTGCTTTTACATTTCTACTCCACGTTTTGCTTCGCGTTTCGTTTTGCTTGTTTCAACCTAAAACAGGCAAATTAATAACCGTGCTTCAGTTGAGGGATCAAGGTTGAAGCTCTTAATTCATTCGATTTTTTATTTAATTAAACAAATTTCTAGGATAAATTGAGTGTATTGCTGCCAGAGCCATAATCCTTCCCAATGAAATACTCACCCCCCAAAAAACAACAACAACAACAAAGCACAAAAAACAGACAAAAACAAAACAAAATAAAAGAAAGCAAATGTGCTCAACAAACCAGCCAACCAACAAGCCAAATAAACAAACAAAATCCAAATCCCCAGACTCATACAAAAACCAAACCAAAGCAAACAAAGAAATTAAAACAACCACAAAACAACAACAAAACACAACACATATCCCCCAAACAACAACAAACAAACAAACCAACAAACCAAACAAAACAAATCACGAATCGAAACAAAAACAAAAAAAAAACAAAAGTAAATTAATTTTGTGATACTGATAGCACTAACGTTTATCTTTTTACTTTTTCACGTTTGCCTTGGTAATTGACAAGTTTACTACCCAGGATTTTTGTCATTGCAGAAATAAATTTAATAGTTTTCAATGTTCTAGCATGAAATAAGCTCTAAGCTTGTTACACACACACACAAACACACCACACGCACGCACCCCCACACACACACACACACACACACACACACACACACACACACACACACACACACACACACACACACACATGGAAAATCTTGTTTTATCCGATTCGCAATCTCACAAAGACAATAGGCATTGTCAGATATGGAATCATTTGTTTTGTGATTTGCAGACTGTGACTGGCAGCCCACACTGGTGAAAGAAAGACAGAAAGAGAGACAGAGAGAGTGTGTAGACTTGTATGTGTGTGGGAGATCTATAACCATTGTCAAGGCGTACTGTCAAGACAATCGTAAAAGCAATGAATAGCTACATAATGTATTAGATCTATATCGTATGCCACTGTAAGTCATGGCAGATTTCTTCGTGTGCAGTTCCGGCTGCTCTCCCCGGGAAAAGCACGTCGCCACAAGAGCAGCGCCACCCATTTTTTAATTTTCTTTTCCTGCCTGCATGAGCATGATTGTTTCTCTATTAAACTATAGAATAGCTTTTTTAGACAAATTTTGTAACAGGACAATTCTCTTGTTGCTGTGGGTTCTTTTACGTGCGCTAAATGCGTGTTGGATATAGGACCTCGGTTCATCGTCTCATCCGAACCTTGACTTTCATTTTCTAGGTAGGCGCATTTACCTTTAGACCACCGATCTACTATCAAAGAGATATGAAACGATTTCTTGGATTTGTAATGGCCATAACTGCTAACAGAAAGCAAACCACTATTTTATTGGATATAATAATTGTCTGTAACTACCAGTAGATATCAAATATCAAATCATTTATTGGTTTTCACTCTAGTCTATCACTTGAAACAGTAAATAAGTTTTTGGTTTTACAAGTGTGTATAACTACCAACAGTCGTAACCTCTGACTGGTTTTACGATTGTTTATGGATGTAGATAGATGGTAGCCTGTTTAATTAGTTTTACAAGTATCTATAGCTACAAATAGGTCTTAAATAGATGTAACCTCGTATTGATTGGTTTTTACCTTGTCTACCAATACTAATAGATAGTTAACGATTTACTCTTTTAAAACAATTTTTTCTACTAAAAATAGTAAATCGTGCATTCATTTTTTTTGTTATCTATTGCGCAATAGAACGGCTGTTTTAATTGTTATTTATTGCTAGAAATAGATGGAAAGAAATCTATTAGTTTTTACACCATTACAGCTTCTAATGGTAAATAATTATTGTTTTTTTCAACAAGTATCTATAGAGCACTACAAGTAGACTGTAAACAATTTCTTTGTCTCTACAATAGCCTAAAACTACTCTTTATTTGGCTTACATGCGTCTACAACTAAGCTGGCACGGTTTGGTCACGTCACGAGGTCACATCTCTCTTACCAAGACTATCCTGCAGGGACAACTTAAGGGATGAAGACGCAGGAACAGACAGATGAAGAACCGGACAAAGAACATCAAAAACCGGACTGTCCTTGGCATTGCTGTGTTGCTGCGAAAGGCTGAGGACAGTCCAGCCCGGAGAAAACTATTGACCATGCCTCCCTCCCAGGGCCATCCTGGTCAAGGGACTGATAATGATAACCACTAACAGACAGTAAATCATTCGTTGGTTTTACAATGTTCCACAACCATTCACAGATAGCAACAGCCTCCTCACAAAGTCTTCCCACCTTACAAACTACAATCATATCCTCAGTATATTCGCTCATTCTCTGTCGCTGATAAAGGACAGCGGGAAACGAAATCAAGGCACGTGCCCAACTGTCTCTGGACCTCTCGTTTCCTAGCAGATGGCATAACCACCACCTAGTCTCCTTGTTCCTGCAGCCCGGGGGCTCCGATAGGGTTAATCAGGCCAGCGATAAGAGTGGACACGACCGCTGTGGTCACTACAGCCACGGTCATTAGCTGTCCGTGCAGTGTCATCAACAGGGCTCTTCTTGATATGGTCACGGCCAGGGGCGCGTGTCTAGCTGGCAGCTGTAACTGGACGGCAGGGTCGCCTTCAGATGATAGTACGCTCGATTCTAGGATGTTTTGGGAACAAGTTGACGTTTCATTGTTCAGTGTTGTCAGTCTGGTGATGCAGTCTGCGATTAGATAGGACTCTTCCCTTGCCCATCTCATGCTGAGGTTATGCCTATGAATGTGGAGACTTTTTAATGAGCTTTATGAATCGATTTTATTTAGTCTGTCACCCTTATCTCAAAGGGATTAATTGCTTTTTATCTACTAAATCAAGAACATGTATTTCAAAGCTCAACAATGGCCAGTGAAGAGAGACACGGGAAACACTCACCAAAATTACAAAACAAAGCAAATCAAACAATAAGATGGTAGATCTACTCATAATCTGCACACAACTGAAGCCAACAAAGAAAATAAAACAACTCGCTAGAAGAAATAAATAAAGACATTAATAAAAACCAAACACCACCGAGAAAGAAAAAGAAGAAGAAAGAAGACCCAAACCACAATCAAACCAAAACAAAAAGAAAATATAACACACCAAGAAACAAAAACTTCAACAAACACACAAAAACTATTTCCAAGCATCAAAACAAGCATGCAAAACTCATATTCCCTGATTATCTTTGACCATTCCCATGGTAAACTTTGACCATAAGAGATCGTATCTCTCTGCTTCCCCACAACGATTATACAGCCAGTCCGGTCACAAATACAGGAACAGCCAGAAGAACCGTGACCACAGAGATGGTCACTGAGTCCTCCCTTAAGCATCATTAACACCACTTGTCTTTCCAAGCTGCGGCACAGTGATACCCCCTTGTTGTTGGTTGTTGTTGTTGTTGTATTGACGTCCCAGCGGACGTTTTCGATTTAGGGACTGTGGTAAAGAGGCTTAGTGTCTAAAGGAAGCAGAAAGGTTATTATCCTTAAGGAAGTGACTGCAAGATGGTCTATGGGATGGGGCTGATACGCCATTCTGCCGCAGGTCTTTGTCACAAGGGAGTGTATGGAGTTGAGCAGTGGTGTATTGCATTGCTGTGGTATCGTATCGTGTTTTTCTCTGATGTACTGCTTATGGTGAGGTGAAACAGGCTAGGGATTAGAATGTGTACCATGATCTGACAATAACTGAAGGCAAGTGTTTGAATCTTGGCTGAGGTGTTCTTGCGAGGAAATTTTCTTCCCAGGAATGAACGCTGGTATTTTTTTTCATTCCTCAGATAGATCTAGAGCTTCGCCGTGGTTCACCAATGGTAAGATTTTGCTTATGCAACCGTTTGTGCCCATCAAAAGGTAGCCGTATTCCAACTTCAGTGATGTATGCTGGGTATGTTCGTGTTTCCGAAACCCACTGAACGCTGACATGAATTACGAGGTCTTTAACGGACATAATTATTTGATCCCCATGCACAAAGAGACCAGTACTACCCGATCCCAAAACAATACACAAATGATATCAAAACAATAAATACTCCACCTCAAAGTAGCGTGACAACGATCTTAAAATACTACGTACCTGATCTCAAAACAACATTTGCCTGATCTCAAAACCCTTATGAACGATGTTAATATAGTCCTGTTTCAACTTCTCCCTGATTTGGGTGTGAGCTGTTATCAGCAATGTAAAGCACACTCTCTTCAGCTTTGTGCTTCACAAAGATCAAAACCAAAGAAAAGGTTTTTTCATCCTATTCACTTCACCTATCCCCGTACTCTGTTAGACCGTGGGGACAGCACTGAAGATTTTGTACCACCTTCCTCCACTCCTGCCTGGTTCTCAGCTTTCCGCAGTATGTCGTTCCATTCAAGACCAGTCCACTCTCTGATGTTGTCTTTCCATCGTTTTCTCTGCTGCCTCTTCGTCTCCCTCCTTGTACTGTTCCCTGTAGGCCAGTCTTGGCCATTCCAGAAGTTCGCGTGACTTGCCCGAACGACTTCAGATTGCATTAAAAAAAAAAAAAACTGGTCAGGAAGTCTTACTTTCAATTCTGGTTTTCACTTCCTCGTTTAGGTGATCTTTATACGAAATACCAAAAAGTTTAGCGAAAGCACATCATTCCATTGCGTGTATCAGTATCCTTTTTTTCACAATGTCTGCTGTTATGGTCCATGTTTCACGTGCATAAGCATAGAAAATATATGGACATGACCAGGGAAACCCCGATTGGGATGATGTCTTTGTCGTCATTAGATTTCCACAAAATAAAGGTTATGGTGGCAACCCTATGTGATTTAAGAACAACTCTGAGAAAATAAACGACAACTAAAACAGACAAATAAATAATAAAAAACAATAAAAAAATAGATAAATAATGTGATTTAAGAACAATTCTGAGAAATCAAACAAGTTAAACAGAGAAATGAACAAACAAACAGATAAAGAAAACATGAATAAATGAATACATAAACAACACAGACTTTGTAACTCTGGCACGCACTAGGGCCTACTTTGTTGTTTTTGCTTTTAGCAAGAATCACCACTTTCATGAAGAAAATTTAAATGCACATCTCAAAGACATGGCTCTTTCCACAGTCTTGAGCTATTCACATTCTTGCGATCAAGAAACAAATAAACAAACTACTACTGATTGAGAAAGAAACAAACAAAACAAAATCAGGATGATTGAGATTATTGCAGAGACTGTCATTAGAAACATGTTCAGTCAGCCTTATGTGCTGATAAGCCCATTCTGCTCAATATTTTTTTTCTTCTTTCTTTCGTCCTTCGTTTCTTCCGTTCTTCCTTTCATTTTCTTTCTTTCTTTCTGTTTTGACACAGGCACTCGTTTCGTTCCTGCTTTAGGTGGCGGATTTGCTTTCTTAAGGTGTATGGTATTCACTTTCGGTTAAATTTAGTACATTATAATAATTAGATTTTCCTTATTTCCGTACTTTATTTCCTACTTCTTTTCATTCATTTTTTGTTTTGTTTACGATTTTCACTTTTTTAAATTTGTGGTACAGGCGATTAGATTTTTGCTTTCTTAACACCTGAGTGTTATGGTATTCCCGTTTTGTTCCCATTCAGTACACTATAATTTGGTTGATTTTTTTCTTGCTTATTTTCTTTCTTTTATTCCTGTGTTATGGTTTCACACTGTAATTATGAGGGTTTGGGGTGGTTTTTTGTGGTGGTACATGCAGCGAGAGCTGAAGGCTCCAATACAGAATAGCGGAAGTTGGAAATCGAAAGTACAACAATCCGGCATTTTCTCCGCTCCATTATCCTGGACTTTCTTCAATGGAGTGTGAAACGACATGGTATCCCCTTTAGAGGTCATGTTCGCCACTGCCGGAATTTTAACTTTGATTGCTTTTTTGAAATTTTAGTGAAATTTTAGCCCTGTTCCTGTTATTTTTCTTTATTTATTTTTTTATTGATTTAAATTTGTTTTCGAGAAAAATTGTCTGTTTTGAAAATTGTGGTCAATTTTTTTTTCTTGTTATTTCTTTGCCTTTTCTACTGTATAAAAAATCGGCTTTATCATCAAGATTTTTATGTTGTTTTTGTTGGAGTTTCTTTTGGGGGATGGGTGGCCAGTTTTATTCTCTTGTTATTTCTTTGCCTTTTTCACTGTATAAAAATCTGTTTTTTCATCAAGTTTTTTGTCGTTGTTTTTGTTGGAGTTTCTTTTTGGGGATGGGGGTGGGGGATGTTGTTTGGATTTCTTGTGTGCTTTGTTAGACAACAATTGAAATATAATTGATGAATAATGAAGTATGAAAACAATCAAAGTATAAAAATCATCTATTTGTGTGAAGAGACTTGAAATAAATCAACCAATCTTTATGTAAAGGAGAGAGTGGCTCACACGCCCAGTTTTCTCTAACAAAAAACAACAACAAAAAACCCAAAGCAGATAGACTAACTGTTCTTTTCAGGATAAACAAAAACTGGTTGACAAAAAGTCAATGGTTACACAAAATAAACAAAAGCCTGTTAACATAACGTCAACAATAAATAAAAAAAGTTGTAATAAGTTCCCTGTATATGATATTATGTCTGCCACCCACCAACTTTATTGGTAAGTTCGTAACAGACTGAACACAGACAAATCTCCCAGTTAACAGCAAACAAACATCTAGCGTGTAGCCTAACCTTATACAAAATGTGGTGGCTATGCCTCTAACTCTATACTGATGATAAAGGTCATCCATCTATTGGTACAGACTAACTGGAGGACTGTGACAACTGTGGAGTATGACCACTCATCGCGTGAAGTGTCATAAACGTGGCTGGGTTTGGCATGCAATGTGTCATGTTCATTCTATTCCACAGTTTTATCTATTCTGTCATAAATCCGTGAATGATTTAGAGGGAGAGATAATCATGTTGTATGTTTGTGTGTGTGTGCCTGGGTCTTCAGTTTTTACCTTCACCTTCACCTATCCCGTAGTCCTGTGGTCCGTGGGGGCACAACTTAAGATTCTGCAACCAGCCTCCTCCACTCCCCACGGTCGCTATAGGACTGTCTTGGCCAGTCCAGATGATCGTGTGACGTGCCCGCATCACTTTAGCTTGCGTTTTTTCACTGTAGTTAGGAACTCTTCAAATGGACCGATGGCATTCTTTATTCTAATTTTCACCTCTTCATCAGCGATGTGATCTCTGTATGAAATGCTTACGAGTTTGCGAAAGGCATCTCATCTCCGTTGCCTGTATCCTTCTTTCAATGTCTGCTGTTATGGTCCATGTTTCACATGCGTACAAAAATATGGACATGATCAGGGAACAGAGAGACAGAGACAGAGAGCAGAGAGACTAAGAGAGAGAGAGAGTGAGAGAGAGAGAGAGACAGAGAGAGAGAGAGAGAGAGAGAGAGAGAGAGAGAGAGAGAGAGAGAGAGAGAGAGAGAGAGAGAAGAGAGACAGACAGACAGACAGACAGAGACAGACAGACAGAGAGACAGAGACAGAGACAGACAGACAGAGACAGACAGACAGAGACAGACAGACAGACAGATACAGAGAGACCAAGAGAGAGAGAGAGAGGGGGGGGGGAGACAGAGAGAGACAGAGAGATTACAGATACACAGAGAAAATATATCTTAAAATTGAGAGAGACAAACAAAGACAACAAAGACATATGAACTGAACTGTTTTATATTCAGATTTAGGCCTAGACCCCTTTCCCAAGGGGTTAAACATGATATCAATACAACTGTGAATTTGAATTTGAATTTGCATAAGCCCCATTCAGCCTTCTTTCAGGTGTCTGTCAAACTATCAAAATGTTCAACAGTCCACCCACGCAAACTTCTCATTTAGTGTACAATTTTAATCTCACAGTGATTCCCAAGATAGGATGAGTGAGTCAGAGTGCACATTCTGGGTGGCCCCAAGAGTGTTCAGCTGGGGACCGCACAACAACAACAACAAACAGTCGACCAATATGTGACTTTGACTTATGCCTGTGGATTCCCTTGGGAACATAGGGCCACAACAACACTCCTCCAACGGACTCGGTTCTGGGAGATCCTCTTCAGCTCGGCCCATGTCATTCCGGCTGCTTTCGTCTCTGCTTCAATGCTTCTGCGCCAGGTCTGTTTTGGTCGGCCTACTTTCCGCTTCCCTTGTGGATTCCAGTCAAGGGCCTGCCTGGTGACATCTGAAGCAGGCTTGCGGAGCGTATGGCCAATCCATCCCCATTTCCTTTTCTTGATCTCCGTGTCAATTGGAGCGTGTCGACCAATATGTAGTATATTATATAAATGTCCTAAACCTTTATAAATATGCAGTGCCGCTTCATAAAGTATATATTCATACTGTCAAAGAAGAAGGAAAGAAGAAACGGAAAGGGAAAACAAAAGAAAGGGTGCAGACTGAAGCCAATAAATCTATCGAAAATAAAGGAAACAGCCTAACAAAAATACAACTTGCTAAAATTGAATGATAAGATAAAGAACACAAGTGACAAAAAATAAAGTAGTAAATAGAGCAAGAAATAAAGACAGAAAGAATGAAAAATCGAAGCAACAAAATTCGATTATAATCTGGCAAACAAAGTAAGAAGAAATAAGATTTGTTTATGACATTTAAAAATAGAATAAACAGACCATAAAAGAGGAACAACATAAAAAAGGAAACATGGATGAATAACAAAAAAGTATGAACATAGAAAATAAATCAATTTTTCATGGTGTCGATAAAGTAAGTGAGGTATAAAAAAGCCACACTATGAATAAATGAAACAAAACACGAACAAAATAAAGAAACAAACATTTCTGGGCATCTACACACACACACACACACACACACACACACACACACACATACACACACACAACCACACACACACACACACACACACACACACACACACACACACACACACACACACACACACACAACACACAAAACGAAAAAGAACAAAGAAACAAAATAATCCAAAAGCTTTTCTGAGACCCAGGCATTGAAATACGACCGTCACAAATGCAGAGACGTGATGGTTTCATCTAACGCAACAATAAAACAAAGAAAAACCCAACAACAACAAGACAGAAACAACACCTAGCGAAACAAGACGAACACAGACTTTAAAAAAATCAAACAACAACAGAAAAGCAGTAATGTCAAATGTTTAATTCATCGATCAACATTGTTTGGGGGTTGGGTTTTTTTTGTTTGTTTTGGTGAGGTTAATCACGATTCTACATCAGATCATTCTCATGCAGCCTGTAGAATACCCAATCTTCAGAGCTGCAATCAATCGCTTGCGCTGCATTACTGTTGTAAGAAAACGTTGCATTGCTGACCAGTCAGGGATGATCGAGATAACGACCATTGTAGAGAAAAATCAGGGGACCTAAAGCCTCAAAACAAAAGAAAACAAAACACGGAAAAATGAAAATTTAAGTGAAAAAATACACCCTCCACCTGACAATCCTAAACTTTCCCCTCGACCAAATAAATCTCGAAGCAAACGAAAAGACAATAAAACCATTCTGATCAACAAAAACAAAAAGCAGAAAAAGATAAACAAGGGGGGAAAATCCATCAAAGGAACAACAAATAATACTTCCCTCCTCCCCAACTAGAAACAAATAAAATAGAACACACACACACACCCCATCCCCCCACACACACACCACCACCACCATGGTATTTTATATGTGACACTTCATCAAAAACAAAACAAAACCCCAAGCAAACACGTTTTCTGAGAGAATTCAACGACCACCAAAACTCAGATTAAAATATAAAAAAAATCCAAACACACACACACACACACACACACACACACACACACACACACACACACACACACACACACACACACACACACACACACACACACATTCATATCTATTTTTAAAAAAAACCGCAACCAAGCAATATTTGGATTTTGAAAATGCTTAATAATTCTACCCTTCTTCAGTAAAGCTCAAAACAAGTGCAGATGAAAACTGTCGATCATTCCTGATAGCAATTGATATGCTTCTCTCGTCACGGAAGCCGCGTCCAAATTAGTGGCATTTTCTTTCTATTTTTTGTGATTTGCTTGCTTACTTTATTTCTATTTATGTATTTATTTGTGTTTATTGGTTTAGCTTTTGTTTGTTTGTCTGCTTTTATTTGAGAGAGAGAGAGAACTCTGATAATTATCTGAAATGGGCTTAGGCCACAATACACTTTAAGGGGCAAAAAATGAAAGGGGTATGTGTGTGTGTGTGAGAGAGAGAGAGAGAGAGAGAGAGAGAGAGAGAGAGAGAGAGAGAGAGAGAGAGAGAGGAGAGAGAGAGAGAGAGAGACAGAGAGACAGAGAGACAGAGAGAGACAGAGACAGAGACAGAGACAGAGAGGAAGGGGCGATAAGCAATCTCTGACCACACACCACAACAATGCACGCCTCGAGTTTGATTTATGACAAGTGCACCAGCTCTTGCTGGGGACGAGCCTCCAAACCTAATGGCCAAGAAGCCACGGATCGTGGGTTCGAATTCTGCTGGCGCCCGGTGGAGTAAACATAGAGAGATGGGGGGGAGGGGCGTGGGGCTTAACTATGTTTCAGGTCCATTTATGTACAGACCTGTTTGTGGGTTTCCTCACTTCATGTGTATGAACATACAGAGTATCAAATTAATAATAATGAGTCCATCAAAAATTGCGTGAATCATATCAGCGTTCGAAGTTTGGCCATATGAATGATATATGACTAGCATACATGAAGGGGTGGCAGATTCTTTACACACCTGAGAATTACGCTTGGCAAACAAGCACTTACTGGGCGCTACAGAGTGATGACAGCTCTTTTCCTTGGTCAGAGTCCTTGGTTTGGGCACATTTCACTGAATAAAACTGACAGTACTGTCGGTGTGAGAGCCATCCTGTCCCGCATATTGTAAGCATTCTGCAACCTGCCGACGTTCCCCAACTCACACACTAATGGGCGAGATTGGTCCAGGTCAAAAACTCTGTCAGGTATTGATGTAACCTAAGTGCTGATGCCTACATTATAAAATGTTATGTTGTAAACTTGTTATGCTGAGGCTGTCTTCAGCCATAACAAGCTCTTAGGGTAACACTATGCACACATCTTTAAATGCGAAACAATTCTCTGAAGTCCGAGTATGAGACCGAAAAGTGGATACACTGTACGAGAAGTTTGCGTGTATTGATATTTTTTTCCTAGGACTTAGGGAAAACTTAAAGGTTGCAATAGTTTTCCTGGCCTGTGACTTCAAAGATCAAGATCACTAACGGCTTTTTGAAAAGCACTTTTTCAACTAGCACATAAGTCCTTAATCCAGTGAGCTGGATTAAACTTACTCTCTCTCTCTCTCTCTCTCTCTCTCTCTCTCTCTCTCTCTCTCTCTCTCTCTCTCTCTCTCTCTCTCTCTTCTCTCTCCCCCCCCCCCTTCATCTGTCTATCTTAGATCGATAGATAGATGTACATGCTGTAGGCAAAATGTTCATGCACACACATACACACATACACACAAACACACACATACACACACAAACACACACATGAGCCTCATGTGGGCATGCACTTGTACACAGTCACCTCTGGTTAAACCTTTCATCACATCTTTAAGGACAGAGGGAAAGGAGGTAATATTATAAGAGCCTGAAAGGGGGGGGGGGTACAAAGAAGTGATGTCCAATGGTTTGTCTGGCTGTCTGGCTGTCTACTGTTATGGTACTGTGGCACACCACCACATTAGGAGGCACTCATTCGGCTATACTGAAAGAACCGTAACGAACATGATCAGCCTGTTTGGGTTAGGTTTGCATTAGGCATGCATTCCAAGGGTGTATGTGTGTGTGTGTGTGTGTGTGTGTGTGTGTGTGTGTGTGTGTGTGTGTGTGTGTGTGTGCGTGTGTGTGTGTGCACACGTGTGTGTGTGTGTATGTGTATGCCTCTCTCTCTCTCTCTCTCTCTCTCTCTCTCTCTCTCTCTCCTCTCTCTCTCTCTCTCTCTCTCTCTCTGTCTCTCTGCGTCTCTCTGTCTCTCTCAAGATTAGAGGGGGGGGGGCGGTCACGAGAAGTGAAGCGGACAGGGCGTACATTTTCTGTGAGCAGCAGTAAAACTAGAAATTCATTCAAAAATGCCAGTTACTGGACTTCCAGCGGCTGTGGAGAGGACCTTAGGCGCCCTGCTGACCGACAATGCAGTTTCCAGCTGGAAAGTGGCAGGAGAAGGGGACAGCGTGGTTTTTGTCTTGCGACTGAAACCAGTGGACACAACAGTGTCAACCAACATGGCGGATCCAACAGTGAATGGCAGCACACAAGCACAGTATTACAGGAAAAAATCGTTTTCTCAAAGACGACGAGATGTTGAGCGTTCTCGAAAGCATAAAGAGAAGCAGGCAAGTGTTGTGTGTGAAAGTGACTGTGTCTTCAGTGCCTCGAGTCTGCCTGACAGTGGAGTAGAACAGGGGAATACAGCATGTGTAGATACACATGGAATAGACCTACCAACAACACACACACAGGACATCAACACAAAAACATCAGTTAAGTTGCCATCATCGGTTGATTTAGAACCTCCCTGTATGTCTGATTGTAGTGACTGTGCTGATATGTGTGTTTTGCAGCCTGAGGTGAACGATGATAATATTGTTGGTGCATTCGACACAAGAAATGTCAAACAGTACGTGGCTACTCTAACTGATAGATCGGTACAGAGAAGGCTAAGAGACAGACAAAGAAATACACACTTTAGAAAATCCGTGCTACATCATTCAGACGGTGAAGATATTGTGACATGTGAGTCAGACGACATTGTGATCCAGTGCGCATGCCAACCAGACACTGAGCCAGTATGTGTGTACTGGTTTGTCAAACAGCAAGAGAAAAACATGCTAAAAGAGGAATGTGTCAAACTCGCCAGTTTGCGGAATGGGAAGCGTATCCAGAACACACTACACACGGAGACCCTATGGTGCGCTTCAAGGGACTTAGCGACACTTAGAGAACTATTACAGCAGTCACTTGGCTAGGCCTAGCCTAGACCTAAGGGTGTGTTTGTGACAAAGACTGGAGGAAAGAAAGGCTCGGAATGCCGTAACATATCTGGACAGTAAAGAGTTTGTGTCTCGATGTACATTACTAATCAATGCTGTGGTTTCCATGGCTTGGAGTAGCGTCGTGTGTCAGCTTATAGCAATTATCGTTATCGTTATTTGGCAACCCCCTTCATGTATGGGCCAATGGCCTTTTTTCATGAATAAACCTTTCGAGTTCGAGTTCGAGTTCGAGTTCGAGTTCTCAAGATTAGAGGTTCAACTCAAATGATTGGCCGCAGTCGTGTGTATTAATTTACTGATTTCATCTGGTCTATAGATATTATGAGTCTGAACATAAAAACATCGTGATTCTCTCTCTCTCTCTCTCTCTCTCTCTCTCTCTCTCTCTCTCTCTCTCTTCTATCTATCTATCTCTATCTCTCTCTGTGTGTCTCTCTGTCTCTCGTGTACACACACGCTCCTCTCTCTCTCTCTCTCTCTCTCTCTCTCTCCTCTCTCTCTCTCTCTCTCTCTCTCTCTCTCTCTCTCTCTATATATATATAATATATATACATATGTATATATACATCTATCTCTCTCTCTCTCTCTCTCTCTCTCTCTCTCTCTCTCTCTATCTCTATCTATCTATCTCTATCTCTCTCTGTGTGTCTCTCTGTCTCTGTCTCTCGTGTACACACACGCTCTCTCTCTCTCTCTCTCTCCTCTCTCTCTCTCTCTCTCTCCTCTCTCTCTCTCTCTCTCTCTTCTCTCTATATATATATATATATATATATATATACATATGTATATATACATCTATCTCTCTCTCTCTCTCTCTCTCTCTCTCTCTCTCTCTCTCTCTCTCTATATATATATATATACATATGTATGTATGTATGTATGTATGTATGTATGTATGTATGTATGTATGTATGTATGTATGTATATGTATATATATAATAACTCCTCCTCCCATCTCCCCTCCAAACTTGTCCCCACCACCAACTTCCCTACAATCTCACCCTTCTCCACCACCACCACCACCCTTCCCCTGCAGACTCTAACGATGAAGGCAGCAGATAAGGACAAGGACAAAACTAGGTGTTTCCTTCCATCCCCTATCAGAGGAACATCTCTCCCCTCACCACCATAGCTAGAACTGCAAGTAAAGGACTGGAAGCAAGTAGCAGGCAGAGACAGCAGACAAAACAAAGCCTGCAGCTAGTATACCAGCATACTACACTACTATACTACTGTTAGTCTGCTTTCTGCCTGTGGTACCTGTAGTAGGCCTAGAGCGAAGTCGGCTAGGCTTTTCTGTGATCGCAGCATCTGATGGGCTGTCTGCTTGTCCATCTTGTCCATCCATCCATCTAGGAAGGTAGGAAGGTAGGGAGGTGGTGATGGATGGAGGAGGAATGTTACAGTTGGACAAGTGAAAGGCGTTGATGGCTGTTTGTTTGTGGTTTGTACTACTAAGTCTTTCTTGATAAGGTACAAGAGAGACTGAGTGAAGGTTTGGAGAGTGGGGAGTTTGGGGGGCTGGGGATGGGGATGGTGGTGGGGAAGGGGGAGGGGTTGGGTTGGGGGCGAACTGCAAGAAGTGTGTGTGTGTATGTGTGTGTGTGAGTGTGTGTATGTGAGTGTGTGTGAGTGCGTGCGTGCGCGCGCGTGCGCGCGCGCGCGCGCGCGCGCGCGTGCGTGCGTGCGTGCGGTGTGTGTGTGTGTGTGTGTGTGTGTGTGTGTGTGTGTGTGTGTGTGTGTGTGTGTGTGTGAGTGTGTGAGTGTGTGAGTGTGTGAGCGTGTGCTTTTCAGCAAGTGCCTATAAGAACAACAACAAAAATTCCACAGAAGATGTGTGCATGTTAAAAAATTTTCTCCAAAAGTTTATCTGGTGTATGTGATTTTTTAAAGCATAATTGATTTAACCCTCATATACACACTACTAGACAAATCATCATCACTCATACAGCTAGCTTTAGCTTAACTTGTGTGCTGTTACAGGTATACGGACAATCGGGGTTTAACAGTGTAATGGACATAAATATTCCATTTCTTTCTTTAGTTCCTTGGCTGAAGTTCCGACGTTTACCACTGGTGAAATTTTGCGTATGCTTTTTCTCCCCTATCAAGGTTGCTGAATTCCAACATTGGGGATACGCTAGGTATGTTTGTGTTTCCGTAACCCACCAAGCGATGACATGAACTACAGGATCTCTAACGTGCACAATTGTCTGATCTTCCGCAAATGTATATACACGAAAGGAATTACGGCACTGGCAGGTCTGGACTTAATTTGACCTTGGAGATTATAACAATCCCTACCCCTAATTCACCAGATGCTGCTACCAAGATTCGAATCCATAACTTCATGGACTCACAGGATTGGAGTCGAACGGTGCAAACCACTCGGCTATAGCGTCTGTCGTATAAACTACACCACAATGGATCGGTGGTCTAGGTGGTCATGCGCCTTGCCTAGAAAGCAAGAAGTCCGGGTCGGAGTGTGCGGGGTTCGTACCCCGTTTGGACCCAAAACTTTTTCCCCATCCATTAGACCATGAGTGGTGGTCTGGGCGCTAGTCTTTCGGATGAGACGATAAACCGAGGTCCCGTGTGTTACACATCACTATTTAGCGCACGTAAAAGAACCCACGGCAACAAGGGGGTTGTCCCTGGCAAAATTCTGTAGAAAAAAGCCACTCTGATAGGGAAACAAATACACTTGCATGCAGGAAAAAGAAAAAAAATGGGTAGGCGCTGCACATGTGGCGACGCGCTCTCCCCGGGGAGAGCAGCCCGAATTTCACGCAGAGAAATCTGCCGTGACATAAAGTGGTACAAAATACAAAATACAAAAAATACAAGGAATCTGCTCTCCACGATAGTCCTCGACAAGCTTCAAAATCCAGAGCTTTGATCAGTACTTTGCTGCATGCAGGGCATTGATGCTCCTACAACCCACCGAAAGCTGACAGAAAAACCAAAATTTTTATTTCCATGCTTAATCTTCTGCTTTTATGTATACACAAAAAACAGCAAGGCGCTAGTCGGTCTGCATAACATGAATTGAGCTAAAGGGGTACTGTCGTTTGAACTATTGTCCCAAATCCACTATGTGCCACTGAGATTCGAACCAGCAAGCTGTTACTTTGGTACCTTGTAGTTCAGAAGTCTGTTAGCTGTTGTGTTAATCAAGGCTATTAACCCACAAACAGTTGAATCCTTTTGGAGCCTTGGCTATCAGTTACCAAGTTTTGGTTTATTTTTTCAATTTTTGACAACAATCAGAAAGAAATTTCCAGCAACGAAATCAAAGAAGGACAGCTGTGATTTATGAGAGGAATCTTCATCAGGAAGGCAAAGGGGTCTCTCATTTAGGGATAGTTCAATTTCTGTAACCAGTGAAGCGAACACATTAAGTGTGATCAACCATTTCCATGTTTGTGTGGACACTGATGTTGTTCTGTGACATGATGCAGGATGCCATTCCTCACTCACTGTGCAGCCAGCCACAGGACAGCAACTGACTGACCCATTGCAGAACACTACAGGGCAGCATAGCCAACCTCATTTCCTCTTTCTCCCTGTCTTCTGGCTGAATCAAGGTCATTTGTTCAACCGCTAATTTTCATATTTCATTCTAGGCTCTAGAGCGCAAAGCCTGGGTAAGTAAGTATGGAAGGCAAGCTGTTGCCCATGCAGTAGATCCCCCCCCCACTCTTCACGTCGCTGGAATGGTCCATTGGAAAGGCAATCGCCGATACGAATGGTTCCAGTGCCATCGCAGGAGCCGCCAGAACGTTGCCATATAGGCCTACAACCCCTGACTCTTCTGGGGACTCCCACTCCTTGATTTGTCCTCAGGGATGGTGTCTAAACACAACACCTGTGCACATGCTGTTTTTTTTTGTTTTGTTTTGTTGTCATCTGCACCTAACGGCACACAAGGGTCTGGTCTTCCAAGGTAGAACAGGTTTTTAACGCGTGGGCAAGCTCCTCTGCATGTCCTCGGTTTATGGTCCCATGGCCATCCGAATGACTCTTACTTCACAGGACTCAGTATTTCCATCAAAAAGACAACTCTCCTATAAGGAATCAGTTCATGTCCAGATGGGCTTCGGATCCAATAAGCAGATGGCAGTGTCTTTAACTTTGGTGCAGAAAAATAAACCAACAACTTTTTTCTGCACCTCTCTGTCTCTCTCTCCTCTGTCTCTGTCGTCTTCTGTGTCTCGTCTGTGTCTGTCTCATCTCTCTCTCTTCCTCCTCCTCGTCCCCCCTCTCTCTCTCTCTCTCTCTCTCTCTCTCTCTCTCTCTCTCTCTTCCCTGCTTCTACTACCACCAGGCCAGTAGCACTACGTACTCTACTGCATACTACTACTACTACTACTACTACTACTACTACTACTACTACTACTACTAACCTACCACACCACCACCACTCACCTACCACACACACCACCACCCCCAAGCATTAATGATACTGTTAGTCATCTTGATATGTTAAATTAATCCATCCAAGATGAGTACGACACAGCAGCTCAAGCATTAAAAAAAAGTGATGCAAACTTTTCAGCCTACTCACTTACTTCCTTACCAGCATCAACACAACAGATTAAAAGCCACAAATCAGGACAGAGCCACGAACAGGCATGGCTGGCCACAGGCGTCATGAAAGGAAGGGGCTGGTCACTTAATATCCCAGATCAGCAAAGCGAACAGGCTTAACAACGTCTTCAGCCATCTCCATGTTTGCACTGCCCTGTCACTTGGGGGATCATGGCTTTAATGACTGCCTGTGCCTTCAGATGAGGGGCAACACTGATCTCGCTGCTCACTGAGGTGACAACAAAGACTCCTTTGCTTCCTTCCCTTCCTTCCCTCACCGTGTCTAGCTCAGCTGGCCCAGCTGAGATTTACTGCTGTTTGATTTCTCAGGGTTCAGTATTTTACTCCTTTTCCCTCCAAAAGTAACAAATCACACAGCAGGGGTGCGCTATTCACGCCTGGATAGCCTCTAGTTGCTATGATTATGCAAACGGCAGTTTCTTTTCAAATGGATACTGAAAGTGTCTTTCTCTTCTCTCTATCTCTGTCTTCTGTCTGTCTGTCTGTCTGTCTGTCTGTCTGTCTGTCTGTTTCTCTCTCTCTCTCTCTCTCTCTCTCTCTCTCTCTCTCTCTCTTCTCTCTCTCTCTCTCTCTCTCTCTCTCTCTCTCTCTCTCTGCTTTGTGACAAGCTGCATTGAAAGTTTTGTTGCTAAGAGATATATCTTTAGTTATCATTTCCCCGGTGTCATTTTAGACAGCTGTAGATCTTTCTGAGAGCAAATTGTGAAGCCATTTTGAATCCAGCCGTCCATTTAGAAGTCTATAGGCCTTTCATGCCTACCCAATAGGATCTGATCGAGCATTCTCATGCTACTGGTTTTCAGAATTTTTTTTTCTATCAACACACCGTACATTTTTTTGTAAATAATAATAATGTATATTGATGTAGTGCTGTATATTCAAAAAAATGGTCATAGCACTTTACATGATCAATTTCACTTTTCAACTCTCCCTTTACACTCACTTTTGCTATCCCATCAAATTGTTCATCATGTTACAAAACAAATTCACGCTTACTGCAAAAGATCAAAACAACAACTTAAGATAACATGACTTAAGTTTGCATCACGTCAAAGTACTTATTCAAAAAGAGTGAAAATATGTAGAAATCTAAGCAGGTTATTATCTCTTTGCATAATAAAGTTTTTATGCATTTAGTTGAATTTCTTTTTCTTTTATTGATTTTGCTAAAATACCTTCTGGCATTACATTTTTCTACACACCAGTTACTTATGTCTGATGAGAAGACCAACAATGAATATACTTACAAAAGGGGAAAAAAGTGAGAGAGTTTGTGCTTCTTTCAACAGAATTTGCAATGGTAATTGGTCTTGTGACATAATATACGTGAGAATAAAATCTTATGAAGTATTTGTTGTGATTGTGATTGTATTACCTTTCAACCCGATTTCCAATGTAGGGTTCATGAATCATGCAAATTCCCATGTTTTATAATATATGCACTAATTATATCCATGATGTGAAATGACAGCTACTTCCTGGGCAGGGTGTCTTTGCTGCCAGTCACAGGACAGCAGCCAAGCCTCATTTCCTCCTTCACCAGGTCTGACTGAATTGTGCTGCACACATTCACTGCCATTTGATTTTTTGCCACTCAGTCAGTACTCCCATAAAAAGCGGGAACTCTCATGTCTGGGATCAGTTTATGGCTGGATGAAACACTCATTGCAAACGACAGCTTCTTTGATAATGGTGTGAAGGAAAAACATTACACCTCTTCCTCTTTCTACAGCATTCTCATTCTCGTTTTGAATGGAAAACAACAAGCCTTGTTTTTTTTGTATTATTACTGTTTTAACCACTACTACTCCTCTTATTTGATAAAGCGTGGAACTGGAATATTTACAATGAAAGAGAGAACAACTATTAAATTCACATAAATTGTTTAAGTCCTTTTTGTAAGCTACTGCTATCTAGGTTGGGGTTGGTTTTTTGTTTGTTTGTTTGTGTGTTGTTTTTTGGGGGAGATGCCTTAGATTTTATTGTTGCAAGCATAACGCTTATAACCATTGCTGTGATTCTTATCAATGTTCCTATATCTAAGAGACTAAAATTGCTATCCCTCCCCCCTTGTTGTTCTTCTTCAGCTGTCACTGTTGTTGCTGCTGCTCTTATCAATTATACTGGAATAATGGTCTGGTTCAGGTCATTGCGTTTTGAGGCAGAGTGAAATTACCCATTTTCTACATGTAACGTTGATGAGAACTACATAAAATCAATAAAACGAAACTGTCATACCATGGAATAACCATTAACACAAGCTATTGTTCCTACAAGCTCGAGAAAATTTGCCCCATGGACCAGTGAAGCAAACACTACACTTCATGTCTTCAGCCATCTCCATGTTTTTAACTCCTCACTGCTCCTGTCACTGGCAGTCACTGCGTTAATGACTGACTGTGCCGGCAGATGAGGGACAACTACTGATCCCACTGTTCACTGAGGTGACAACAAACACTCCCTCCTTCCCTCCCTCCTTCACCCTGTCTAGCTCAGCTGGGCCAGCACAGATTTATTTACTGCCATTTGATTTCCTAATGCTAAGCTTTCTATCCCCATCTGAAAGTGACAAATGACAGGTCAAGGGTCTGTTTTCATGCCTGGATAGGCACTAGTAGGGATAATTATGCAAACGCCATTAAAAAATTCTGGTGTTAGGGAAGATCCCCCCCCCCCCCCTCTCTCTCTCTCTCTCTCTCTCTCTCTCTCTCTCTCCTCTCTCTCTCAGTGTATGTAGCAAGCAATATGGCTATCAGCTGCACAGTAACTTCATCAACAACAGAGCCATTTCTTAGAAAGCTATCTTGGGACAAGTATGACAATGGAGTTCTTCATGCTTCTCTACTTAGTGACATACCCTTATAATTAACGTATTTGAATTTTTTTTAATCTGATAAATTTCTTATAATCAAAGATGTTTAAACAGTATGATTACATGAATTGTTACCACAGTTTATATTTGCCACTGCTTGCTTTCTTACCTAAATTTGCCTGCACTAAATTATTCCTGCTTCCACTGTGGCTACTGCAGTTGTTGTAACTTCTATCATGATTCCAAGCTGTTTTACCCTTACTTTAACACTATTGAAGACATTCTGACTTCGATTTTTTAAAATGCCAATATTATAGACAAGAAAGACATTAAAAAAACTTTTTAACATCTCATTTCCTCATAGTGACAAACATATCCAACTTGTCAAAAAACTATAAACGATGATGCTGTCTCTTAAGGAAGCGAAAAGCTGCCAAGATTGGACTTATCCGACTGATCAAACACGCGATGTCAAATTAAAACCCGTGGCCTAGTGAAGTGAACATGCATTCAACACCATCAATCATTCCTCCCCCAGCAAAAAGACCAGGCGCTGACCCTGACCAGGGGCGTGATGCTGGTGGTCATTGCTTAATGTCTGGCTTTTCTGCTGCTGTTGCTGATGCCAGACAGGGACTATAGTTAGTTGTCAGTCAGCAGGGCAGAGCAGCAGAGCAAACCTCCATTTCTCTCCTGATGTGTCTGACCGAGCCGATACTAGGGAGATGTATTGCTGTTTGATTCCGCACCAGTATGAGTGAGTGAGTGAGTGAGTAGTATTGTGCATGGATGGGCGGCTGGCGCTGATCGTGTGTGGGCAAGCATTAGTCCTATGTGATGCGCGGAGGAAAGTGATTTTTGGTTGTTATTGTTGTTGGTGTTGGTGTTGTTGTTGTTGTCGCTGTTTAGTTGGTTTTTAAAAGAGGCTGGTGTTCAGTAGGAACACTCATGCAGACAGTCTAGACAGTTTTTCTGAGCTTGTGTGTGTGGGTAGGTGGGTGGGGAGGGAGGGGGATGTGGTGTTTACCTATCTATTCATTTTCTTTTTATATGATTCTTTTATTTCGAGGATGATGCAATAAGCACATGAGTGCTTTTTTTTTTTTTTTTACTTCCGGTCCCCGTGTATGCAGTTTTGTAAATTTTGTCATCTGTTCCCACCGGCACACAATGGCCTACACTTTTGAAAAGTGGAACAGATTTTAATGTGTACACAAGATGTTCTGCGTGCATTCACACACACGACCTCGGTTTATAGTCTCACCCAGAGGACTTTTTGGGGAAGTGGAGTCACTACTGATGTAAACTTCAGAGGAAAAATAGTCTTGAACGAGATTCGAACCCAGTTCAGCAGATCACAAGCGCAATGCGCATCACTCTAACCACAAGGCTATCCTGATCCTCCTCCTGATCTGTGTGTGTATGAGTGTTGTGTGTGTGTGTGTGTGTGTGTGTGTGTGTGTGTGTGTGTGTGTGTGTGTGTGTGGTGTGTGTCTGTGTCTGTGTCTGTGTCTGTGTGTCTGTGTCTGTATCTGTGTGTCTGTGTCTGTGTGTGTCTGTGTGTGTCTGTGTTTGCGTGCCTCTCTCTCTTTCTGTGAACATACAGCTAAATCTGGCTGAAAGATTGTTTTCAAAAGAGATGTTTTCACATTTTAAAAGTTTGTATGTCATAAACGAAAAAACAAAACACAACAAAACCGCAATTCAATGACTACAGTGCAACAGCACAGTCACTGAGCATTAAAGTTAGAATAGAAATAAAATCAAATGAAGAAATTCAACACTGAAATAAAAAGAGAGAAAATGAGTGGTTAAGGATGATACAAGTAAGCTCTTGTACCTTAAAATTTCCTCTGGCTATAATGCTGCATACCTTTGTGAAATAAGGTGTGTTTTTTTCAAGGATCTGATACCTTTAAAGTACTGACTGGATCAGACGATCAGATAAGTTCTTAAAGACATTCGAATTTGACATATTTTGCTCCTGAATTGATGATTCCTTTATCGCTGTTTAAACTTCCATTTCATTTCTGTTATACTCCCCTGCTGCTTCCAACACTAGTGCTAATGCAGTCACTACTAATTACCTGTGTTACTTTTATTACCATTATAATTCCTCCAGTCTCATTATCACAGGGTAATAATTTATTCGAACTCAGTGTCATCCTTGTTGTGTAAGAACTGCAACGCAATAAATATTAGTCATGGATACTAATCATCCATTTTCCCACGGTACTGCCCCTGCTTTCGTAAACAAAACAAAAGAAGCACACACACACACACACCAAATTGACACATACAAAACAAATAAAACTTGTGTAAATCATAAAAGAACCATTAATATGAGCTGCTTGTCAGAACATGCGATAAATGGTGCAAATTGATTCCCAGAGCAAGTGAAGCGAATGCAGGATATCCTCCGCCATTTGCATTTTTGATTTGATGCTGATCCTAATGCTTGGAAGTCAACGCCTCATGAGCAGGTCTACACGGTGTAATGGCTAATCCATGGCCAAGCAAGGTAGGAAAAAACCCATAACAAAGCAAAAACAAAACCGCTCATTTCCGCTTTCACCATGTCTAACTGCGCTGAAATGGCAGAGATTAAGTGCCATTTGATTTCATATGACTCAGAATTCCCCCATGAAGTGGAACACTTTCACATCCACAATCTAACCATGCCTGGATGGGCACTCACTGCGATGATATGCAAATGACAGTTTCTATTATCCTTGGTGCTAAAGAGAAATTTTCTGCCTGCCTGCTTGTCTGCACGTCTGCCTGCCTGCCTGCCTGCATGTCTGCCTGCCTGCCTACCTGCCTGCATGTCTGCCTGCCTGCCTGCCTGTCTGCCTGCTTGCCTGCCTGCCTGCATGTCTATCTATGCCTATTTTCCTTAACACTCTCCCTCTGTCTGTGCAGGTTTGGTCATACATACAGAAATCTGCAATTTTGTGTAACGACTCATTGATTTTTCTGTTTTCAGGATTGCACAGTTTTTCCAAGGTTAAAAAATAATTCTTTAACTTTCTTCGAACTAGACAGCTACAATAATATTTCACCAGTCTTCGAAACTTAACTGAAGTGATAACAATGATTAAGAAAGCATATTTAGCAAATAGACAAAGACCTGGAGCTTCCAGAGTAAATTATGGTGTTCAGAGCATAACATCTTCATAATTTTTTTTTCTATAAAACAGATGACAAAAACATTGTTGACGGATTCCATGGTGACACCCCTATTTCATGCAGAAAAATCTGCCTTATAGATACTATGCAATCCATACAAATACAACTTTAATCTTGATAGCCTCTTTCTGAAAAGTGGACGAGATTGTTATCAAACCAGGGAAATAAAACATCAGGTTCACGTTGTTTGCGACTTTGCTTCCTGAGTGTTCCAGCGTGATGCAATGTCACTGCAGAATCTTATTATTATTGTCAGTGCTGTCCACTGTTTCTGTCACTGCTGTTGAGGTCCTGCTGTTGATGTTTCTGCAGCTGTAGCTGCTGCTGCTTAATTGCTATCTCAACGATGCTGTAACTAAAATGAGGACAACTTTTGCTGCTGGTGCTGAACTCTTGGTTTTATTGACACAACAGTGGAATATTTATAGGATCAGCATGCTCCCAAATACACAAAGCATTTTAGAGTAGGCAATGGATGTCAGTGGATTGTGATCACTATTTCCATAATTTGAAATGAAATCAGTGTGGTAAAAAATATATAAAATAAATGATATCGGTGACAGCAAAACAAATGGAATAAAACAAAAATGTAATTGAATAAAAGAAAACAAAATTACAATAAAATAACATTTGATAACTATATAAAGAAAGGGTGACATAAACTGTCGGTCAAATCATTCAACTATTCGCAGATAAAGCACCGAGACCAATGAAGAGAAACATTTCAAATGCCCTTGGTCACCTCCAAACTCAACTACCTCACTGGCCTATCCTCTCTCTGGAGGTCACCCCTTAATGACTGGCTGTGCCAGCAGATGAGGGAGAACACTGATCTCACTGCTCACTGAGGTGACAACAAAGACTCCCTCCTTCCATCCCTCCCTCCATCTCTCACCCTATCTAACTCAGCCGGCAAAGCTGAGATTTACTGCTGTTTGATTTCTCATGGTTCAGTATTTTACCCTTTCCCACCAGTGACAAATCACATGCCAGAGTGCGCTCTTCATGCCTGGATAGCCTCTAGTTGCAATGATTATGCAAACGACAGTTTCTTTTCAAACTGGTGCTAGGGAAGATCTCCTCCTCCTCCTTCTCTCTCTCCTCTCTCCTCTCTCTCTCTCTCTCTCTCTCTCTCTCTCTCTCTCTCTCTCTCTCTCTCTCTCTCTCTCCCCCCCCCCAAAATGCACAGCCACAAGTTACTCCGAGAGAGTTCTCAGCAGCAGATTTATTTGCATTGAGCCATCATTTTCCTATTGTCGTTTATAGATGGCTGTAAAGAACGATGTGGTGACCAGCCCATTAAGAGGCTGTTCTGGGCCCATCCAGGTCATCGTTATTGTTCTTGCTGCTATCACTAATGCTACAACCATCACTGCATCAGGTGATTATCACCTGCACAACTTCTGATAGCACATTTGTGGTTATCATTCTTTTGGTGGAACACATCTTCAAGATCAGCCAGATCTTGAGCATATCAAAAGGAACTGAAAACAAGGATCTTAACAACAGTTTTGAAATGCCAGGTAGCTCACATCCCCACAAAGATATTCATTAAAAAAAATTTCAATTCTCAGCCAGAGCTCAGAGGTTCACCAATGGTGAGATTTTGCATATGCAACATTTTTTTCTCCACCATGATTTAGTCGCATTCTGACTTTAATTAAGGATGGATTCAAATAATTCTTGGAAAATAATCTATGATGACGTACCTCACAGTGGAAAACACTTTCTTATTTTAATGATAAAAAAATTCAAACAAAAAAATAAACTCGTTGATATTGTTAATTATCAGAAATAACTGAACCAGCTGCTCGAGTCACGTAAATATTAGCTAAATAATCAAAAGAGTCGCGGAGGCATATGATATACTTTTATGTCATCAGTCATATCCTTGTTTAGCTGATTTGGATCTTGGTGCTGGAGGTCATTCCACACTGAGTGTCTGTGCAGCCAGCCACAGGACAGCAGCTGACTGACCCACTGGAGGACACCACAAGGCAGCACAGCCAACCTCATTTCCTCCTTCAGCCGGGTCTGACTGAACTGGCACCGCTGAGATTTACTGCCCTTTGATTTGACGCGACTTGGTGGTCTCCCATAAAAGAGATATATTTAACACGGGGGATCTATTCATGCCTGCCGTGGCACCCGCTGCATTATGCAAATAGCCTGTGGGTTTCTCGTATGTCTTTTTTTTCTTTACGTCGTTGACGTGAGCTCTCTCTCTCTCTCTCTCTCTCTCTCTCTCTCTCTCTCTCTCTCTCTCTCTCTCTCTCTCTCTCTCTCTCTCTCTCTCTCTCTCCTCCTGTACTTTCATGCACATAATCCCAAAGCAATGAAAAGTTTTGGCGGCAACAAATTACTCTTCATTGGTTTTATTGGTCTACTATTTGCCCAGTGTCAATTTCAGGTGAATGTAAAATAAAACCCACACATAGCAAAAAAGAAATACAGCACACCCACAAAACAAAATACAAAAAAAACCCAGACCAAACAGCCAAACAAAAATAAAGCAACACCACCCTCCCTCCCCAAATAAAAACAATAACATCAAAACAACAACAACCATAAACAAACAAAGCTGTAGACAAAACCATTCACAATCCACGTTGAACATAGACAGCTGATTCACGAGTAATCTACTGTTTTGTTTAGAAATAGATAAAACATGAAATGCTTATTTATTAGGATTATGTATAAACACCTAAGTGATACATTTGAAGACACAGATGGTGTTCACTGCAGTGGAAGAACTGGTCAATATAAACATTTCAAACTTTATTTGCGTAAGTGTGGCATCTCAGTCACTAAAGCATGAACTGGACTTTAATAATCATTATATTAAAATGTTTTATAAAAAAAAAAAACCTATAACCTTGTTGATAAGAAACAATATGGAGAACGCACACTCCTGCACTGCTCCTCTAAACACAGACGATCATAGCTTCTTGATCAAAGGAATGACGAGCTGAAGCTCCAGATCCCATGTTAATAATATTATTACTCTTATTTACCGAATATGACTGCAGGCTTGTGCGTTTGCTTGTGAAGACAGAGTATGACTCAAGTTCGTCTGTTTCATGTGAATTGTTTATTGTATTCTTTATTCAACATTTTATTTAAACTGCGATGACTACTAATACTGCTGCTGCTGCTGCTGCTGCTGTGCTGCTGCTGCGCTGCTGCTGCGCTACTACTACTACTACTACTACTACTAATACAACTTTACCATTACTATTACTGCTGCTGCTGTTGCAGCTGCTACAACTACTTCCAATAATAATACTTCTGCTGCTGCTACTACTATTACGACTTCTTCCACCTTTCCACCACTATAGATACAACTGTCTCTGCTGGTTCGAATGTTGCTGTCACCATTGCAAGGTTGATTAGCTGTTGGCTTTTTTAATGAAAGATCTATGCAAGATTAGTGTCATGTCAAACAGCTCAATCATTACAAAATAATGGCCTTTAAGCTATATTTTTGTTACCCAACTCCTAGCCTTTATGAGGAACAAACATCCGAAAACCAACTTCTTCACTAACTATAGATGCAATGAGCTGGCTGTTGGTCAGACCGTTTATTTTTTGTTTATTTATTTTTCTTTTATATCGAGGATAATAAGATAAGCACTCTTGTGTTTTTTTTACATCTAGTCCCCGAGTGTATGCAGTTTTGTAAATGTCTTCTGTTCCCACTCTTACGAAAAGCGGAACAGGATTTCACGTGTGCGCATGATGTTCTGCGTGCGTTCACACACGGGGCCTCGGTTTATAGTCTCATCCGAAGGACTTTTGGGGAGAGTGGAGTCAGCACTGATGTTAACTCCAGGAGAAAAATCTCATCGAACCGCGCATCTACTAGTCTATCAGGCACCAGTGACAACGTGAACATGCCATGAATCTTCAGCCATTTCTCTACACAACTGCGGTCATTTTGCTCAATGAGATGATGCTAGCGGTCACTGCTTCCTGACTGGCCAGCCACAGGACAACAGCTGACCCACTGCTGGACACACAAGGCAGCACAGCCAACCTCATTTCCTCCTTCAGCCGTGTCTGACTGCACTGGCACTGCAGCGATTTACTGCCGTCTGATTTCATAGAAATTGCTATTGGCCCATAAATTGAAGAATCTCGCATCGGCGATTTATCGACGCCTGAACGAGCACTTGCAGCAATGCTTTGCACACGAGTCTCTTTTATACTGACGCTAGAGGGGGAGAAAATCTCTGTATGTCTCTCTCTCTCTGTCTATCTGTCTGTCTCTGTCTCTGCCTGGCATGCGCATAAAGACTAGATGTAGAAAAAAAACCACGAGGGCTTATTCAATTATCCTCAAAATAAAGAAGTTTAAATCTCTGTCCTTCTCTCTCTCTCTCTCTCTCTCTCCTCTCTCTCTCCTCTCTCTCCTCTCCTCTCTTCTCTCTCTCTCTCTCTCTCTCTCTCTCCTCACACATACACACACAAACCCTGTTTCCGCTTTTCGTAAGAGTTAGGCCATTGTGTGCCGGTGGGAACAGATGAATAAGATTTACACAACTGCACACACACGGGGACTGGATGTAGAAAAAGCACGAGTGCTTATTCCAATATCCTCGATATAAAAGAATAAAATAAAATAAATAGATAAATAAAATAAAACACACACACACACACACAACACACACACACACACACACACACACACACACACACACACACACACACACACACACACACACACACACACACACACATATGAAACTGTGACTTTGTAGAAAAAAAATCTGATAACAAACACATCTATCTTTATTTGTCTGCAGTTTTACCTAGTGTCAATTTTAAACGGACATAAAAATGGACCTGCCACCCTCCCGCCCCCCCCCCCCTCCCGAAAAAAAAATGCACTGCACCCAACCAGCTCATTGTCAAACCATAATTCTGTCTGCCTCGTCCAGAGAGAAACACATATATAATGCAACCATATTAGCATCATGTGCAAGACATAGCTCATTACACTTGCTCCATCACTAAACCTAAGAACTGAACATTGACCTAAACCAACATCTGCCCCTAGCACCATTAGTCATTTTAATCTTGCTGCATACAAGCTGAGGTGTCCTTAACTAGATTATTCCATAATGATAAGTTTTTAAAAGTTTAAAACAGTAAGCTGTGGTTATAAGACACACAGACAGAACCCCTCCAACCCAACAAAACCCAACACCCAAATGGCAAAATTTTGAAATCTTGGCAAACCTCAACATTTGAAGCAGGTTACAGTCATAAAAATATGTCAGACAGAAATAAAAGAAAAAAAGCCAGATCACCAGAGAAGTTAATTCAGTACAACCTTTTCTGTTTGAAAGACAGAAGTTACAAAAATACAACTGGCGTCCATGTAAAAAAAAAAGGGTGCACGATAGATCGTAGAATACAGCAAACTCCGAAGAATTCTAAAGCAGGAAGTTCCCCAGGATCACAGCAATCAGAATTGCATACCAAAGCCATAAATCTCATGACTGTCCCCCGAAATCACTTGAGCTGCAGCATAAATTAAAACCAATAACTTAGTTTAATGAGGGCACTTAATTTTTCCCTGAACTGGGTCAAGTCTGAAGACTTGAGCGCATGAAGCAAAACAAAAAAAGTCTTGACTTCATCCCCAGTGGACTAATCTTGCACCTGGCAATAATCACCGATGGTTTGTGCAGCCAGCCACAGGACAACGGCTGACTGACCCAGTGCTGGACACTACAGGGCAGCACAGCCAACCTCATTTCCTCCTTCAGCCAGGTCTGACTGGACTGGCACTGCACAGATTAACTGCCATTTTATTCCAGAGGACTCGGCATTCCCTGGTGAAAGGGACAAATTCCACGCGGGGTGATTTGCGCACGCCTGGATGGGCAGCTTGCAGTAGTGATATGCAAAAGAGTCCTTTCTCGTTGACGCCACCAGGGAAAACTCTCTTTTCACACTGACGCTGAATGAAAATATACCTCTTTCACACTGACAAAAATGGAAAATCTCTCTCTCTCTCCCCCCTCTCTCTCTCCCCTCTCTCTCTCCTCTCTCTCTCTCTCTCTCTCTCTCTCTCTCTCCTCTCTCTCTCTCTCTCTCTCTCTCTCTCTCTCTCTCTCTCTCTCCCTCTCTATCTCTCCTGTCTTCCTATCTCGTCTGTCTATTTTGTTGTAGTGTGCTTTCTTTCGTTCTCTCTCATTGATGTTAAAAGGTAAAACTCTCTTTCACACTAACACTAAAAGAAAACTCACTCACTCACTCCTCTCACTCCCTACTCTCTCTCTCTCTCTCTCTCTCTCCTCTCTCTCTCCTCTCTCTCTCTCTCTCTCTCTCTCTCTCTCTCTCTCTCTCTCTTCTTCTCGTCTTCTGTCTGTCTCGTCTTCTGCTCTTCTTTCTCCTATCTCTGCCAATGTCTCTGCCCTTATATTTTGTCCCTTTTCTCAGTCACTTTGCACGTTCAAACACACAGCACTAACTTCGTTAAAGTTTCCTCAGCAGCACATCTGTCTTCATTAGTTTATCATGTGCCCTGTGTCAGTCTCAAATGGACATAAAAACGGTCTGGCCTAACCACCAATCAGGAATGGTCTGGGTCCGGCCAGCTCATTGTCAAACCATAATTCTGTTTGCATTTGCAGCTCTAGAAGAACACATCTATAAGGTGTCTGTATTAGCATCACGTGCAATGCACAAGACAATTCCCCTGGCTCTGTTGCCAGGCCTGTAAAACTCTACAGTGACCCCCAAGCTACGTCTGCCCCAGGTACCCTCAAGCATTCTGTCTTCCCACAGACACGCTGAGGTGTCCTGTCTCCAATGCATTAGACTTGTAAAGCTTGAAAGGTGACGTATGTTCATTTAAACACACGAAATGAAAAATTCAGGGTCAAGGCTATTTTCTTACCTCAAATGAAAGATTCGAGATGGAAAACTGGATAGCTGCAGTTTAGCAAACTTGACAAAGCTTGACATTATTTTTGCGTTCCTCAGCTAGAGCTTTGAGGTTCACTAATAGTGAGACTGCATATGCGACCATTTTAACCCACCATTAATTAAGAAAGCCATTCACATATTGGGGAGAAGTTTGACATATAAAATGGGTAACAACAATGATCACAGAATATGACAGAGAACAACGAAAAGGGAAAAGACATCAAACCAAAAATTAGGGTAAGAACAAATCATATTTCTTTCTTAAAAAAAAAAAGACTTATACCTTGATAATAAAACAAGGACAAAAGATAAACTGGCACCATAAAATGTACTGAAGCGGTATGGGTTTTAAACTCATGTGTACTGTAGCTGATCTTCAGGTACTGTATGTATGGATGAAGCTTCCTCAGGAAATCACATAACCCGGTGGTACATCACAACCATAAAATCATGACTGCAAAAGAAGCATGGGCTGCAAAACACCAGTAAACAACCATTCAAATAAAAGAAACGAAAGGAAACCCGATGACGAGTTCACATTACCTACCCTGCCTGAAATGGAATTTATCAACAGGGTAGTGACGCAAAAGACAATGTGATGTATGACTATATGTGCAGTTAGTTCGGTATTACCATGAAATGTTTATTTATTCTCTCGGCCAGGCCTGAAGACACGAGAGCGCCTTACGAGATAGCCTGGACCTATCCTACACATTACTTAGTGCTGATTCTGCTGCTGGATGTCCTTGCTTAATGACCAGTTGTGCAGCCAGCCACAGGACAACGGCTGACTGACCCACTGTGGACACTACAAGGCAGCACAGCCAACCTCATTTCCTCCTTCAGCCAGGTCTGACTGGACTGGCACTGCACAGATTAACTGCCATTTGATTCCAGAGGACTCGGCATTCCCTGGTGAAAGGGACAAATTTCACGTGGGTGATTTACTCACGCTTCGACGGGCACGGGCTGCAATGATATGCAAATGACAGTTTCTTTCACCGCGGCTGTAAAGAGAAACCCTCCCTCTCTGGCCCCTCTCTCTGCACGTCCGCATTCACACAGCTATAAACTCGTTAAAAGTTTTGTCAGCAACAGATATGTCTTCATCGCTCCACCATTTGGCCAGTGTCATTTTCAGATGGATGTAAAGAAGGTCTTGCCAACCCGCCATTAGGAAGCCATTCTGAGGCCCAGCTAGCTCATTGTTGGGCCATAATTCTACCTGCTTGTCTGCAGAGGGATGTGCTTTTCTAATGCATGTAGGAGGGTCATGTAGAGCCAATGCAGTGTCAATAGCTGTTTCTGAGGCGTGCTGCTGGCTCGGGTGATCCCACTTTACATGGGCCCCCATGGGGTTGTGGGGTGTGTATTCTCCGTCATGTTATCAATGTCTTACTCACACACTTAGCGTGTCGGACGTAGCTTCTTAATGTCTCATGTGCGTTTAATAGGAACACTATGACACTGACAAAAAGCGAAACATTAAAATCAAATAACCCAAACCATACAAAAACAAACAAATCCAACAACAACACATCTCCGCAATCTGCAAATACACACACACACATACACACACACTCGCGCGCACGCACGTACAACCACCACCACACGCACGCACGCGCGCGCGCGCGCACACCACACACACACACACCAAAACAAAAACAAAAGCAAAAGCAAAAACTAAAATCAACGGGTAACCAACTAAAACTGCTATGGGTAGCCTTGAGTTCAACAGTAATTGGAAATCGAACTGAGTACCCCACAATGATGACTAACACTGAATGCCTGAAAAAAGAGAAAATCGGCAAGCCTTAGTTATAGTGAAAGTGCTTGCTCTCTAATTTGCTGCAGCAGCTGCTGCTGTTGTTGGTGGTGTTGTTGTTGTGTGTGGTGGTGTGGAGGTGGTGTGAGTGAGTGAAAACTTATTTATTGACTGATTCATTGACTGTTTTTTTAAATTTCCAAAGGGGAATAAATACATGAAGGGTTCTTTTCAGTCACCTGGCCATCTTCCTGTTAAGCTAGTGTATGCAACTTAAAAGCTGTGTATTTTTCAAAATGTTCAGATCAAATCCGGTGAAGAAACAACGATTATGTAATCAATTAAACCAACCAACCAACCAGCCGATCCAACCAAATTCTTTCATACTGACAACCAACCAACCATTATAAGATAATGCGCTTATACCAACCTACTAACCAAATATATGTGATACTGATGCCTACATCAACCAATCAACAAACCATATCTCTATCTAAGATACTGACTTAATATCAACCTACCAATCCACCAAATATCTAAGATACTGACGAAATATCAACCAACTGACCATTAATGTCTAAGATTTCTTCATCTTCACCCATCCCATAGTTAGTTGGACCGCGTGGGGGCACCAATGAAGACTTTGCAACCAGCTTCCTCCACTCCCCGTTGTTCTATACTTCTCATAGCAAATCGTTCCACCCGTGGCCAGTCCACTCTCTGATGTTGTCTTCCCATCATTTCCTCTGTTCATCTCATCTCCCTCCTTGTACTGTTTCCCTGCAAGACTGTCTTGCCAGTCCAGATGTTTGTGTGACGTGCCCGTACCACTTCAGTTTGCTTTTTTTTAACTGAAGTCAGGAGCTCTTCATATGGTCCAATGGCGTTTTGATTCTGGTTTTCACTCCTTCATTAGTAATGTGTTCCCTCTTTGAGAACCAAGGAGTTTGCGAAAGCATCTTTATCCAAGATAGAATATATGATATATATATTAAATATATATATATATATATATATATATATAATATATATATATATATATATATATATATATATATATATAAATATATATATATATATATATATATATATATAACACGACCATTATTCCATCTTGGGATGACCCGTAATATCCACAGATATCAATGATAATAATAATAATATATCAGCGGTACTCCAGGTGGAACGAACGGTGTGATTTGAATGTATCAGGGGGGTTAATGGAACGGGCCACAATGGAAGCATGAAAACGTGAAATGTGAAATGTGGCGCGAGCCAGGCCAGTATGGAAGCCATCCATCAGTGTTTCTCGCTCATCAAACCCAGCTTTCACACTGCCTGACTGTCGCTGGGGCCTGGGCAAGGAGGCATGAACAACAAACAAATAATAAACAAACATACATAATAGAAAAAAATAGGAAATAACAAGCCCCCAAACGATCAATCCAATAAAATAAATAAATAAAACCCACAAAATC
>CM060320.1:23665354-23675354 GCA_030674155.1 Stramonita haemastoma
CACGGGGCTTTCTTCATAATGCATTTGTAATGAGACGCCGTTACCGCTCTTCAGTTTACCTTTCCCTGCAGGTTGCATCAGACCTCTGGCATTTGTGGGGAGGGAGGGAGGGGGGGTTCTATAGAAGGAGGGTGGGGTAAGGGTGTGGGAATGAGAGGAGAGAGTTGGGGGGTGGGGTGGGGTGGAGGGGGACGTGGGTTGGATTAGTGTGATTCCAGTCTGTTCCAATGGGTTTTTGATTCCCTTTTTATGACGCTTGTGACAAATTTGCAAGGCAGGTCCGCCGTGGTGTGTGTGTGTGGTGTGTGTGTGTGTGTGTGTGTGTGGTGTGTGTGTGGTGTGTGTAGGAGAGGAGAGAGATGAGAGGAGAGAGAGAGAGGAGAGAGAGAGAGAGAGAGAGGAGGAGGAGAGGAGGAGAGAGAGAGTGAGAGAGGAGAGATCCTACATGGGTAGAGTGCTGGTGTATATGTACTAAAACTAAAGAAGAGAAAAAAGAAACAAGAGAGAATAAAGAAATGAGATGAGGGGTGGGGGTGGCGGGTAGAGAGAGAGAGGAGAGAGAGGAGAGAGAGAGAGAGAGAGAGAGAGAGAGAGAGAGAGATCCTACATGGGTAGAGTGCTGGTGTATATGTACTAAAACTAAAGAAAGAGAAAAAAGAAAAACAGAAGAGAAATAAAGAAATGAGAATGAGGGGTGGGGGGGTGGGGGTAGAGAGAGAGAGAGAGGAGAGAGAGAGAGAGGAGAGAGAGAGAGAGAGAGAGAGAGAGAGAGAGGAGAGAGAGAGGAGGGAGGGGAGGGAGGAGAGAGAGAGAGAGAGAGAGAGAGAGAGAGAGAGAGAGAGAGAGAGAGAGAGAGAGAGAGAGAGAGAGAGAGGAACAGAGACAGACAGACAGAGATACAGACAGACAGACAGACGGACAGACGGAGACAGATACAGAGACAGACAGAGACCGAGAGCTCGGCAAATAGAAACAGAGAGCCAAACACAAACGCACGTACATCACACACACACACACACACACACACACACACACACACACACACACACACACACACACACACACACACAATAACATTTACACAAGCCAGAGAAAAATGGAGACCCAGATATCATAACGTCACAGAAACACAAACACCCGGGAAAAGTTTTACGCGCGGCCAAAATCAATAGGCGGGCAGTTTGACCCGCTTAACGATCCTCAGAGGGCGTTGAATGACCAGGGCATTAACACCAACGGTCATCACTTGGCCATCTCTGGCCCACTTCCAATCCCCCAATGGCCACCATAAAGCGGCAGGTCTCTTCCCCGGCCCCCACTAGATGGAACATGTTGTTCCGTTGTTGCCCGCCCAGTAAACTGGAGTAGGCCTATGGGCTAGCTCTCCAGGGATGGAAGAATTTCTACAGCTAGGCCTAGTATAACAGCCAGCCCTCTGCATCATCTGAGAATGTGGCCGTCTCAGCACGGAGTCAAGAGTTTAGCCTGTAAGTCGTAGGGGTGGGAGTGGGGGGGGGGGGGGGGGGATAAAGTGAATGGCCGGTGGGTGGGCCCTCTTATATTACTACGAAGTGCCCGCCCGCCCACAGTGCCATCTTCAAACATGTCATGAACATGAGAGATAAGTGTCAAAGTCATTCTTCTTTATTTTATGAGTCTTTTTTTTGTTTGGCAAAAATGTGGTTTTGTTGCGAAACTTTGGGTTCAAGATTGTCATTGACTGTTGCTTTGTTTGAACAACGAGGCAAGTCTTTAGCAGCGTTGTTGTATCTCAGAGGGTGGTTTGGGACATCTTTTCAGGGCATAGCTTGGTGTGTGTGTGTGTGTGTGTGTGTGTGTGTGTGTGTGTGTGTGTGTGTGTGTGTGTGTGTGTGTGTGTGTGTGTGTGTGTGTGTGTGGGCGGTTTATTTTGTTTGTCAGTTTGGTTAACATCTTTAGTTGTCCAAAAGGGTCATGACCTGCAGAGTACTCTCAGTACACCACAAAATGCCAGCTAAAAAGTTCATTTAGCGTTTTCCAACTTAAGCGTGGAGCATCACTAATGTGCTCCTACCTCACTCATCACGCCTGTGAATTACTGTGACAGTTCATACTGGCGGAGAAGTTTGCGTTAATGACTGTTTTCAAACACCTCGCAATATAGGTAACCATGTTCCGACCTAAGAGGTCCCCCTCCACACACACACACTGTAGTTTCACCAGCGCCTATTTGTTGCAAATTTGGCACAATGTCTGCAATCGGTCAGCCGAGAGCTTTGTCAGTTATTGGTGTATGCAAAGTGACAAAGCTTACTTTGAAATGTATTGTAAACTGTCAGGTGAGGGAGGATTGACAAGCTCCAGCAAAACAACCTGTATCTTCCATAAAGGAAGCCGTGCATGCAGGGCATCTCCTTGTTTTCGCAATTCACTTCACGTTGACGACAGGCATTACGGGAAAAGAAGTAAAAGTCTGGTAGGACTGCACATAACATGACTCGGGACTTTGTAACCTTCCCCTACCACCCTTTAATCTACCAGACATCACCAAAATTTAAACCTGCTAACAGCAACTTCAAAAAGTACTGAGATTAAAAACCTATCCCCATATCTACCCAGCGTCAGTTCTCGTTTACCAACTGGAACAGTTTCACGAAATGAATGATGGCTGCTGCAGAAGATCGGTTACCTTGGTTAGAAACTGAAGCAAGACGTCCAACTTTCAAGCACAGAACAAGCGTCTTTCTACGTTTTAGGTTCGCGCCCATGGAGAAACAATAACGATGGGTAGGACACTGCTATTAAGTACAATTGTATACATGAACCAGAGATACACACAAGAAAAGATCAGACGCAAACAGGGTCAGATACATCTTCAAATAGAAAATCGGAGATATACAGCACTGGTTATAAAGTATGGCCAATATCTTGACACACATCATCAAGGCAGTCTCGCTGCGTTTAAAATCAATTAAAAAAGACAACTTTCTTTCAGACTACACTGAAGACAGCAGCACACTTTGAATAAAGGACAGTTTTGTAAGCATAACTATGCAAAAGCCATCAGAGAAAGAGAGGGAGAGGGAGAGGGAGAGGAGAGAGAGAGAGAGAGAGAGAGAGAGAGAGAGAGAGAGAGAGAGAGAGAGAGAGAGAGAGAGAGAGAGAGAGAGAGAGGAGAGAGAGAGAGAGAGAGAGAGAGAGAGGAGAGATGTTCGAAATTGGTCACAACATTTCTTCCATCCACATATCCATAAGCGCAAGACTAGGTCTTAAGTCTTTCCAAGAGAATGATAAACCATAACCACACGTATACATACATCTTTTAATCACGACAAACTACCAGTAAGCAACAAAAGAGCTGTTCCTAGCAAACTCCTGAAAGAACAACTAACTGTGACAATCAAACAAACAACAAAAAAAAACCATGTGTGGCTCTAATCTTCAAAGGAATTCTTTCCACGATGATTCTCAGACTATACATGACCTCCTCCCTTACCCCCCCCTCCCCCCCCCCAAAAAAAAAAAAGCTACAGCAGATACTACAGGGGATGGGTAAGGGTTCAACATGGGAACGAATGGTACGCAGACCGTTAGTTAGGGAGGGAGACAAAGGGCTATCAGGACCCGAGAAGAACCATGACCCGGGAAGCCAAACATGACTGGTAGCGAGAGTGAGAAATGGGTGAGGACGGGGAAAAAGCCTGTCTCCTCACCTGCCTGCCTTTGTTTCCCACTGTCTGCCTGATATCTGTCTTCCTCGTTCTGTTTTTTATACACCCCTCCCCCATGTTAACATGATGTGATCTGACATTGTTCTGGACATGTGAGAGATATTATACATATGTCAATTTCGTACAAAGGTCACTCACGCTCACGTACGAGCGCGTGCATTTATTCTCTCTCTCTCTTCTCTCTCTCTCTCTCTCTCTCTCTCTCTCTCTCTCTCTCTCTCTCTCTCTCTCTCTCTCTCTCTCTCTCTCTCTCTCACACACAACACACACACACACACACCACACACACACACCTAACGAACAGATATATATCATGGATTTTATACTTGGCACAAGAAATACTTTTGCATTTCAGACTTTTTGTAATGACTACCAACAGGCCACTGTGGTGTGTGTGTGTGTTGTGTGTGTGTGTGGTGTTGGAGTGGTGGAGTGGTAGGAGAGAGAGTGAGAAGGAGAGAGAGAGAGAGAGAGAGAGAGAGAGAGAGATGAGAGAGGAGAGAGAGAGAGAGGAGAGAGAGAGAGAGAGAGAGAGAGAGAAGACAGACGAGAAGACGAGAGAGAGCAGAGACGAGAACAGACAGACAGACAGACAGACAGACAGACAGACAGACAGACAGACAGCAACTGAGAAACAGACACAGAGAGATGCAGACAGGCAGAGATGAATAGACAGACAGACAGACAGACAGAGAAAAGAGACAGAGGAGAGACATTGTTGATACTATCGCAAGCTGATGTCTTTTTCCGTGTGCACGACGTAAAACATCAATAAATGGCGACACAGCCGTGGCACGATAAAACCTACTCCACAGTCCCCACGGCGCTTACGCCTACTACCTTTCGCTTTAGTTAAATAAAGCAGCGGGAAGTCAAATGAACAAGCCATAGTGACATTCTCACTTTTTTGGTGCCATTGGTATGGTAAAATGTCTAGTGTAAAGCAGATGGGCAAAATAATGTCATACAAAGTTGATACTGCCCTGGAAGCATTATTAGCATCACGTGCCGCGCGCGCGCGCGCACACACACACACAACAAGAGACAGAGAGAGAGAGGACAGAGAGAGAAAGTGGAAGAGAGAGAGAGAGAGAGAAAGGGGAAAGAAGAGAGAGAGAGAGAGAGGAGAGAGAGGAAGAGAGAGGAGACAGAGAAGAGAGACACAGACAGACAGACAGACAGACAGACAGACAACACTGAACACTGTAAGAGAGATAATGAGAGAGTCAGAAACAAGGATAGAGCATATCTTATCTGTGAGAATGGTATTGGAAATAAAATACATACACACAACCACACACACACACACATGCGCGCGCGCACATGCCATGCCATTAAAGAAATGAACAGTCTAGCATACACTTAATCTTTTAGATGGAATATCCACCAGTATAAATTATAATCATATTCAAAATGTATATTTAAATTTGTTTATATAGTTTCTCTATGAAGTGATTGTTGGCTTTCTTTCTTAGGCACGTTTTCTGAGGACAAATCACAATATTTTTCTTTGTTCCTAGGCTAGAACTGAATGGATCACCAATGGTGGGATTTTTGCGTATGCGACATTTTGTCCTATCATTATTAAGGTAGCCGCATTTCGACTTCGGGAAAAGAGCACGATGTGAGCTTTGAACTCATAGCTGTTAAAGTATTGTATTGTTGAAAAAAGTATAACGAACAACAAAACTAAGCATTGAAACATATCCGCAGATGACACGTTATGCACACCGAAAAATGACATGTAGTCTATGGGCGTACAGCTTTTCTGTAATACAGTCCGATAAAGACTTGACTAAAGTAAGCTGGTGTGTGTGTGTGTGTGTGCTGCGTGGTGGTGTGTGGTGCGTGCGTGGTGCTGCGTGCGTGCGTGCGTGCGTGCGTGCGTGCGTGGTGTGTGTGTGTGTGTGTGTGTGTGTGTGTGTACGCGCGTGAGCATGGGTATGTGGGTGTGCGCACGTGCGGGCGCGTGCGTGCATGCGTGTGTGGAAGTATGTGCCTCTGTTGTGTGTAGTGTTGTGTGTGTGTGTGCGCGCGCGTGTGTGTGTATGTGTGTGTGTATGCGCGCGCATTGAAGTTATCTTGGAATGTTTAAACAACATATGAAACGCACATTTTCTTGTTTCTTTTTTCGAGAAGATGATGGCTATCAATTACGGGCCTGTCAGCGTTGTCTTTGTCCTTCTTAAAATGATGAATTAAAGCATTTTTGACTTGACTGGGCTTGACAGGACTACCAGTCTCGCTGATACATTCACCCACTGGCGGCGGCCTTGATTCAAAACTCTTCCAGCGGCGATGTAGTTAGTAGTGGACCCATAAACTCACCCCCAAAAAGAAACCAACCCCAGACCTGTCATGTCGTTACAACCTGTGTAACTTGTAGCCTGCTGCTGCTACATGGGTAAGTGAATTGCTGACTGCTGCATGCTACACAGAAACCTACGTACATTCCTACATCCTCTGAGGAATTATATGTCGGCCTTGACGAGGGCTTTATGGCCTTGACTTAAGTCTCCTGACGCTTGCTAGCCCAGCACGAGCAATCCACCCCCTCCTCCTGCTCCTGTGTGCGCCCCCTCCCCCCCCCCTCTCCCCACGCGCGCGCCACGCACGCACACACACACGAAAACGCACATTCACACGCACACGCACAAGCACCACACACACCTACACACCCCCTTAGAGCTCTAAGTTAACAAGCAGCAATTAGTTGAATGAACCTCATGTTTCTTTTTATTCCTTCCAACAGCAGTCTGCCTGGAGCTACCATAAAATCAGTAAAGTCAAGAACGGTTCATTTCTATTACTGATTTTTTTTGTTTTTAAATTGTTCGGTCTATTTCACTTGATCAACTCGTTTTCATTTGAAAACATTGATTTCATCTTATATCATGGTCAAGGACAGGGAAAGAGGTGGGCGGGGGTAGGAGGCTGGATAGCCTCGTGGTTAGACCATTGAAACCCGTGATCTGACAGCTTCGGGTTCGAGCCCTCACAGAGACATGTATTCAAGAGAATTTTTTCCCCTAGAGTTAACATCAGTACTGACTTCACTCCCCCGTAAATGTCCTTCAAGTGAGACTATTAACGCACGCACGCAGAATATCTTACGCACATGATCAAACCTGTTTTGCTTTTTGGAAGGGTAGGCCACTGCATGCCGGTAAGAACAGATGATAATTTTTTTTTTTTTTAATGCATGCATACTGGTGTCGTGTTTAGATAATCATACCCGAAGTCGAACTGCGGCTACCTCGATGGTGACGGTTGCATACACAACGAAAATCATGATCATATCATGTAGCTTTTGCCTGCTAGTGTTATGTTTTAGTTTTATCTGGTCTTGTCTTCAACGCATGTTGTGTTGTTTTGTCATGTTAGTTTGCACTGTATTGCAAGCGGTTCTATCGTTGCATCCCCTTGTTTTTACGGCAAAGCATCACTCAATACTGGTGCATCCGGACTCTTTCTGATTCCAAAAAAGAAAGATTTCAAAGTTTCTTTTTGCAGGTTTTCTTTTTATAGCTTTTCTAACTTGATGCCGACCCCCAATAGCTTTATGGTTTGCTGAAATATAAATACTTTGGATAAATGAATGAATGAGCGAACAAAAGATAGCATTAAGGATTTGCATATCACCAAAGAGCAAAGCCACTGTATTCTGTTTGTACTTAATATATCTATCCAGAGAGAAAGAGAGAGAGAGAGAGAGAGAGAGAGAGAGAGAGAGAGAGAGAGAGAGAGAGAGAGAGAGAGAGAGAGAGAGAGAAGAGAGAGAAGAGAGAGAGGGAGAGAGAGAGAGAGAGAGAGAGGGGGGGGGGGGGGTGCGTATGGGAAATGAAACGGGATGACAAAATTTGGTCTAAATCGCCGCTGTCAGTTGTAAAATGGACCTGAAGCATGACTGACATCTCAAAACAAATTACTCATACGTGAATCTTAAAAATCCTATCATTTCATTCAAGAACTGATACCAGAAAATTTTCAGTGTATAAACTGACATATCATGCACCATGCATTATGACATCTTAGACACATTATATAAAGAACTTACATTTGTTTCGGTCAGTACAACCACGAAAAAAGTCAATGAATTTATCTTAAATCTAATTACATTATTTACTTGGAGTATACTTAGCAGTCACAGACAGTCTTGTAGATCAAAACAGTACAGTAGGTTTAATAAAACTTTTTTGAAAATCATTCACCATGGTAGAGTGTTGGTCACACATGCTGGACAAAGTGCAAGCACATCCCAAAATTGGGAATGTACTACCGTTCAGAGGTTCTCCACAGGGAACAATGGATTGTATTGTATTGTGTTGTATTGTATTGTATTGTATTGTATTGTATACCACTTCCAGTCACAGCAGATTTCTGTAAGGATGACTGAAAGGTCATGTGTAGCCAGCCATAAATATGACTTTAAAATTTTTGCTTTCATGTAGGGGGGGGGGGGAGGACCTCCCTCTCAGCTTTTGCTTTTTTTCATTTCGTTTTCTCTCGCGCTTTCGGTGAAATTGTGGTTAAAGCTGTGATCTGCTACCGGCAGCATTAATCCAGTGCCGTGCTCACCAGCGGAAGCAATGTGCAGTCAGACAAGGGGAGGTGACCCCGGGTGACAGACAAGAGCCGGCCCTGCCTGAACTGCCGACTGGGGTCGTCGTCCTTTGTTCCCTCCCCTTCTGTGTACTCCCAATGGCGGCGGGCAGGACACAATAGGTTTTGTACAGGCTCCAAAGAGGATTGCCTGCCCATTGGGTGTGAGCCTGCACGCCGACCCGCGCTTAAACCAGGCGGCAAAAACTCAGAAGGGTGTGTGGGGGGGGGGGGGGGGGAGGAGGGGGGGAGGAGGGGAGAGGACAAGAGTCAATAATGTCGGAACAGTCTGGGGAGTTAGCCTTGACCCCGCCTTGACCTTCGTTATCGCTGCCGATTATCCGTTCTTCATGCTGGTAAACTACTGTCGTCTGCCGATTACACGGCTTTCAAGTCCTCCCGGGAACGGGAACGCAAGTACAGGGGCTGCAATGGTCAACACCGTAATGGAGCGTTCTTGTGCAGGAGCCTCATTCCTCTTCTTCAAGTTGCTTGCTATACCAGTAGGCTATAGGCTTGACAGTCAAGTCTCCTCCGTTCTTTTTCACTTGGCAGAGTAAGTCTTGTGCAGCTCTAGGGAATGAGTGGAGCAGCACACAGGGGAATATTTGGTGCCTTGTATGTTTTGATCAGGCTTTTGCAGTTACAAGTGTGATCGACATTTCTTATCTGCATTCTTTAAATACCTGCTTTGACCTACTTTGGTATTAATTTTGCGCTGCGGATGTTCCAGCATCAGCACCCAGGCTACAGTCTGAAGAAGTTCACAGTGAGCAGTGCGGGTGGAGCTATCACAGGGGATATCAGGTACAAAATTCCATCTGCTACATCCTGGGTACCAGTGGTTTTCTGTAGCATTAGCCGCTTTGTACTACTAGGACAGCCGTCAAAGTTGGAACGCGGCTACCTAAATGGTTGGCGAAAATGGTCACATACGCAAAAAAATCTCACCATTGGTAAACCTCTCAGCTCTAGCCGTGGATCGAAAAAAAATCAAATACTAACCCAACCACTTCACAACAACTTTGTGAGTGTCGTGTACTTTACGTTTCAATGTGTTTTTTTTGTTTGGTTGCTTGCTTTTTTATATAGTAATGTTGTTACTGTTTGGGGGTTTTTGGTGGTCTTTTTGACAGTATGATAAATCTGTGTACACTGGGACAAAATTACAAGATCATTATCCTTTCATTGTAAGATAAGTAGATCAAATAAATTGTTCCTTTTTCCCTGGTTCATCCGTAGCGTGAAATTTTCTATTACATCATCAGAATGTGGACTCACCAATAGAAAACCTTTGGGAAACTAATTCGCAGTTCATCTCGTTTACTTTTCCCAAAAGTTACCAAAGTCCAACAATTTGACATCAGCTCTGCTGTTTGCTTTATGAAGAAGATTCTTGTGCATACTTTATCTGGTGTGTGTGTGTGTGTGTGTGTGTGTGTGTGTGTGGTGTGTGTGTGTGTTGTGTGTGTGTGTGTGTGTGTGTGTGTGTGTGTGTTAGTGTTGTGTGTGTATGTGTATGTGTGCACGCGCGCGCGTGTGTGTATATATGTGTGTGTGTGATTAACGTGTGCGCCAGATGTGCATTAGTACATGGGACCTCAGTTTGTAGTCTCATCCGAGTGTATGTGTGTGTTGCGTGTGTGTGTGTGTGCGCGCGCGCGTGCGTGCACGTTTGTATATGACTG
>CM060320.1:23680354-23692854 GCA_030674155.1 Stramonita haemastoma
CTATTTGAAATTTTCCTTGACATTGATTTTAACAATTTTAGTTGTTGGTTAACTTAGTTAAAAAACTGATGGTAGTTTGAAGGTACTTTTGCTTTAGTTGCTACTACCTGTAGCTTTAACTCTATACACACACAAGTATTTTTCTTTCTCTAGAACGATCCTCATACAATATTGCAAAAGTGATCTCGCTCTCTCTCTCTCTCTTTCTCTCTCTCTCCCCTCTCTCTCTCTCTCTCTCTCTCTCTCTCTCTCTCTCTCTCTCTCTCAAACACACACACTCACACCTCTCTGATAAAATGCACACTTTATCAATATTCATCTTAAAGACCCCCGAACCTTCCCCTAAACACCCCCCCCCAAGAAAAAACAAATCCAAACCCCACTCAACAGTAAATTAAAAAGAGCAGCTGTCCAAAGAACTCATTTGCACACGCACACACACACACACACACACACACACACACACACACACACACACACACACACACACACACACACACACACACACTACAACACAATCAAACACCAAAAACAAAACAAAACCAATAAAATCTACCCCCAACCTACCAGCTATCAAATAATCAGTGTCCTTGACAGACAGAAAATTAATAATGAACTAAATCTTCACACCGGTGACAGGAGAAGCTCACCACCCCCCACACAGGCCATGATGGCTGACACAGCAAACAGTAACTTCAGAAGTGCAGGCACTGACAGGGAGGCAATAGCTAATTAACGTGATGAGTTGTTTCCCCTGTGATAATAGCTTTTCAGGGCTTTTTTTGTGCACAGAATAATGGGCCTGAACTTGTTAAAGAAAGAAACAAAAGTATTTTGTTGTGAAAGACATGGTAAATTGTTTGTAGTTTGGCACTGAAAGTGTGTGTGAGTGAGTGAGTGAGTGAGTGTGTGTGTGTGTGTGTGTGTGCGTGCGTGCGTGCGTGCGTGCGTGCGTGCGTGCGTGCGTGTGTGTGTGTGTGAGTGAGTCAGTGAGTGAGTCAGTGATGTGTGTGTGTGAGATATTGTGTTTGTATGTGTGTGTGTGTGTGTGTGTGAGAGAGAGAGAGTGTTGTGTGTCTGTATGTGTGTGTGTTCACATGTGCATATTTGATCATCTACACGAATGCATTTTTCTGTAAAACTCTGCAAAGATAGACACACAACTGTTCTTTGATCATAGGCTACTCTATGCGTATTCAATATAGACTGCCTCTAGTCATTTTTATTCATCTGGAAGATTAACAATGTTAGGTCTGTTTTGATGTTTGGTTCTTCACAAAGAGAACAACACAGACACCTCAACACCCAAATTAAACAACAGAACCCCAAGAAAACTTCAACAACACTAACTGTAGCTACAAAAAAAACCTTCAGAACATCTGTCAAGAAGTGCACAAAGTATTTATCTACTAGTGCCTAATTAGTGCTTAAATTCATCTTCACTGACCGATGACCAAAAATAGCTACAGGAATAAGGCGAGAGAAGTTAACCAGGTTATCAGTGACACAGAAAGGAAGAACCCCTGACTGAGGAAGTCTGCTGCCAGCTTCACAAGACAGGTCATCTGTTGAAACCCTCAGGGGAACTGCAGGAAAGTGGGGCAACTGAAGCAGACGTGGGGTCAGTGCATCAATTGGTCTCTTTCTGTCTGTAGGAAGGACACAGGGCCAAGGGAAGAAAGAAGTCCAGATTAGAATGTGCTGGCTGGAGGTAGTTTTGTAGCTGCAGTATGTTTCCATACGAATTCAATAGTTTTTGTTTCGTGCTCAACGTTGTTATAAATTGTTTGGAATGTAGACTGTTTTGCTGAGGTTGAGATTACCCACAAACCATAGGTTACAGACTGGCCGGCCACCAATGTAGAGGGTATCATGATTTTGAGATGATAAAGAGTTCGTATTTGCAGATATAGATTATCTATGATGGGGTATCTTGCATTATCTTCTCCAGATACACGTTTAATAGTATAGAGGAGGATACACCTTTCCTTGGCACCAACAGTTAGTTGAAATTATGGTTTATTTTACATCTACCAAAGCTACTATCAACATTTTAACTTATTAATCAGTCACCCTTACCACGACAGGACTACCAGCCACCACCATCACTACTACCGCCAATAGCAGGAACCCCCCAAAGAATCAACATTCCTATCCCACTGACCACCCATCCCTTTGGACCAGAAATAGACAGTGGGGTCAAGCAGAGTGGGGGAACATGCTGATGCCTCAATGAAAAAGATTCACATACAAAAAAAATCTCAGTGTTGAAGGAGGGCTGTGCTGTACATACATACACGGCTGAGAGACCTACGCGGCGCTCGGCATGGCTTTTTAATGGCGGAACGTTGCCAAGCGGAGTGAAGGCCTTCTCTGAACAAAAAACAAACCCTTCGTTTTCTTGCACTTGCCGTGACAACATGACCGATCGTGATCTGACAACTGGTAAAGAAGTTGGATTGTTTTCCCGCCTTTACCCCGGCACCGTTTTATCTATCAGTGCCCTCCCACCCTCTCCGACCTCCCCCTCCCCCTTTACAACACCCCCCTTCCCCTTTGCCACCCCTCTCTGTTGTAGTCCTGGCAGACTAGCACTCCAGCCCCCAGCGAATGATGGATGAGCAAGCAATCTGTCCACGGAACGAATTGCACGTCGGCAGAAAACGAAGCTGGAGCGAAATGAGAGGAAACTTGCACTGAAATATTATCGTTGTGCCAGGCAGTAGTAGGAGGAAAAGCTAGGAGAATGGAGGAAAAGGCAAGGAAAGAGGAGAGGGGGTGGGTGGGGGTGGATGGGGTAGGTGGGGGAGGGGGGTGGCAGCATCATTAACCATGCTGACATTGGCTTGTTGCTCTGTCTGTCTGTACCGCAAGTTGTCGGCGTGTCGATGGTGGGGATCCATCAGTGATGTTGTGACAGCAAATCCCCCGCCACCGTATCTCTTCCTCCCCCCCCAAACCTTCTCCTACCCCCTCCACAACTCCCCACAACGTCAGCAACCTTACCAATTCCCCCTTCCCCCACCCCCCTCCTCCGCAACCCCCGAACCGTCTGACAAAGCAGTGTGGCTTTCTCTTTTGTTCAGGATGTTTCTCTGACGACTGACTGTTCCGCCTGATGTTCCACTGACAAAGCCAGCAATGCCTCAGTACCCTCCACCTCCCGTCGTCTGCGAGTGCTGCTTTCCTCTCTTCGGCTGCCTTCCAGCTTTTCCTTTTTTTTTTTTTTTTTTTTTTACGTCTGATGGTGTATACAGAATCCCCCCCCCCCTCCAGCAGTCAGTCTTAGCACCAGCTTCAATCTTCTGAAAAGTTTTTTTTTCTTTCAGTGGTTGGTCTAACCAGTAACTTTTTCTCTAGTCTTCTGAGACAATCAGAAGTGCTCTTGGTACAGTATCAAGACTGATCATCTGTAAGTCATGTCCTTTCCGAAGAACATTGGTCAGCAATTTATGAAGAAAACTAAATGTATGATTTGATTTTTGTGCCATGAAATCATTTTTCAAGTTGGGAAAGGATACCCGAACACGTAAAACGGACACATAAGATGATTAATAACATTATTTAGTTAACAAATCAAGCAAACTCTTTATTAAAAATCACAACCCTATTTGGGTCATTTAAAAAGCAGTACAAAACCATCCAAATCATCATCAGTGATGAAGATTGCAATTATTAATTAAATTTCTCAATAAAACAAATGAATATGCATCATTATCTATATGGGAATAAAACTGCCACTGTCAGCTACTAAGTATCAGTTAAGATACAGATAACTATAAAACCCCAAAGTAAGCATCTTTTGTAGGTTTTATTTGCTTACTGATTGAGTGGCTTGTTTACTTGTTTGCAAGAAAGTTTATTCAGACATTTGCAATGGAAGCTTTAAAACAGAGAATAAACTATCAACGTTGACGTCTAAAAGACACACTGCTTCCTTCCAATGATCTGACCAATCAGAGTCTTCCAGTTTTTTCTTTTTACTGACTGAACTATTGACTTTTCATGGAACTCAATCAGATGTTAGGTCTTCCTTGAATATTTTTACATCTGAAACAATTTCACCTTCACCTTCACCTATCCCGTAGTCCAGTAGACGCTGGAGCACCACTGAAGATTTTGCAACCAGCTTCCAACACTCCTCGCGGTTTTCATCTTTCTGAAGCAGGTCACTCCACTCACTACAAGGCCAGTCAGATCTCTGATGTCGTCTGCCCATTGTTTTATCGTCTGCCTCTTCGCCTCCCTCCTAAAAACGACCATGGTCTGATCCGCTGATGCTCCGAAGCAGCTGTTTTTGCATGGATACTAAAATATTTTCGCTTTAATTTTATCCATGAACTGGTAGTGTGTATTTTCCGCAGATGTTCTCCAGTATGTCTCCATTATTTCACATACAAGAACCGACTCGGTTTTGTATCCTGAAAAGTAGTGGTTCTCTCTCATATTCCGTGTGACGTTTCATTTGATGTCTTAACTTTCAATCTCTGATCCTCTTGTACTTTACTGAAAAAATCTTATCTACCTTAACCCTCTTCCTAAAGTATCATGCTTTTTCTTTCATCCTCCAATCATTGATAGTATTTTCCATTTATCATGGGGTAAATAAGGTGGGGGGGGGGGAATGTGTCATCCTCTATTCAACGTCAATGCTTAGATCACATCCATTCCTTTCATCAAAGTCATACGTTGTCCTTTGATTTGCTGTGATCAGCAAAAGTCTTCTTTCAATCAAACATTGATCTTCCTGAAAACTATCCCCTACGTTCAGGACAGTGTAAACCCTTGATTTAATCAGGTGGGGGCATCCGATCCTTAAAGAAAGCCTCTTCAGATTCTTAAAGATTAAAGCATAATATGAGAGGGAGAGAGAGAGAGAGAGAGAGAGAGAGAGAGAGAGAGGAGGGAGAGGAGGGAGGGAGGGAGAGAGGAGAGAGGGGGGAGAGGGAGAGAGAGAGAGAGAGAGAGAGAGAGAGAGAGAGAGAGAGAGAGAGAGAGAGAGAGAGAGGAGAGAGAGAGAGAGAGAGAGAGTTCAAACTTTCGAGCAACAAGCAATTTGATGTCGTAAGCTTTTTAAACACACACTCTCTCTCTCTCTCTCTCTCTCTCTCTCTCTCTCTCTCTCTCTCTCTCTCTCTCTCTCTCTCTCTCTGTGCCCAATCCCTTTCTCTTTCAGTGCCCATTTCCTCCTTACCTTTCTCTTCAAGAAACCTGCCTTTCTATTTTTGTTTTTTAGATGCTCCTTACGCTGTTATTTTCTTTCAATGATATATCTTGCCCGATTCAGATTTAATTCCACTGCCTTTTTAATAACTTATTATTTTTTTGTCTTTGTTTTCTAAGTCCCATAACTTCCATCAATGCAGGTTTGTTCACAGTATTACATCATTATATCTTTGCTCTATAGCTCTTGTTTTCATCCTGCATGTTTTTGTGTGTACTATTCTTCTACAAGACCTTGAAAAATTGACTGCCAGTAAGAATGCAAGATATGAAATAACTAGTTTGTTTTATTCGCATAAAGTTGGTAAAACTATAAGAATCCTACCTATTTCCTTCAACACCATACACACACCAGAAATGAATAGGAATTTAGCATAACTCACAGACTAACGCATACAAATCTTGACCTAGCAATACTCGAAATAAAACTGTTTTCAACAACAACATCACGTACAGTGATATCTATGGCACATACAGGAATGAAGCGCACAGATGTCTAATATGTGACGCGATAAAAGAAAATCGCACAAATAGATAAATAAGATAGCTGTATACATATTAAACTGTAAAAACTATTAAGACCACCCCCCCCTCCCTCAACACCACACACAACACATACACACACACGCACGCACGCACGCAAAACAAACGCACAACACACACAACACAACACAACACAACACACACACACACACACACACACACACACACACAGTTAACAGTTCTGACCCAATCTGGATCCTCACCCACCAGGGAAGAAGGAAGATGGCAGGATGATTAAGACGTTCGTCTGTCTAAAAAGTAAGCCACGAGGTTCTAGGTTCGATTCCTGGCCTTGCCTTTTCTTTTAAGTTTGACGGGAAAATCGAACTTTCGGAGGAGACTCTAAACCATCCTTGCGCTTACGGACTTGTGCACGTCAAAATAACCCACGACAGTTGAAAATCGAAAGACCAGTGAGGTACCTCCCGACTGTCCCTGGCAAAATTGTTATGTTCAATTCCCAACTGTATCCCCGAAGTCGAAATGAAGCTGCTGCAATGGTGGGCAGGGGGAGGGGGGGAGGAGGGGGGTGGAAGGTAGCATACGCACAAATCTCACCATTAGTGAACTTCGGAGCTGTAGCCGAGAAACGCAGAGAAAAAAGAGAATGTGTAACTATCATGAAAAAAACGATACGCAGGTCTGGCGCAAACGGATCCTCATCCCATAAAGTGTGACTAAAATCACATAGATTTCTGGATTTCCAGAACAGACGTATATCACTCTTACTATACTACCTTCTGGTCACCCAGATCCCTCCGTCCTAAAATCTCCTGATATTGCCATTACCCACAGACAGTGGCTTTTCTAACAGCTGGCGGTGCCAGCCCCGTGGCAAAATGTTTGACAGATGTTTGGTTCCACCGCGTCAAAATCACATCAAAAACAAACCACACCACGCTGATATTCAGGCCGGTTCAGATTTTGGCAGAAAAAGAGGAAATGTTTAAGTCTTGGGGGTACAGGGAATTTATTTTTGAATCTCGAGACAAATCATAGCAACATGCTGACAGGTTTTGACAAGTGTAGGCAATAATCCAAACAATCTGGAAAAGTAAAATTTAGAAAGGGGTGATCCTCTCTCTCTCTCTCTCTCTTTCTCTCTCTCTCTCTCTCTCTCTCTCTCTCTCTCTCTTCTTCTCTCTTTTCTCTCTCTCTCTCTCTCTCTTTTATTATTTTTTATTTATTCACCCCTCCCCTCTCTCTCCTCTCTCTCTCTCTCTCTCTCTCTCTCTCTCTCTCTCTCTCTCTCTTACTCATTTACCCAGGATTTAACATCAGTGCTGACTTCACTCTACCCAAAAATTCCTTCGATGACACTCTAAACCGAGTCCCCGTGTGCGAACGCACGCATAACATCTTGTGCACACGTTAAATCCTGTTCCGTTTTGTGGACAGATGACAAGATGAAAAAAACTGAATACACATGGGGACTAGACGTAAAAAAGCACACGAGTGCTTATTCCATTATCCTCGATATAAAATAATAAATAAATAAAATAAAAAACCTCACAGAAAGAGACAGAGACAGAGAGACAGAGAGAGAGAGAGACAGAGACAAAGACAAAGACAGAAGACAAAGACAAAGACAGAGACAGACAGAACAGAGACAGAGAGAAACTGAAAATATTTATTCATAAAGAGGCCCATGATAAGAACACAGCTAAGTACAGCTTAACAAACAAATGAAAACAAATCCACAGTGGAAGAAACCCTTATGACATCACGATAGAGAGGAGGGAGGGAGAAGAGGGATGAGAAGGAAACAGAAGACAGACAGACAGACAGACAGACAGAGCCAGCGCAAGAGACAGTGTTGTGTTAGTGTCAGTGTTACTTTTAAATTCAATTCATTCTGCCCCCAACCCCACCCCCACCCCCGCCCCCACACCACCAAAACAAAGAATCAAGAAATAGTTACAATTCATATTAATTTGCTGTTTGAATGTGTCTATTCATTTTCAAAACAAACAAACAAAAAAACTATCGTCACAAACAAGCATCTAAAAAACCAAAACAACCCTCCCAAATAAACAGAGACTCAGCAGGGTAAGGTGGCTAGGTTCATTCCAACTGACGTGAACAGAATGCGGCAGTTGGAAGCCAATAATAACATTATGAGTTAACTGTGTCACGGGACCAATTCCCTCCCCTTCCTGACCCACAGAAAGAACTGCTGGGAGGGGACATAATTGCTGCAGATTCTTCTGCAGCAATTGTCTCTCTGATGAGGTTTTTGTAGTGGTTGTTGTTGGTTTCCAGTTTTGCTGGCTTTTTTCAATTTGCCCTTTTTTGCGTCATATTTTGTGTGTGTGTGTGTGTGTGTGTGTGTGTGGTGCGCGTGCGTGCGTATGTGCGTGCGTGCGTTTGCGTACGTGCGTGCGCGGGTGTGTGTGTGTGTGTGTGTGTGTGTGTGTGTGTGTGTGTGTGTGTGTGTGTGTGTGTGTGTGTGTGTGTGTGCGTGCGTGCGTGCGTGCGCACATGTATACGCATATGTGTGTAAAACTTTGCCACTTCGATTTTTTCGAAAGGAAAGCGCCTCTCTATAACACTTGAAAAAAAACTGAGACAGAAATTGCAGTACAGCAGAATTTTTAGGATTAGGCATTTATTTAAACAAAACAACAAAAAACGTAGCTTTTGAGGACTATATGGTTGGGGGGGGGGGGGGGGGGGCGTCAGATCTCGGTGATTTTTCCTGAACTTTTCAAAATGCTGAGAACTATCAAATTTTGACAACAGATTTTGACAAGTTGTGCTGCCAAGTATCGGAATTGTCAGGCAAGATTTCACACACACACACACACACACACACACACACACACACACACACACACACACACACACACACACAGTGAGAGAGGAAGAGACAGACAGACAGACAGACAGACAGACAGACAGACAGACGACAGACAGACAGTTAAAGAAAATGACCTTTTTTATTTTAATTGAGAGGGCAATAGAAGTGAGGAGAGAGGGAGACGGAAAGGAGACATGACACAAACAAACCACCACCCCCTCTCCGCTTCATCCCCTCCATCACCTCACCCTACCTTTCTACCCACCTGTCCACCCTCCAGACTCATCATCCCCCCTCCCCCCTTTTCCCCTTCCCACATTTTTCATCTGACCCCTGTTCCCTCACCGGCTGCTGACCTTTGGCCTCAAGGTCAAGGAAAAGTGATGAGTTTTGATTCCCCTCGGACTTCTGCAGATTAAAGGGATTACAAGGAACGGCTGGTCAGAAAATGAAGACGACTTCAGAAGAAGAATAACAACGTCTTGGAAAAGGAAGGCCGAAGGAAAGGAAGGAAGGAAAAGAAAGAGGAAGAGGAGGAGGAGGAGGAGGAGGAGCAGGAAGAAGAAAGAAGAAGAAAGAAAGAAAGATGATGATGATGATGGTGATGATGATGATGATGATGATGATGATGATGATGATGATGATGATGATGATGATGAAGGAGAAACAGAAGCAGATAAAGGTGAAGGAGGAAGAGAAGAAGAAGAAGAAGAAGAAGAAGAAGAAGAAGAAGAAGAAGAAGAAGAGAAGAAGAAGAAGAAGAAGCAAGGGGGAAGAAAGCGCCCCCCCCCCAAACACAACGTGAAATATAACAGGTGTCAATAGACAACTAATTAACTAGTCGTACTACTAAAACTAATCTACTCCTAGTACTACATCACATCAAACAAAACAACAAGAACAACAAAAAAGGAGGGTGTCAGAAGCAGCAAGAACAGTACCCTCCACCATAAAAAAAACTAAAAATCAAGTCATGGTACCTTCAAGAGAAAAAATAAATGTAACACAAGCAACAATAACAACAATGAAGGTAAATAATAAAACGAAGAACTAAACAACAAACAAGCCCCCCCCCCCCTACCAATAAACATGGTTAGAAAAAAAAAGAAATCCAGAACTTAAGGGGAAAAAGAGTATTATATAAAAAAGAGAGAAGAAAGAAGAGACAAGAAAAGAAAAACAGATAAAAAAAGACTGTAGGAAAAAAACGAAAGAAAAGAATGGAAACGACACAAACGAACGGAAGTAACGAATAGCTCTGAGCATCCACATAAATAGCTCTAAAAATAAAACAGCTCTTAGAATTCATACAATTGAAAAACTTGAGGCAAAAAAACACACCCTCAAATGATGAAGTCAGGGACAAACAGATATCTGGCCCACTCCCAGCAATAACGGCAGTGGCTGTTGACATGAGGAGAATGACGAAGCGTACACGACCGGTGATTAATGAGCCCCTTAAGACAGGCAGGAGAAGTGCTCCCTGCACATCCCTATCATCATCATCCTAACCACACTAACACTGTAAAATAGCATTCATTTCTCTCTGTGTGTCTGTACCCGAATTCTTGAGGAAAAAGTGAATCCCCCACAACATCTCCAGAAGATAAACGACTCTTCGGGTTAACATGTTGAAAAAGAAGCAGCAGCACACATCATCAACAGAAATGGCTACCACAAACAATACCACCAGAACAGCACAATACACTGACACGAACAAACAAGTTTTAGAAACAAAAAGCACACCTGATTCGCGATAGAACAAGGTATAGCACACATAATGCCAATTCGGCAACAAAGCATGGATAGCACGAATACTTTCAGTGCACAATCAGTGCTAGAACTTGGTAAAGCACGAACATTTTCAATGCCAAATCGCGAACAGAACCTGGTATATACTGTTAAGAGTGCCAAAACAGTTACAGAACCCGATATAACATAAATACACTTAATGCCAAACCACCAATACATCCTACATAATCCGATATAACATAAATACATTTAATGCCAAACCACCAATACATCCTCGTATAACACGTACACATACATCCAGTGCCCTATCAATGATAGAACGTGGTATAATAATGCACACCACTAGTGCCAACTCATCAATAGAATATGACATAATATGCACACCACGGTTGCCAGCCCAGCAACAGAATGTGATGCTATATGTACACCACTAGTGCCAGCCCAGCAATAGAATATGGCATAATAATTATGTACACCCCTAGTGCCAAACCCAGCAATAGAATATGGCATAATATTACACCACAGTTGCCAACTCGGCAATAGAATATGACATAATAAATTATGTACACCACTAGTGCCAAAACCAGCAACAGAATATGACATAATATGTACACCACTAGTGCCAAAACCAGCAACAGAATATGACATAATATGTACACCACTGGTGCTAAAACCAGCAACAAAACCTCCCACAAGATGTCTGCTACCAGTGCTAAACTGTTCCCAGTAATGTTGACACTAAGCCCGCAGCTTTTATTCGTGCAATGGACGCACTATGCCTGCCAGCTTCAGTAATGGTCTTCATTGGCTGGCGATCTGCCTCCGCCCGTAGGCCTAAAGGCTCCAGCTTTAGCTTCCAGGTCAAGTAGTGTCTTCTACAGAGTCCTACAGAGGAAAAATGTTTGCTCAGGATAGTGGTCAAAGCACGCGCTTTCCCCAAGCCAAGGTTAAGCAGCATCGAGCGTGGTTACCAACTGAATGGGTGACCGTTTGTGCGCCTTAGTTTCAGTACACCCCACCCCCACTTCACCCAGCTGTAAATGGGTACCTGCCCTCTTTAGAGTCAGGGAAGGTAAAGCAATGAGGGAGAGGAGATGGGTGCAAGAGCAAGTTGGAAAGAGTATATTATTGCCTATCTCCTTTCCTTGAAAATGAATGTTATCCTTGTCGTCATTATCATCACCAGCATCATAATATCTATCTATCTATCTCTCTAACTATCTATCTATCTATCTATCTATCTATCTTATCTATCTATCTATCTATCTATCTATCTATCTGTCTGTATATCTATCTATCTATCTATCTATCTATCTATCTATCTATCTAACTATCTGTCTGTCTGTCTGTCTGTCTGTCTGTCTATCTATCTGTCTGTCTGTCCATCTATTTCCCTCCCTCGCTTCCTATCTGCCCCTTCTTACATCATACTGCCACCTTCCAACTTTCCACACACACACGTAGCAGCGAGGAGAGGAATAATCAACATCAACAGTGTTGAGCAATCAGACAGACCTCAGACGGATGGCAATTAGGGGGCACAGAAAGAGAGAGAGAGAGAGAGAGAGAGAGGAGAGAGAGAGAGAGAGAGAGAGAGAGAGAGAAGAGAGAGAGGAGAGAGAGAGAGAGAGAGAGAGAGGAGAGAGAGGAGAGAGAGGAGAGATGTAGATGTATGTTGTGTGTGTGTGTGTGTATATGTTTGTGTGTGTGAATGTGTGTGTGTGTGAGTGTGTGTGTGTGTGTGTACACGTGAGCGCGCGCGCGTGTTTATGTGAGTTCGTGTGTGTGTGTGTGTTTCTGCGCGCGCGCCCGTGCACGCATGTGTGTGCATGCGTCTCTGTCTGTCTGTCTGCGGTAATGAAGTATAGTGTAGAGGGGGTCAGGATAAGGGAAGCAGACGGTGTAGTGTGATAAAGCCTTCTATTTCAGGGCGGCCTCTTATCGTCTCTGCCTTACACTCTGCTTTCTTGGGTGACAGCTTTTCCTTGTCAGGGTTTGCCATTTAACAAATGAATGAAGCTGCCTGACTTCACTGGGTTTGTTTGTTTGGTTTTCTTTTGGTTTTGTTCTTGTTCTTGGTTTCTTTCCGTCTGTGTTTCTATCTGTTTGTGGGTGGTGTATTGTGGACATTAAATGTTCTTCTTGTCTTTGATTATTGCTTCTTCGTTTTTGTCTGTCTGTC
>CM060320.1:23707854-23740354 GCA_030674155.1 Stramonita haemastoma
CAAAATAGAATAAATCATTAGAATCGGTAGATTTAAAACATCTTAAAATCAAGCAACAAAAAGAAAGAACATCAAAACCCTTACAGCGTATACTCATTTGTCCATGTAATAAGATTTTACGATCACAATTTGCAAATCCTGAAACACTCTTGTTATGTATTTCAGGGTAAACAACCGCTACATTGACCAAAAAAAGACAACCCACACATAACACAAACAAGAACAGCCGAATCCTCGTTAATTATACACGGCACACATATCAGGGCGATCAAAAACTCCCACTTATCACGTCATCTTTCCTCGATTTCCAGCCTACATCTCTTTAGCTCGGCTAAGCGTCTCGTAATAGCTTGGAATCCATTCGATTTTCCTTACCCATCTATTAATCAGTTGGCAAAACACTGTCTTCTTCTTCTTCTTCGTCTCTTCTTCTTCTTCTTCTTCTTCTTCTTCTTCTTCTTCTTTCCTCTCTTCTTCTTCTTCTTCTTCTTCTTCTTCTTCTTCTTCTTCTTCTTCTTCTTCTTCTTCTTCTTCTTCTTTCTTCTTCTTCTTTTCCTTCTTCTTCTTCTTTCTCTCTTTTCTTCTTTTCTTCTTCTTTTCTTCTTTTTTCTTCCTTCTTCTTGCTTCTTCTTTTCTCTTCTTCTTCTGTTTCTTGTTTTCTTCTTTTTCTTCTTCTTTTCGTCTTCTTCTTGAAGGGGATTCTTCCCCTGGATATAACATCAGTACCTCTCAAATCCACCGAAGTCTAACGGATGAGACTTTAAACCGAGGTCTGTGTGCGAACCCACGTGGACTAGTGTATACTTTAAAATAATGTACAGATGACAACATTTACACAACCGCATGCACAAGGGGAGTGGATGTAAAACTTAAATGGGTGCTCGTGAGTGATGTAAATGTTTACAACCCACTATCCTCGAATAAAAGAACAAATGAATAAATAAATAAATAAATAAATAATAAATAAAATAAATCTTCTTTTTCCTTTTGTTGTTCTTCTTCTTTTCCTCCTCCTCTTCTCCTTCTCGAAGTCATCATGGAAAACTGGACGCTCCATTGCACCCGATCCGTTGAGGCGATTGACGGAGGTGAAGGAGGAGGAGGGGTAGTTGTGACTCATCCCTCCCTCCCTCCCCCCAAATTGCAGCAGATCTTTGACTTGTGGGGGATCAGCCGTTAAATCATTCTGACGTAAATGACGTACCGGCTGACCCGCAAGCAGTGCTTGTCAGACACTGATGAATGTTTGATGTGGATAGATTTCTGACACAGCCCCATCACGGCTTCCCGAGCATGGCGGGGCAGTGGGCACAGAGATGTAAAATGCCGGCCTTGATTCCGATAAGATGGGAAAACTTGCCTATGCAATGAATAGCTTGAGAAATTTGTCCAACATGCCAAAAAGCCTGTTCGAAAACATGCACATACACACAAGTTCACGGAGATTACCAGAGACGCACATACACAAGACACAGACCCCCCCCCCCCCACACACACACTCACAAACACAACACAAACACACACACACACACACACACACACACACACACACACACACACACACACACACACACGAGATTCATGTTATGGCCTTCCGATAGTTGTTATGCTTTATGGATTCTGTCATTCTGTATTGTACTGTGTTGTTTTTTGTAAGCCACCAAGCATAGAAATGCATATCAACCAAAGCTAGCCTTTGCATCCCTCAGTTTTCCAGCTGTCATATCGGGAGAAAATAACCAATGTGTCACCATAAATTTTGTACAGCGTGTTAAGAACTGATTAATGTACAGGAAACATCCAGTTTGACAAGGAAACACCTTTTTAACCCCCACTAGAATGTCTATGGGGACGGGATAGCTCAGTGGTCAGAGCACTCTCTTCCCAGCAGCTAAGGTTAAGCAGCATCGAGCGTGGTTACCAATTGGATGGGTGATCGTATGCGCGCCTTGAGCTCAGTACAGTCCCCCCACTTTCAACCGACTGTAAATGGGTACCTGCCACTATAGGGTGCAGGGAAGGTAAAGCAGCTAGGGAGAGGAGATGGGCAGCCGCCCTTCAATATGCTGGGCTCTGGAGAAGCTGAGGTCTCTGACGCCTCGCTCCCCTACGACCACAAGGTTATGGGACACCTTTACCTTTTAGAATGGTCTATAACAGAAGCTGGGGAACGGGGGGGGGGGGGGGAGGCAACGGGATAGCCTGGTGGTTAGACCGTTGTGCTCACGATCTGACAGCCCAGGGATTGATTCCAGGTTTCAGCGCCATTGAGACGCACGTTTAGGGGGCTGCCCCTAGAGTTAAGGTAAGTGTTTACATTAAAATTATAAACTGGGTCCCGTGTGCGAACGCACGCAGAACATCTCCACACATGTTAAACCCGTTCTGCCTTTTGGATGAGAATGCCATTGTGTGCTTATAGTAACGGATCCTAAACTTTAAAATAAAAACCGCATACACACTAGTGTCGTGTTTAGACATCATCTCCAAAGTTGGAATGCGGCTACCTTCATAGTGGGCAAAAACGGTCGCATACGCAAAATCTCAATTATGGTAAAGCTTGAAGTTCTAACCAAGGAACGAAAAAGAAAGAAAGAAAAAAAGAAACAGGGGCTGATGTACCTCTGAGCACTGTCTGCCACTTGTATCACAAACATTGTGAAAAATTTTGGTTTGGGTTTTTATTCTTTCTTGCAGTCTTCATTTTCTTAAGCTACAAAAATATGTCAGAGACATCGAGTTCGCACAGAACACAGCTTTATGCTTATCAGAAAGAAAATGCGCTTGAAGTGCTTTTATCCATGGGGATTCTGCATCATAGGATGTAGTGTGATTTAAATGTGACGTAAGGCAGCTTGATTTTGTTTTGTTTCTTCTGCTCTGCTCAACAATTTTCACTCGGATGCTTGATCGTATTCGTCACGTTATCTTATTAGACAGTCACGACATATCTCTAATTAACTACCTTCAATCGGAAACTGGATTTTATTCTTCACGATTGTCATTGTACGACAACCATCTCAACTTCCCAACACCATGCTTTTTCATTAACTTCCTTAACCTTGGTCTGGCTGCTGATAAAAGTGTATGTTAGTCCTCCTGAAGTCCGGTAGTGGTGACGTCATTCCCAATATGCACTGTTCTTTTTTTTAACGGAGAAAATGTATACAAATTTAATTTTCACCTAAAAAAAAGCATACACATGTGAACTCTATATTACCACGCAGTAATCAGCTTTTTTGTGGATGGGGAAAATGAGCGCATTGTGGGGAACGTCACCCCTACTCGACTTTGAGAGGATTTATCACACGCTCCTTGTATAAAGCAAATCTCCTCTGTACAAAGACGTAGCCGTAACAGTCTGAAAACTCAACTTTCCCCACCGCACACGAGGCAAAACAGAACACAATCAGCATTTGTTGGCAAAAACCTTAACGAGCAAAAGAGTTAAAGGAAAGATGCGGCGAGGGGATCATATGTACCCAGTTTCTTCCTCGCATGTAAAGACGCGTATAAAGATTTACGTGACCTTCTGTACCGAACAGCCATAAACTTTCCAATCAAAAAAGATCACCTATACATGCCTTGCGGCAGTCGTAAATTCTCTCCTCCCCGCCCTCCCTTGGACGCATTTATTAAATCTGATGTGGCTTATCGCCTGAGATGTGTTCGGCCATTTCTGCCATGCTGACTTCAATGTAGGGTAAAAACGCGGCTCTGCTGGAGCTGGTTATGGCAATTTGTGCTCGCCATACCTCACACATGTGCAATCGACTGGGGAGCAGGGGGGGTGGGGGAGGGAGGTAAGGAAGGGAGAGGGGAGGGGAAGGCAGGAGTTGGAGGAGTTCTGCTATGCTTTTAAAGAAAGGAGACTGTTTTTAGCTAAAAACAAACAAACAAATAAAAACTATCAACAGAGAAAACATGACGTTTAATGAACACGAGACTTAATTTGTTGACTAAATGTTTTGATAATCTATTTCAGACATTTAGTGAGCCTGATCCTTGCTTGTTGACTAAAATTTCGGAAATATATCTCTCTTATTATTCTTCTCTTATCTTATCTTTGTTCTCAAAATGTTATTCTTTTTGCATGTGCATGCTGTGGTGGAGACGCAGGAGCTAGCTAGCAGACATACCACCAGTGAACACCCTGACCCAACCACGTAAGACTGTCGGCAGCCACAGAAAAAGGTTCCCTCTGACAGCAGTAAAGCAGGAAGATTTGGGGGGATGAGGAAGGAAGCAGTAAACAAGCTGTAGATGAGCCCGGCAAGGGAAAGAAATGGCTGACAGGCACTGACTGTCATGATTTAGGTGTTGACCCTGCTCGGAAAGACAACTTCTTTGAAGATCAAAGAACGGACAGACCTTGACATGGCAATGCTGACTGCAATAAAGCTATAGACAGTAGCCCATCCTGGAAAAAAATGCTGTTCAACACGTCCCTGGTTTTTTCCCACTGACCATCTAGGTCAAGGAACTTGCGCTGCTGCTGCTGCTGTTGCTGTGCTGCTGCTGCTGAGGAGGAGGAGAGGAGAGGAGGAGGAGGAGGAGGAGGAGGAGAAGGAGGAGGAGGAGGAGGAGAGAGGATAGGATGAATGAAGAGATGATGATGATGATGATGATGATGATGATGATGATGATGATGATGATGATGATGATGATGATGATGAAGAAGAGAGAGAAGAAGAAGAAGAAGAAGAAGAAGAAGAAGAAGAAGAAGAAGAGATGATGATGATGTGATGATGATGATGATGATGATGATGATGATGATGATGATGATGATGATGATGCAAACCAAGCAATATATTATTCACATGCACATTCATATGTAGACTTTGTCGATCAGACTTAAGAGTTTAACGTTTGTACTTTACAGGCCACAATCATTATTAAGGGTGAAATAGGTTGCTGGTTAGAACGAAGAATTTGTAAATCTAAGGTTTCAGGTTTGAGTCATAGTTGAAATGCTGGTTGGTTCCCATACACTCTTCCCGAGAACTGTCACTGGATCTGAGTCCTCCCCTGTAGTATTTTGGATGAAACTATAATCCTATCTGGCTGGAAACGATCGTCCAAATTCTGTCACACGGTAAAACTCCATCATTCTTTCGTCAAGTAAAGTCAATGGCTTGTGGTATGGATGATAAAAAAATACCCGGCATGTACACAAAACTTTACCAAACACTGATGTGTGTGTGTGTGTGTATTATTTGTTAGTGTAATCTCTATGTGTGACTTTTATTATGTTTTATGTGTTGTATCTTGCGTAATATGCGTGCGTGCGTGCGTGCGGCGTGCGTGACGTGCGTGTGTGTGTGTGTGTGTGTTGTTTCGATGGTAGACTTACTGAAACATGAAAATAGGTTTCTATAATTAGTTTTTCCAGCAACCTATCATTTTTTTCCCATTATCAACACTTCCAAAGTTTCTACGTAAACACAATTTTTGCACCTCATAATGGACAATTAATTTTGTTTTCATACCCTTGTCCCCCCCCCCCCCTCCCTCCATCTTCTGCGCAAGACTATTAACAAAAGCATATTATATTGAACAGGCAATTAAAACAGATGTAACTGCATATCTAAAATTGGTTTTACTTTCGGATGTCATCTTATTCTTCCTTTACACACACTAGGAAAAAGAACGTCGACAGCATTTTCTGCACAAAATGCTAAGTGGCACTCCCTACTCTTAGAAAGAGACATATGTAAAGAATACCCCAGACAGGCAGACGAACAGGCAAAAGGTGAGTTATATCTAATTGATAGCCACTCCAGGTAGGTCAGAGATGAGAGAAGTCGCAATGCTCCGGTAACGCGTGACGGCTGGCTCGCCATCTACCTCCACTTTCCCCTCTCTAATGGCTACATGCATCTCCACTTTGGGGAGAATCAGTCAGGGTGATACTGCAGACCCCCAACCACAACCCTTCTTGCCACCCCAATTACATCCATTGTACGTGTCTGGGTCGCTCACTCCTTGTCTTTTATCTCCCGTTTGTTTGGTTTCTGAACTGCTTTCCACCAATCTTCTCTTCTCTTTCTGTCTGTTTGTGTATGTGCTGAAGTGTTCAGGTCTGGCTGTAGACCTATTGCATTTACTTTTCTCTTTAGCTTCCACTCTTTGCGCTTATCCATTAGGCTATGCTACGCTGCTGGAATAGCTTTTCCGTTCACTGAACAAAATTGTATACTGTATACACCAATTTCAAGTATACCTATCCATTTTCCTGTATACTTTTGCGTCAAGCTACCGTTTAATAAAGATTTTCTTCTGATTCATGGATGTTCAAGTATTGTTTCTGTTTTTTTATACTTACAGACTTAGGCTTCTAAAACAGTAGGGGCGTAACAATACGCTGGACATACAAAACTGCTCATGTTGTGAGTATAATTATGCTGTCTGGTGCATGGTGGCCTATATCATGCTTTTTCAGTATATGGTGAAAATCCTGTGTCAGGTAGCAATCTGGTCATGAGATACGACAGTACCGTGTCAGTTACTTCTTTTTCTGCTCTGTTCATCTTCAGAGGTCTGCTTATTACGGATTCCCCCAAATCTTCCTTCTTTGCTTTCCTTTCCAGAACGAGGAGTGAGTGAGTTGGGTGGAGAAGGTTTATGGAAATCTGGATGCACTGCCACTCCTGACTGCTACGGGCCTACACTGTTTCTGTTAGCTCTTGTGGACTTTCAATGCTATGCACGTGTACCTTAAACTGCATTTTTCAAAACGGAAATGTAAAGTAGGGAAGAGAGCTTGCATTCTAAACAAAAAAGACAAACTGCTGAAAAGTTTAGTAAACAACATAAGCCCTGTGCGAGCTTAACTGCTGATAGGATTTCTCTCTCCACTTAGTTTTAGCTCATTTAAAACTCTTTTGTAGACGCTCCAGTGCTTCACTTTTTGTTGTGGTTTTCCCCATTAACTGAAGCAGCGTGCAGGCCTGTGAGACCTCATCAACATGCAGAAACAGCTACTGCCAGTGCCACTTGTACGGGAGTATTATTTACCTGCAATTAGTTCGCCATGGCAGAAATTACCAAACACGCCTCATTTAGAAATGAAGAACAGATGAGGAGAAAAGAGCATTCAGAAAGTGAGAACAGTCCATGTGGTTGTAAAACTAGTCTGTGGAAGATTTTCAGTTTACAAAAATAAACCCTCAAAAAAGAATACCAGAAGAAAGAAAAATAGAATAAAATAAACATCCATACTTGAGGTCTAGAGGGAATCGATTTCAAATTTCTTCTCTGCATGATATAAAACAAAAATCATGTTTAAATCTAACCCCCACTCCCTCCCAACTCTTTTTTCCGCGTCAAACAACATCAGTGCTGGCCACAGTTCCATTAGTTCTGCTTATTCAAGAGCTGAATCGAATTCCGCATTGCCTTCAGTTTTGTTTGTTCTGGATGCACAGCACCATAGCGTTTGGCGGACTCAGACTGATTTGTTGACTGAAGTTGCTGATTTCCCTGGGGAAGAGAATGCTGCGGCAGCAAGATTTCTCCAGTGGACATGGGTTTGGGCTGACCTTTCGGGCTGGGTCAATGTTATTCCGGCTCCTTGACTTCCAAATGCATGCCTCAGCAGCGCGTCTGCTGTAGTAGTCCCACTTTTCTGTTCCCCGAGGCTTCAAATCCAATGTCTGTCTCTGTAACGGTGATGGCTTTTTAGAGTTTGTAGCCTTACTTATTTTTCTGTACTTTTTGTTTTATCGGCTAAAATTCCTCTGGTTCTTTTCCACAGACTAGTGTTAGCATCCATGTCTAGCCACGCCATGCTAAGGTGTATGAAAAACTTTAATCGAAATGCAATGGGATCTTGTTGAGATATTAAAGTTTTGGTACTGGTACTGGCACTGGTTGTCACATTGAAATCCAAATAATTTTGTCTCACAATGTCTTTGAATAATTATTATTTTGATTCACACTTATCTTTTCATACCCACGTTTCCGAAAACAGGGCCGCCATAGTGACAGGTTAAACCATAATAGGTGCTTAAACAAACTCAGTAAGAAAATAGGTATAGACAGTTGAAAAAGTAGCAGAGACTTTCAAAACAATCTACAACGAACTAGAAATGAAATAAATACAAACACCGTGGCAAATCCATAATTACTTGAGCTCAAGTGGGCTTCCTTTCTTTAATGAACATTTTAACCTCTTAGTTATTTTAGGACTTGTCTATTTCTGTTGTTTTTTATACCTTCGTTTTCAAAATAGTGTTCAGTTTTCGTGTTATGTGCCGAAAAGTGGGTTAGGTGAATAAAAGATATGCATACACAGGCTTTATTTTGACTACTATGCATTACCCTCCCCCCCCCCCCCCCCCCCCCCCCCTCTTTTGGTAAAAGAAATAAGAAAAGGGTGAGCTTTGGATAAATTACGGATAAAAATGTGCAACCCTCCGTCTGTCTGTCTGTCTGTTGTCTGTCTGTGTCTTTTCTCTCTCTCTCGGCCGCTATGATGTTTACCTTCCCCTGCCTCAAACATGTTTTGTATAGTGGCCTAAGGCCGATGTACAATAACACTTTTCAGTGTTCAGTGTTCTCTCTCTTTCTCTCCCATTCTCTCTATCTCTCTAGTCTGCTTGACTAAGTGTCATCTTTGCATTATTTTTGTTTACATCTGTTAGGCTACGTGCAGTATAACCCTCACGCAAGTCAAACTTTTCGCTGGGCTGGGAGTTTTATAATGCATGCTTGGCATAGACAGAACTACTCAGTGGTCTGCAAAACATTGAAGAAACCCAGCCATCTGCGCCAGAAGTAAAAAAATAAAAAAAAAAGCGAACAAACAAACAAACAAAAAAAACCCAACCCTGAACGAGACTCTATCTACCTTGGCACAAGGCGTCACTTCCGGGAGTGGCACCCGCCAGAGGCAGTGATTTGAGAAACGTGGCTGCCATTGCATCGAGGTATAAGGGAGAGAAGGCAAGTAGCTTATCTTCTCTGTCAGCGTTACTCCACTTTGTAGGCCACAGACGTCATCAAACAACGCTTTCTTCCGATGAGAACCAGCCTTCTGTCTTCCCACCACCCATGGCTGCACTTACCGCTCCTATTTCTTTCTTTTAAAAAAAACAAAAAAATCCGTGTTGTGTGTGTTGTGTGTGTGTGTGTGTGTGTGTTGTGTGTGTGTGTGTGCTGTGTGTGTGTGTGTGGTGTTGTGTGTGTGTGAGAGAGGGAGTGGGTGTGTGTGTGTGTGTGTGTGTGTGTGTGTGTGTGTGGTGTGTGGTGGTGCTGAGAGAGAGAGTGTGTGTGTGTGTGTGTGTGTGTGTGTGTGGTGTTGTGTGTGTGTGTGTGTGTGGTGGTGTGTGTGGTGTGTGTGTGGTGTGTGTGTGTGTGGTTGTGTGTGTTCTGTGTGTCCATCTGGCGTTCATCTAACCTTTCTCACCTTTATTTTCTGTACCACACGCAAATGAATCAGGTTAGGGGATTTTTATACTAGTTGTCCTCAGTCAAAAATCATGGGATCAAATCCCAGCAACATATGGAGGACCAAATGAGGGAATGTTTATAATCTAGTATGGAATTGTTTTTTTTTCAATCAACATATGCAAGGGAGGTCATAACGAATTGTACGTAGGCAAGCAGTCAGTTTTAGCTAGATAATTACCTAAACATTGCCATTCCCCGAAAGTGCTGGCACAGGCAAGAGATGTTTTGAAAAAAAAGTCTTAATTTATGTGAAGATCCTCAGATGCCACACTATCTTTCATGTCGTAGACAATCTTCCTTCAAATCTGCTTACACCTCATGCTGTTCAGTGGGTATTTCTGTGTATTCATTCTTTTATTTCCAGGACAACGGAATAAGCATTCACGTGCTTTTTTAACGCCCAGTCGCCGACTGCATGCGACTTTTGTAATTTTGGCATCCGTTCCCACTGGCACACATGACCTCTCTTCCGAAAGGCAGAACAGGTTTTAAAGTGTGCTTTAATATGTTCAACATGCTTTAGCATACGAGACCTCGATTTATAGTCTAATCCAAGGTCCCTAGCTAGAGCGTCTCACGATTTAGGAAAAAAAGGGATCCCAACCCAATTCTGTATCTATGTGTATGGATGAGAATGCGTTATAATTATACTCACGATGTAAATCATGCATTTGTTCATATAGGGGTTAATTATTTAAGTTGGCAACCGCAATTCAAAAACGGCCTTGCTTCCACTACTGACAAATTAGAGATCAGGTGGCACAGTTGGCAAACTGGGTTTGCAAAGCGCTTGGGATGTCTTTTGAAAAAAAAAAAGCATTTTCTGGCATTACTGTAGAAGCTCTGTTTTCTGGGTTTATTCTCTCTTTCTTTTTTGCCTTGCAATTTCAGTCTCAGTAGTTAGAAATACGTGTTACAGGATGGAAGATGCCTGCTGCATATCAGTTATGTTCCTTCAAATGAAGTGCTTCTTGATGATAGACAACTAAAAACAAATTAGATCTATATTATTTTTGTTGTTGTTGTTGTTGTTTTTAGGTGGATTGATGTTTCTTATCACGAACACACACATATCCTGTGTAAAATGCAAAGGCAAGGTATTGAGCATCAAGGCACTGTTAGTAAAACAAATTATATTTTGTTGTTGTTGTCTTTTTTCTTTCTTTAGTGGACTGATGTTCGTTATGACGAGTACACACATATCCCGAGTGAAAAATGCAAAGGTAAGGTACTGAGCATTAAGTCACTGTTAAAACTTTCTATGTTTTTGCCTTTGTTTCCATTAGACATTCTTGAAATGTTCATGTATATGTACGCACACACACATAAACATACACATATGCACATGTGTGAACACCACACACACACCGCTGTCTCTGTCTCTCAAACACACACACACACACACACACACACCACACACCACACACACACACCACACACACACACACACACACACACACACACACACACACACACATGTGCCGCGCGCGCGAATCATATTCAGACCTTTGGCTCAAACACGAAGCACCACTGCTATCACAATTCATTTATTTTATTCATGTGCGGGGTTTTTCTTTTACTCATTCAATCAATTTTTCAAAAAAGACCTTTGCCCCTAACTCTCCTTCATGTTTCTTTTTCTTTCTTTTTTTTCCCAAATTTAATGCAGTCGTCATGTTCGGATGTGCTTACACAGCAAACAACATGATCGCTTTTCCTCCTTTTCTTCTTCTTCTTCTTCTTCTTTAAACAAAAAACATGGGATTTTTCACTACAGTACTTTGTCTTTTCTCCTCTTTCCTTCTACTACTACTACAAGATGTGAGCCAGTCTTCTGCAACGCAGGAAGTCCAGCTGGCGACATTAATCAATCATGTTGTTTAGAGAACAGCCGACTGCGGGGACCATCCTATGTCTGGTTTGTGAAGAGTCTAAGAATAACGGTATACATTGTTCAAACTCCATTCATACTTTGAAGTTCGGGAGGAAGAGATGAGGGGCGGCGAGGGTAGAGAGACGAAGGAAGTGTTGTGGTGTGGGGGAGAGAGACAAAGGGGAGGGAGAGAGGGGGGGGGGAGAAAGACAGAGACAAAGAAACAGACAGAGAGAGACACAGAGAGAGAGAGACAGACAAACAAAGACAGGGATATAATAGACATGCTGATAGGCAGACCAAAAGACAATAGTGTTCCTTATTGCTACAGTGTATCAGTCCAAGATGGCTGGAGAGAGAGAGAGGGAGAGGGAGAGAGGGGGGGGGGAGGAGAGAGAGCGAGAGAGAAGAGAGAGAGAGAGACAGAGAGAGAGAGAGAGAGAGAGAGAGAGAGAGAGAGAGAGAGAGAGAGAGAGAGAGAGAGAGAGAGAGAGAGAGAGAGAGAGAGAGAGAGAAACAATACAGACAAGCTGACAGACAGATACAGACAGAAAGAAAGAAAAACAGACAGATAGATCCACAACAAAAGGTGCATACAACATCTTATTTCTTCTCACAGTTGCTCATAGCAGACGAGCATTGGTCTCCTCCTCACTACCACCATCTGGGGTGCAAGCTGGCTGACCATCTACCTCCAATTTTCCCCCTCTAATGGCTACATGCATCTCTACATTGGGGGGGAATTAGTCAAGACGATGCTAGCTACAGAACCCAGGCACAACCCTTCCTGCCATCCCTGTGAGGCGTTATTCCCCTTGTCTCCATTACAGCTAGTGACAAACGATATCTCGGAAAACAAAACCAAAAAAAGGTAGTAGTATTTCCAATTACGCAACAGGTTTCTTCTTTTAACCATTCTTTGGGAGCAATACATTAAATTTTCAAAATATAAATTCAGCTAACTTTTTCTCCATTCCAGTTCGAGTTCCATAGCAGTTCCTCTTTTCAACTTCTTTTCTCAAGTGGTGTTTATGCACTATACCCGGCAGCTAGATTTTACTTCGTGCGTTTAATCGCTTTTTCTTTTGGGGTTGTTTCGGATTTCTTTCCTCTTCTTTTCTGTATTTCTTTGTATTTACAGGTTTTTTAAAATTCTATTTTTAATCTTTTTTTTTTTTTGTTATTCACCCCTTTTGAACAGATGAACGGGTTGATGAAGAAAGCAACTACAATGCAGGAAGTAAAAAGGTTATCTTGTTGCAATATCTTTTGATCACACCAACCATCTTTCTTCTGCTCCTTTGTTATGCGCGCGCGTTGGGGGGGGGGGGGGGTGCAGGTGCGCGCAAAATGCTTATGCCTTTACTTTTTTCTCCAGGTATATACGAGCAATTTTCTGTTGTTGCTGTTTTTCTTTTTACATTTTGCCCTCTTTTGATTACACGATGTAACTCCTGATTAGGGCGGGGACATAATGATGATAATATTTGAACTTAAAACATTTTGCATTCCTCGCCATTTCTCCCTTATCAGTTTTCCCTCCTATCTAAATCATATTGCTTTTCTGGTCTTCACTACCGTTCTAAACGATTCAGTTTAACACGGTCTGCTTATTACCATACATGTGCTTGCTTAGTCATTTTTGTCATGTTAAGCTAGTTGTAAGGTCACACAATTTCTCTTAACCATTCATTCTAAAGGACATATTGGACACAAAGGGGAGGGAAATACAAAGCTGCAAGTATCCAAAGAACCAAAGGAATTTTTCTTCTGGAGTTAACATCAGTGCTAACTCCACTTCCCCCAAAAGTCTGTGGATGAGACTACAAACCAAGGTTCCGTGTGCGAACGCACGCAGAACATCTTGCGCAGATGTTAAAACCCGTTCTACTTTTCTGGAGAGAAGGCCATTGTGTGCCGGTGGAAACGGGTGACAAATTTTACAAAACTGCGTACACATGGGGACTGGATGAAAAATATCACATGAGTGCTTATTTCATTATCTTCGAAATAAAAGAATTTTAAATTATATATATATAATATATATATATATATATATATATATATATATATATTATATATATAAGGATAAATAACGAGCATAAACGCAAAATCAACAGAGCAAACCCATCATTGTTAGTCAGGCTCAAACAGACTTGATGTGTTTCCCCCGAACACTTTTTTTTTGTCTTCTTTCAAAACGTAGAATCTATATCTATTTTCGGATCTCAGCTTCTCTTCTTTTCTTGGTGTCTTTGTTTTCCAAAAGCAATTTTCTGTGCACGTGCATGGCGTAGAGAGAATGCAGGAAGCTAATAGATATGTCAGTAACACCTTTGCCTGCGATGAGGCTGCCATGCCAGGCCGCCTCTTGCTGGATGATGCCCCCTTGGTCTTGAAAGGAAGAACAGAAGGAGGAATTGTGGGAATGAGGGAAGAGAAGAAAGGCTCTAGATAAGCACAGTGGGGAAGAAAAATGGCTGGCATGGCATGGCGTGGCATGGCATGGCACTGTCACACCCGATGACCTAACCCACATACGGATCAAAGAAAGTCACTGCAGATTTCTTGACAATTTAAGGCACCATAAGTAGCAACAAGCAGACAGTTCACACAATATTCTCTTCACTTTGAAGGCTCTGATGTGTTGTCGCCCGCCCCCCCCCCCCCCCCCCCCCCCCCCCCCCCTCTCTCTCTCTCTCTCATTAGAACATCTTGCGCACACGTTAAATCCTGTTCCGCTTTTCGTAAGAGTAGGCTATTGTGTGCCGGTTGGAACAGATGACAATATTTACAAAACTGCATACTCACGGGGACACAGGAGTTCTTATTCCATTATCTTCGATATAAAAGAGTGAATAAATAAATAGATTAATTAATTAATTAATTAATCTCTGCCTCTGTCTCTCTCTCTCCAAGATCTTTCCATATGCCATTATTGAATTACTTCCAATTAATAACGAGCGACGAACAAAATTGCATTATCAAAGCCTTCAATAGATGTATTCAAATCTCTGTGTGTGTGTGTGTGTGTGTGTTGTGTTGTGTTGTGTTGTTTGTGTTGTGTTGTGTTGTGTTGTGTTGTGTTGTGTGTGTGTGTTTTACCATTCGCTGATTATCTCACATGTATAGCTTTTACAAAAGCAGGCACCACCCATGCAGTTTATGGACAAAACTCTTGTTCGTGTTTGAAAGCAGAAAATCTTATTTTCTCCTTACTTGAAAACATTCACAGAAGAAAACCGTCAGTACAGAAAAGAAACAACAAACAAACACTACACAAACTTTGAGTGAGGATCTATAGCCGCCTTGGCACAACACAGTGCTTCCGGGCAGAGCGCGCGCCTGCCACCGGCGGAAACGATTAAGGACACCTGATTTTCATCCCGGTATAGGTCAGACAGACACAAGACTTTTTCCCCTGTTCTTTGTTAGCCTAGCCTCACGCAGCAGAACAGACAGGCCAGACAGTGCTGCCATCAAATCACCTCTGCCTTCCGCTGGGAACCCAACCTTTTCCTCGGCATAGAGTCCTTTTGTCTGTTGTCTTCTTGCGCTTCTTCCAACTTCATCGTTCTGCTCTCAAGTTTTCTTTGAGGTACACGATGATAATGGGAAATGGATAAAGGGTTTATGTTTGGGGTGGGGGGATAACAAATTGACAGAAATCGAATCTCGGTGATAATGTTTCTTGTTTTTACTTTATGCTTGTGTTTCTGCTTGGCTTTTTTCAGTGAAGATATGATTTTTTTTCTTTTAAATGATCTTTGATTGACAGAATAAATGTTTTTCGAAAATTAACTTGAAGATTCAAATGACACAACATTTTACCCAAATTAATCATGTTCATTGCAGTTTGAACACATCATTGTGTACTAGGATGTCCCTCTTTTTCAAATGAAACTTTCTTTTACAAATGTTATAGTTACATCATCTTAAAACAAAGATCTATACAGATACATGGATCTACTATTTCATTAGTTCATTCATTCATGCAATATAACCAACTGTTATCAACAGAATAAATACGTTATCAAAAAATTGAGCACAATGATGTTTTGACTAAACATGTCATGGGTGTTTCTTTTGTCTTTTTTTTTTAGCCTTTGAAGCCTCTGGCAGAAAAAATCAAATCGTAAACATTTCCTTTACCGTTTACAAACAAGCTTTTTGCCTTGTTTACTTTTCATAGAATTCGCCTTAATAATTCAGAAACAATTTTGTTCCAATGTCAAAATTGCTAAACTAATTTTGTTCAGTACATTAATTACTTAAGCTGCTAAAAAAAAATACCGTTATAGCATGAAAAGTAAATTATTCTATTTTTCTGATAGAAATAAAATAACCAAAACAATCCCTGAAGCTTTAACACAGTTCATTGCACAAGGACAACACTCCTCCGGAATACTTCTGTCAGAATGCCATGTAACCTCTAGGCTTTAGTGGGTCAGTCAGTATATATGTTTACAGCATCAAGCTTGGCTCACAAACGAACACGAACTTGTAACTTATTATCTACAATTATGGGAAATGCTGCTACCCTGACACACATCCTCATCTGCACACAAATGCACGTGTACATCTTCCCTGCACAAGGGCATGAGACGGGTTTACAGAAAAATATATATACAGAAAAAACAAAACAAGAGAAAGAAAATAAATCATGACAAAATTCGTCCAGGTGACTAAAATATCTTACAGGAGGAACCACAGACAGAGTAGCAACAGACCATGCGTTGGGTTCCTGCAGGGGCAGGCAGGCAGGTGAAAAGCTCTGATGACGAGAACAAAGAGGAGAGGGGCAGCACAGGAAAGAGGATCTCTTCTATTTCTGGAACAGGCGGGCAGGAAAGGTGAACTGTCTCTGTGAATTGTGTAGCAGTGTTTGCTTACCTTCTTTGAGCAATAAATCTGTCGCATGCTTCTCTCTCTCTCTCTCTCTCTCTCTCTCTCTCTCTCCTCTCTCTTCTCTCTCTCTCTCTCTCTCTCTCTCTCTCTCTCTCCTCTCTCTCTCTCTCTCTCTCACTCACTCACTCACTCACTCACTCACTCACTCACTCACTCACTATACTCTCACTTCTATCTATCTATCTATCTATCTATCTGACAGTGGTGAACATTCTGTATTTGCGATTGTTCCGTTTCGTTGTTATCTTTTTCAAAGGTTGGCATGACTTTCCACGCACTTGTCAAAATATGTCAGTGTATGTGTGTGCTTTGAAATAGAAGACACTGTTTTTCTTTCTCTGTTACAGTTTTCTTTCTCTGTTACAGTTTTTGTGTATGCTCAGTATCTTCAGTTCCTTACATCTTTTATTGAAATAGCAAAAACTGTTTATCTTTCTATGATACAGTATTTTCTTTTGCTCAGTATCGTCAGTTCTCTACATCTATTTATTTTTCTTTATGTCATTTTCTTTGACTTAACGAATTTGACTTAAAAAAAACAAATGACCACACAGAGCAGTCTAACGAACCCAACTGTTGTTCCTTTATTTTTGTATTTCATTTTTTATACACATGACCCTTTTTTGATAACTGCAAAGCTGTCCAGTGCTAACTGTCAGCTGTTTTTTTTTCATCTTCAATCTATTACAATGCATGATGGCTGACTGACAACCTCTTCAATATGTCGATGATTATGGGTAAAGTGGCGTTAACAGCTTCAGGTAGATGTCAAACGTGTGTGCTTATTTTTCCCATAACTCTTTTTTTTCAGAAATGTGCAGGCCTAGTTCCATTCTGTCACCTGCCTTATGTCCGCTGTTGGGGAATCAGTGTGAGCACAGCATCCCTCCTGACAGGTCAGGTAACAGTTCTGTCAAACATCCACAAAACACAACCTTCTCTCTCTCTCTCTCTCTCTTCTCTCTCTCTCTCTCTCTCTCTCTCTCTCTCTCTCTCTCTCTCTTATATTTTTTAGGATTTTATGTGGATTGATACAGTTTTTATTTTATGCTGAGATTTTATTTTTAAATTCTGAGAAATATAATGTTTCTTCAGTTCTTACGCCCAAGTCTTAACATAGACAAAAGGCACTTTTTTTCATATGTTTATTTACCAACACGAGACGGAAGCACACCATCAATGCCAGAAGTGAAATCTTGAGCAGGGATCTATCTGTTTGGGCACAACACCCCCCGCTTCCGGAGCAGACGGCTGTCAGTACAGGGGAAGCCATCTGGGGCACTGCACGTGATTCCCGTCCAGGTACGGCAGGGGGAGAGAAGGCAAGTAGTTTTCTTTCGTGTCAGCGTTACGCCGCTTTGGCGGGCGGGGACGTCATCAAATAGCGTTCTCTCTTCAGATGGGAACCAGCCTCCTTACCTCCTCTTCCACTGCGGCGCATTCCTGCCTCCTGCACTGACTGCTCCTGTCTTCTCTCCCTTCACCTCCCTACACTGCTCTTTGTTCTTTCTCCTTTGTTAACAGCATCCTTTTCGGCTCTTTTGTGTGTGTCAAGCACAAAAAAATCAACAATAAACACACACACACACACACACACACACACACACACACACACACACACACACACACACACACACACACACCAAAAAGGTGTCATTCTTTTAGCACAAAGCTCGGAAATATGCTTCGGATTTTGGAATCTTGTCAGACTTTTCCCGTCATTCATGCTCTGGCTGGCTGGCTGGCAGGCACCTGGAGTCATTGTCCCAGGCAGGAAAGTGTTATTGTTTGATGATGGGATACGATCAGATTGTTCATGTCTTGCCCGTGTGTTGATTATGTTTCTTTTCCGCTAAAACCACCTTTTGGTGCTTTTTTAACTAACTTCAACAAGTTTAGTATCTCTGAGAAGCGAAGGTGTCACCTACAGCTGTGTTACATCTACTAACGCCACAACAGATATATTATCTTTTCCCTCCCCAACTAATTTTTTTTCTCGTTACTCAGATCTCCAGGATTCACCACTGGTGAGATTGTGGGTGTGATACCGTTTACCCACCACCACGGTAGCCACATATCGGCTTCAGAGATATCCTATCTTTTTAAACACAGGCGTTTAAAATTTCGTACTGCAATCACCCGTTTTATGACTCCTCATTTCCTTTCAGTTTAATGGTCATTAGCCAGGCCTTTATCGGAACGAGTTTCCATTTTGAACGGAAGTGAACCGTAAGTGGCATGCTAAAATCCTGATCAGAAATCTATCTACCCTGGTACAACACACCCTGGGAGAGCAGGAACGGGTGGAGGAAGTGATTCACAATGTGTGATTTCCATCACATAGCGGGCAAAAGAAGGACGGCTGGGCGTGTCAGCGTAGCCCTGTGCTACTCTGCAAGCCTGGAATGCCATCTACAGGTTTTCTCTTTGGACGAGAACCTGCTTCTTCTGTTCACATTCCGGTCCCCTGTACTCCATGTGCCTGCCATCTTCCTTAATTGTCTCATTATTCTGGATGTTTTATTCTGTTAGTTTGATGGTTCAGGAAACAGGAAAGGAGGGAAACTGTTTTACTTTTTTTGGGGGGAGAGAGAGAGAGAGAGAGAGAGAGAGAGAGAGAGAGAGAGAGAGAGAGAGAGAGAGAGAGAGAGAGGAGAGAGAAGAGAGGCAGACAGGCAGTCAGACAGACAGACAGATGGACGGACAGGAGCAGGCAGACAGAGGCAACATAAACAAGCCCAAACCCACGCACCCATTCCCATCTTCCTGATGGTTTTTAAATGAATGCGAGCAGCAAAAAAATAAAATAAACAAAAGTAAAACGAACGGAGGATCACTTTTTTCTTTAAACTTCTAAACAAACACGGCTTAACAGTTGTGACAACTTTGGCGTGACGAGATCAAAGCTACGTACGACCTCTCCTTCCTGGTCTGAGCGGTGAGGTTCATCTATAGTGTTGTTTACAGACAGGCCCACCTCCACCATCGTCTCTTCCTAGCGCTGCTTTCAGGTTCAAAACACTTGTTTTTGACTCAAACACTGTGCCCGTGTTTGTAAAATTCATTACTGTAAGACGAAGGGGGGAAGGTTATGCATAAACATACAGAAAATCCTAACAGAGTGACTAGGGAAACGGACGGAAAACTGAAAATTAGAAAGAAGGTCCCGTGCACAAACAAAGTAATCCGAAAAGCGATGAGAGAAAAAAAGGGATGGACATAAAGCAAAGGAAATGTTCATCATCAAATGAAACCTGAAATGATACTAAAAAAATTAATAAAAAACGGATAGGAAAAGACGCTCTTACACTTCATGCGTGCGTTTCTCTGCTCATTTATGCCTTAATCCACACAATCAGAATTGTATTACCAAGCTTGGAATGTGTTGATTTGTATTTCAGTTGTTGAGAAAACGGGTGTCTGAAACTCTCCCCCCCCCCCCCCTAATTACCAGCAATGTGTTATGGCTGCTACCATAAAGAAATCGCAGAAAACGGTAGTTACGTAGTTATCTGTTCTCTCTTAACACACGTGGAAATTCCACAGAATGTTCTTGTCGCACAACTCATTATATCTGATTTGCTATGTGTCTTGCAAAGGACACAGCTTAAAACAATCTTGAACTTCTCCCTTCAGTTGTTTGTTTTTTTTGGGGGGGTGTTTTATACTTTATTTACATTGATTAGTTTAACCTTTTCTTGTCTTCCTGATGACCTTTCGCTGATGCTGGCATTCTACCGCACTAAGTGAAATCAGCTGGCACGGGAACAAGCGCAGGCAAGTCTCTAAGATTACACCAGGCATTTGACCTGTAGAGGAATAATTGTTAAATCGTTCCGGCGTACAAGATAATGTGACTGACATGGAATGCTGTCAGGTGCCTCTAAGATTGCGGCAGACATTTGACCTGTAGAGTATTAGTTGTTGAAACATTCCAGCACATGTGATGATGTGACTGACCTTAAGTATTGTCCGATATGATAAATGTTTGATTAGGATGGCGCTTCCAACAGAGGACCATCATGGTGTCTGGCCTCTCTGTATTTAATGATGGATGGTGATGAAATGTTACCTTATAGCAGACTGAACAGTTAAAGGGGGCAGTCATACGACAAGCTAACATAGAAAGGTAAGTAACTGTTTACTTTTACAGATCTGGCTGAAAGGATGGTTTGCTTAAAATATATTTCCAACAAGTTGTAAATCACATTTTCAAAATGGCGCCATGTTTATGATGTAAGTGAAATTACCCCCTGATGAGAACAAGGAAAAAACAGGTGAAGTGGATTTTCCAACGATATTGGGTGACTACGTATGACTTACAGGATGTACTAAATCAGAATAAGTAAGACACCACTGACAGGAGCAGAAAGGCCATTGCAGACTGAACAAGTGAGCTTTGCCGCCAGTTTGACGAGTTATTTTGACTTTCAGCGTTCGGTTTGCTGTTTTTCAAATCGTCAGCTGACAAGTTTTATAATGTTTTGCAGACTTCTGAGGATTGGGGAAAAGGATATAAAATCTTGATTATATCACAGTTTTCCGTTAAAAAAGAAAAAATAAACCATAACAACGGACAACTAAGCGCGCCTTTGACATACTTAGTGTCGCAGCTGAAAACTCTGCGCTGAAGGAAAGTAACTGTATGACGTCACTACTGTTTGCTTTTCCTCATGGATGATCATGCAACTCATTTCTCCAAAACAACATGGCTGCCATTATAGTGGAAATTATTTACAGTTGAAGATTTGTGTTGTGCAACATGGACATTATTTATGCAAACATGTGTAAACCTATCTTGGGGATGTTCTACGTTTTTAGACCAGCTAGTCATTTGAGGACTCATCCCCTTTAAAATAAGCTGAGAAGAATGTTGAATTGAACGTTAGAACGTTAACGCGTTGTAATCCAATGCACACGCGCACTACCCCCCACCCCCACCACAAACACGCACACACCGCACACGCACGCACGCACACACACATACACAATTATATTTTACTCCACAAGCAGTGAAAAATCTATTGTTTTTAAGTTTAAACGTCGAAAGAAATATGTACCCTTGACCACATTGTTTAGTCTTGCACCTGTTCCTAATTGCTGGAAGGAAATGAAAGTGAGCAGGATCTATCTATCTTCCATTGCATGGCATCCACTGGCGATACTGAATCATGCCCAGCTTGGTAAAGCCTCGAAAATCCTAATAAAGCATGAGTAATATTATTGGATGTTATGTAAAGGTGTGGTTCTAGGTTAACAGCATTGTAGTATACTTGTTGGGGTAAACATAATTACTGTATTTTTATGTAGACAAGGGCGAAATCATTTATTTTCACACGAGGAAACATAACTTTGTTTTCTTGTATGTTTGCCTAGTATCTCCGATACTTTCAAATATAAAACTTGTAACGAGAATTTTACACAGTAAACTGCAAAAAAGCGCGACCTTTCCCTCTAGATGTTCTTGCTCTCTTTCTTTCTCTTCTACCTTTCTCTCTTTGATTGCTTGTCTTCTGTTGTGTATACGGTTTGTATGTTTGGGGTTTTTTTGTTGTTGTTTTACTTGGGGTTTTGTTGTTGCCTGGGGGATTTTTTGGTGGGATTTTTTTCGGAGGAGGAGAGGGTTGTATTTTTTTGTTTATTTTGTTGTTTTGTGTGCTCTTCGTCCTCTTTTCTGGCGGTAATTTATGTCATACAAACCTTACTGTATGGGAAAATAATGCCCTCCTGGAGCTGGTTAGAAAATAATGCTGTTTCTCTCAAGATGTTGCATGTTGCTGGATAGGCTGAGATAGGAGGAGAAGAGAGAGGAGAGAGAGAGAGGAGAGAGAGAGGAGAGGAGAGAGAGAGAGAGAGAGAGAGAGAGAGAGAGAGAGAGAGAGAGAGAGAGAGAGAGAGGAGAGGAGGGGGGGGTAAAGAGAGGAGAGGAGAGGAGGGGAGAGAGAGAGAGAGGAGAGAGGAGGAGAGAGGAGGAGAGAGGAGAGAGAGAGAGAGAGAGAGAGAGAGAGAGAGAGAGAGAGAGAGAGAGAGAGAGAGAGAGAGATGAAGTGCTAATATCCCCACAAAAAAATAAACTGATCTATAAAGAGCATCCCCAAAAACAAACAAACAAAAAACAAAAAGTCTAACAAAACAAAAACCTAACAAAACAAAAGCTACACATCCCGCCCAAAATACCCCAAAAGAATCAAGTCTCATTTGAAAAAAAGATTATATAGATTGGATTCATATTTCACGGAACTGTTTAACCACTTATCTACATTAGGATCTGTTCCGCTCGTTCGTTCTTCGCATGTTCCTTTTCAAAATGCAATTTCCTTTGTGTATGCATGACGTGGTGAGAATACAGAAGCTAACAGACATATCAGTTAACACCCTGGCCTAGCATGAGGTTGCCTGCCTGCTTTCCTGAACTGAGTCACCCTTACCCTCGGCCCCCGACAGGATAACAAGGGGGAAAGAGAAAAGCGGAGTGCGAGAACAGAGGAAAGAGTGGAAAAACACAGCAGAGGAGAAGAATCGTTGGCATGGTAATGTCATACCTAGTGACCTAACTCAGGTAAGGCACAGAAAATGTCATTGCATGCATGCATCTTACATTCAGCATGCTCACTCGGGTCAGCAGCAGAAAAAGAATGGTGTAGATTTAGAGGTGTTTGAGTTTTTTTTTTAATCCTCCTGATATGTGTAGCATGAAAAACACAATAACTCTTTGTATATTAACAGTAAGATTTTTTATTTAGTAGTGAAGTTACATTGCTGTTTATTCTGTTCACAGGAAAAAATATCTTTTCTGTTTCACACCAACCTCAATTTTAGCTCTTTTGAGCCATGTGATCTATAAGCGTGTGCGAAGAACATTTCTTGTAAACAGACCTTTCATCTTATTTTGCAGTTCATATACATCATTCTTCAAAGAGATTAAGTTTTTATCACCACATTTTCATCCTCCTGTAGTTATGAAGTGTTGTACGATTAAAAATAATATAAAGATACATGCACAGAAATGTATTGGTATATAAGTATGGGTGCGTCTTTCCATTCATCTATTGTTTGCTATAGCTGCCCATTCATTAATCACTTTATGTATTCAAATGAAATTGTACTACAAAGGATCAGCAGCTTAAGTGAATGGAACAACAGATTTTCAGTAACCAGTATTGTGTCGTGGAAGTACCACAGCAATATGTCAGAAATAGCAGTTAAATAGTTTTGTTTAATCTAAACATGAACAAACAGAACCACAAAGGAAGCCCTAGCTACGTAAATACCCAGTATGTCCTTCAAAAGATCTAAAACTAGGACGTTGGCTACATACAGTTTTAGAGCCATCCTTTTCGTTTTTATTGCCTTGTGCAGATCGATTACCGCCGCTTTTCTCTCCCCCATCCCAATAACGCCCTGTAAAGTTTGGCATTCTACTGCCTGCACTCCATCAGTTAAATCAGTTGGCCAAGATCCAGAATGACCCAAGTTTCCAAACTTACAGCGACCTTTGACTTGTGCAGAAGCAATGGATATCTATAGATATCCTATTCTGACATAAATGTTTTCGTGGTTAACCAACAGCAAGTGGTTCTAAGGTACTGATTAAACTTTGATGTGGATAGATTGCTGACAAGTCATTATTGCCACACTGGCTTAGGTTAGGTTAGCAGCTGATGGTCTTAACGTGTTATGTTAAATGCTAAGAGGAATACAAATCGACTAATTAGAATAGAGTGTGTTAGAAAGTTGTATACGTACTGAACACATGAGCATATGCATAGAAACAAACAAGGGCAAGCACATTAAAGATAAATGGATCGTCAATATTTAAATTTAAGTAGACTTCATTCTTTATCAGATCTATTTCATAACACTCACCTAGTTTAAAATCTGTTTCCCCCATTCCATCTTTGTATTGTCTTTATTCAAAATGCAATTTTTGTGCACGTGCACAACAAGCCAGAGATGCAGGAACTTACAGACATATCAGTGGCACCCTGGCCTAGCATGAGACTGCCTGCTTTCCTGAACCCATTCACCCCTACTACCCTGGTGTTTGAAGAGAAGGGAGGAGGAGAAAATGTGAGAATGAGAGAACAGAAGAAAGCAGCAGACGAGCGCAGCATGGACAGAAATAATTGGCATGGTGAGATCATACAGGGAATGTTACGGCATGCAATTCACCTTTCGTATATTTAATGTGAATGTGAATATGTCATTATCTCAAAAACAGAGCCATCAACAGCATTGTTATAGTCCATACCCTTCCAAGGTGTCTACGATAAATTTCATAGCAATAGCTTATACTCATAGTAAATTTTAAACACTTATGCTAATGTGTTTGTATTCTGTATCATACAATCTGCTGTTCACTTTAACTCCATTGTCTTTAATGTAAGCATAAGAACTTCTTTTATAATTAGACTTTCATCTTACTAATGCAGTCTGTCATAAATTAATAAGAAAACTTAGTTATCATTGGGATAAACGTATTCTCACCTTTCCTGAAAGGCAAAAGACTAAAAAAAAATATGAAAAAACACACATTCGCGAAACACATTCAGGCAACTAACTTGCATCCGTTCAATCATCGATACAGAAATTTGTTGCCAAAATTAACGCACAATAACTAGCATTTTTGAAAAATACAGACAACAAAGTTTTGAACAGCCAGCGTTATGTCATCATGGATGTTATCACAGAGAGATAACAAATAACGAGAAGTATGCCGCTCTTTGTTAATCTTAAGAATAATATCAAATTTTAAAAAACCCAAAGGTTCATTCTGCATTCGAGCCTGTTTTGTACATATTTAACATCTGATAAATCCTGTAACAATCTGAACGCTTTCCTTTTCCTTTCTGTTACCCATTGCATATCGATTATTCCCCCCCCCCCCTCCCCCTCATCCACTTCTTCACTCTCTGAAAAAAAAATACTGTAAACTCTGGCATTCTGCTGCACTCCGCAGTTAAATCAGTTGGCGGACGTCCAGAATTACCCAAGTTTCCCAAATTATCGTTGATCTTTGACTTGTGGGGGATCAGTCGTTAAGTCATTCTGCCACAAATGATCACTGCGCTGACCTGATGCAGTGATGGTCAGATGCTGATTAATGTTTGATGGGGATGGATTTTCACAGTGCTATCACACAGCCTTTGGGTCCATTATGGCTAATGAGAGACGTTGTTTAAAACAAATTGAGAATCACACACACACGCGCGCGCGCGCGCGCGTGCACACAAAACACAACACACACAACACACACACACACACACCCACACCACTCTCTCTCTCTCTCTCTCTCTCTCTCTCTCGTCTCTCTAGTGCTGACTCCACTCTCCCCAAAAGTCCTTCGGATGAGACTTTAAACCGAGGCCCCGTGTGCGAACGCACGCAGAACATCTTGCGCACACGTTAAATCCTGTTCCGCTTTTCGTAAGAGTAGGCCATCGTGTGCCGGTGGGAACAGATGACAATATTTACAAAACTGCATACACACGAGGACCGGATGAAAAAAAGCACATGCTTGCTTATTCTGTTATCCTCGATATAAAAGAATAAATAAATAAATAAATAAATAAATAAATAAATAATAAATAAATAAATAAATCTTCTTCATCTCAGGTCAGCAACATACAGGTAAAAAATCATTACCTTTTTTTCTCATATCTATTAACGTTCATTACCTTTCCAGAGCCTTTGTAAGTGAAATAAAGAAGATAGGATCTATGTCTTTTTAAAGGGTAAAACTCGGTACGATGCTGGATCATGCATTATTGATTGGTGTGTCAATAAACTTAAGATGAGCATACTGTTGTTGTGTTTTATGCTATTGATTATTTTAACATGACAATATTTAATATATTTTGCCATGCCAAACTATCTGCAGAGAAAATAATCGACCTTCTGGATTTGGGTAATGTCTCTCGCAGTGTGCATGCATGCATTGAGCTAGAGTAGAGAACAAACATAATATATTCCCTCTTCAGCTGCTCATATGCGCTCTCTCTGTGTACTCTCTCTCTCTTTCATCACACCACACACACACACACACACACACACACACACACACACACACACACACACACAGCACCACCAGCACGGACGCACATACACTCACACACATACACACAAACGCGCGCGCGCGCGCACGCACACACACACATTCAAAGCTGAAATTCATTAAAGAGTCAACTGATCTGTAATGAGCTGAAAAAATCAAGTCAGCACAATAAATCCTCATTAGTTCAGCTAACGCAGATTTGATTCACATACCGACCTGCTTAACAAATTATCTCCATAATGATCTGTTCGTCTCGTCTCTTCTCCACAGCTTCGCTTTCAAAATGTCATTTTCCGTGCGTGCGCATGGTGTGGTTGGAATGCAAGAGCTAATAGACATATTAACTTGGTATTAACACCCTGGCCTTTCATGAGACTGGCGGCTTTCTGCAACTGCTGCACCTTTACCTTTGTGCGTAAGAAAAAGGTGAGAGGAAAGATGTGTAGGAGTGAGGAAACAGAAGAACGCAATGTGTGGACACAGTAGAGGAGAGAGAAAGGATTGGCATGACAATGTCATTGCTTGTGACCTGACCCAGGAGAGGCACAGGAAAAGTCAGACAAATGCCACAGCCGAGTGCTTAGGACCGTTAGACTTCAAACCCGCGGGACCATGAAGTCTGGGTTCGAGTCTCGGTGGCAGGATCTGGTGTTTCCAGTGTGGCGATTTTCATGTTATACGATCTCTCAGGACACCTTCGAGTGCAGACCTGCCAGTGCCTTCATTCCAGTCGTGTATGTACACATGCAGAAGATCAGATATGCATGTTAAAGATCCTGTAGTTCATGTCAACGTTCGGTGGGTTACGGAAACATGAATATACCTAGCAAGCATCATATACAAAAAATGAGCTGCTATAAAGTCGGAATGTGTTGGCTGAGGCCATCGGGCAGACCTGAAAAATTACAAACACAGGAGAAGATCGGGTACTACGCACCCCACCCGGTAAGGGAATGTAGATAAGAAAGGAGAAAACTGGAAATGTCACAGCAGACACCTCACATTAATTAAGCATACCTGCATCAGTAGTAGCAGAAGATTGTGGGGATTTGGGGAGTGGTTATTTTCCTCTTTAGATGACTTCTGCAGCATAGTGTATGGAATTTTATTCTTAATGACACTTTCATTGAATCTTTCGGTTTATATGTGTCATTGCTCAGGTGGGGAGGTGTCTGTAAGGAATATGCTGTAGACACCATGCCTTTTTCCTAAAACCGATGACCTGAGAGGCGTTGGAGCAAATGTTTTCATACATACATGAATTAGGAACCATATAATCATATAACCATGTGTCCGTCTGCTCATCAATCCATTCGAACGGAATTTATCGACCAAAATCAACACACAAATTTTGGCAGCCTTGATAAATGAGACAACAGATTTTGCTGCCATTAGTGTTATCGTGAATACATTGTAGAAACAGACGTAAACTGCACCCTGTTACGTCTACACAAAGGCAGGAAACTACACAAAATTTCTTGGTCAAGTAACCTAATCTGAGCGTTTCAACCCATGCTTACAAAATAGCACATGTAACAACATCATTAAAGCCATCCTCTGAATTTTTACTACCACATACAAATCGATTACTTCAGCTTTTTCCCCTCCCCATCTCAGTAACGTTCTGTAAAAGTCGGCAGTTCTGCTGCACTCCATCAGTTAAATCAGTTGGCCAAGATTCAGAATGACCCAAGTTTCCAAACTTAGGGTGATCTTTGACTTGCACGAAGGCACTAGATATCGGATTCTGACATAAATGTTTACATGGGTAACCTGAAGCAGTGCTCCTCAGATGCCTATTAATGTTTGATGGGGATGGATTGCTGACAAGAGAGTCGTTGTGGATTATGGCTTACATTTGGTTAGCTAATGATGGTTTCAATGTGTTATGCTTGATGAACGCGGGAAAATAAATTGATTGAAATAGAGCTGTTTTCACAGTTGTAAAGTAAACATAAAGACATTCATATATTGTAAAGACATTCATATATACATGCGTGTGCGTGATTCATTGGAGACAGACAGACACACAAACAGAGAGAGAGAGAGAGAGAGAGAGAGAGAGAGAGAGAGAGAGAGAGAGAGAGAGAGAGAGAGAGAGAGAGAGAGAGAGAGAGAGAGAGAGATGTTTATTGCTATGTAGCAGTCAAGCCTTTCAGCACCGTGGCAGGGTGAAGAATGCTATCAAACACGACATGATTACAATGACATGGAAACCATGGCAGTGTGGTATGTACAGTCGGATTTTCTTCATTATTACACATGGTAGAGAAAAAACAACGGATCATTAATGAGCTTACAAAACCAAGACGGCACATTCAGATCACACCTTCATTACGAGTCAACCTCCACACACTTTCATCCATTCATTTATCAAAACTTTTAATCGCTTATCTACTTATGGATCTGTTCTTCTCTTCTTCCCTAGTTCTCATCTTCCTTTTCAAAACGCAATTTTCTTCGCACGTGCATGGCGCGCTATGGATGCAAGAGCTAACAGACATATCAGTAACACCCTTGACTAGTAGGCGAGGCCTAGCATGAGGCGGCCTGCTCCCCTGAACCCATTCACCCCTGTACTGGGTTCCTGAAAGGGAAGATGAGGTGGAAAAATATGCGGGGTTGGGGAAACATGAGAAGGCTGTGGGTGAGCGCAGTAGCAGAAGAAAATGATGGGGCGTAGCGTTGTCATTCCCAGTGACGCAACATGCCGTTTGGTTAAGGGAATGTCATTTTACGAGAAGTATATCAATACTTTGGTGGGGTGAATGATGGCAGACACTAACTAATCTGTGACGATGATTGAATGATTTCACCATGTTTCCTTGATTTAGGGAGGGGAGAAACACTTTTGCAATGATGAGAAACGATCAAAAACTGTGGTGTGGTGCCCGCGCGTGCGCATGTGTGTGTGTGTCTGAAGAGAGAGAGAGATGGAGAGAGAGAGAGAGAGAGAAAGAAGAGAGAGAGAGAGAGAGGAGAAAGGAGAGAGAGAGAGTTATTTATTCTTTTATATCGAGGATAACAGAATAAGCAATTATGTGCTTTTTTCATCCGGTCCCGTGTGTATGCAGTTTTGAAATCTTGTCATTGTTCCCACCGCACACGAGGCTACTCTTACGAAAAGCGAACAGGATTTACGTGTGCGCAAGATGTTCTGCGTGCGTTCGCACAGGGCTCGTTAAAGTCCACCGAAGGACTTTTGGGGAGGGGGAGTCAGCACTGATGTTAACTCAGAAGAAAATTTCTCGACCGGACTCGAACCCGGGTCGTCAAATGCCAGCGAATGTCTGACCACAGGCAAAGAGTGAGTGAGTGAGTGAGTGTGAGTGATCGACAGACAAACAGACAGATAGAATGGCAAAAAAGAAATTAAAGGACACACACCACACTTATCTGATGTTTACTGCCAATCTTCACACGCATTTTAAACTGGGAATTCTCTAGCTGTAAAACATGCACTATTTTAGGGGCTCTTTAACAAAACCTCCCAAGGACGAGAAGGCAATAACAAACATTGGGGAAATTGTTCATATCCACAGTTCCACGGATAATGTAGCCGAGTGGTTGACTTCAATCACGTGGGTTTATGAAGTCCTGGGTTTCAATCTTGGTAGTGGTGCCCGGTTTGCATACTGCGTATGTTTGTGCTTCTCTAACCCACTAAACGCTGACATGAATCGTGGAATATTTCACGTGCGTATTTGATATCTGCTTGTGTATGTATATATGTACAGGAAGGGAATTAGGGCACTTGTAGCTCTGCACTTGAAGTTGACCTGGGTGATCATAAAAATCCCCACCCTTAATTCACCAGTCGAGGCCGCCGAGATTCAAATCCATGACTTCATGGACCTATGGGATTGAAGTCAAACGGTCTTAACTACTTGGCTATTGCGTCCGTCGTGTCCTTTTATGATATAACATGGCATGCACCAAATCGCACCAAGAACATAATGTCTTAATTTCACCGTACACTTAATACAGACTGTCGACTAGAAGCACGGCACTTTTCTTGGCTATTTGTTTGAGAGAAACAAAGTATCCTCTTTTCGTTAAGTGCTGTAGCAGCACCAGCAACTGAAAACACATGTACCAAAATTCAGAGCGTTTGTAACGTATGAGTTGGGTTTGCTGTTACTAGCGTTTGTGTGTGATGCGCAAATGGAAAACTACTTCAATAGCCCTTGAAACAATGTTTCTACACTGCTTTAGCCAGCAGAACGATGTCCATCCAAATATTTAGGTGTTTTTATTTATTTGGTATGCTATATAGTTATCTACGCAATCAAGGGCTTACCTATTTAATACGTACATCTGTGCATGTGGTGTGTGTGTGGTGCGTGCGGCGTGCGTGCGTGCGTGTGTGTGTGTGTGTGTGTGTGTGTGTGTGTGTGTGTGTGTGTGTGTGTGTGTGTGTGTGTGTGTGTGTGTGTGTGTGTGTGTGGTAGTGTGTCTGAGAGAGAAGAGACAGAGACAGACAGACAGACAGACTGACAGACAGAGACAGAAACAGAAACAGAGACAGAAACAGAGAGAAGAGTGCACGCGCCGACGCTACTGAAATGAACTTCTACCACTATCAGTGCACAAAAATAGGAGTTAAAAAAAAAATTCCCCCACCCCTCCCCACCACCCTTACTGTACTCTCTTCCTTTTGCTAGAAACATTGCAGTTTGTGTAGAAATGCTTTCCGCTTATTTTTTCGTACGGCTAGAAGTTACAAGATCAAAACCATCTTCTGATGGCTCCGCTTGTGAAGTTCATCAATCATTGTTTTAAGACGACCGACCACTCGAACTATTTTAAGGCCTAGATATTGTGAAACTTAAGAAAAATGTATACGTTGAAAACCCGTCAACGTTTGAGTTACAGCAGCTGGAGGAGGGGAATGGAGAAGAAAGAGAGAGAGAGAGAGAGAGAGAGAGAGAGAGAGAGGAAGAGAGAGAGAGAGAAAAGAAGAGAAGAGAGGAGAGGAAAGAGAGAGAGAGAGAAAGAAGCAGCAGCAGGCAAGCAAAATCTTATCGAGATAATAAGCATTTGCTTTTACATCTCCCCGCCCTTCAGGAACAAGTAAAAGACAAATAAATATATGCAGTACCAAACACAAGAATAAGACATTATTAAAGATAATAAAATACACTTCAGAGCAAAATCAGTACCACATAAGTTGATTATAAAAAAGAGAACGTAATATAAACAACAAGAAAATGAATAACAACTTAGCAACAAAGTCCACCAAATATACACATTGTACAACTCATAACAACAAAATGAACTCAGAAGAACTAAAGAAACAAATAAATGAGACATAGATAATCAACAATGAAATAATATAAAAACACAAACTCACTCCTCACGTGTTACACACACCACACACCACCAACACACAACCACACACACCACTACATACATACACTAACATACATACTCATACATACATACTACATACATGCTACAATACATAAAATACGCAACTCACTCACGCATGCACGCTCGCAGGCAAAGCACAACAAATCACACACACACACACACACACACACAATGCACACACACCCACACACACACACACCCAGCACACACCACCACACACCAACAACACACACACAGACAACAAACACACAACACACAAATCACACACAACACACACACACACTTACTCATCTATTACTCAGAGAGAGAGAGGAGGAGAGGAGGGAGGAGAGAGAGAGAGAGAGAGAGGAGAGAGAGAGAGAGAGAGAGAGAGAGAAGAGAGAGAGAGAGAGAGAGAGAGAGAAGAGAGAGAAAAGAAGAGTAGAGAAAGAGAGAAGAGACAAGCAGGCGTGGCAGGCAGATACAAAATTAGAACAATAGGCAGGCAACAGACAGACAGACAAACAAAACACACACACTCACACACACCACACACACACACACACACACCACGCACACACACACACGACACACACTCAGACACACCAAGAACAATCGATATCAAATACTATAGAGCTAATGGCAAGGAAAATTGCAAAAGAAATAGAGATATGAGACAAAACATACAGACTTTAAGAGAGATAGATTGCTAGATAATAATGAAGAGACAGACAGACAGACAGACAGACAGACAGACAGAAGACAGACAGACAGACAACAGACACCACACACACCACACACACACACAATGATTTAATAACTGCCTTTCACATGGCAAAGATGCTCTGATATTTTGGCGA
>CM060320.1:23747854-23760354 GCA_030674155.1 Stramonita haemastoma
ACACACACACACACACACACAAAACACACACACAGGGGCTAAGCTAGACTATATGATAAGTAGCCGCAGCATGATGTACCACCACTTCCCGCCGTTTTATGACCCGGGCCGTTAACATGGCCACAGCAGTAGTCTTACAGCTCTGTGTGCCGTCATGCGCGCGTTGCGCAGATGCGTGAAATGCCTGTCAAGCCCTTTAATCCTGGAGATGTATGTCTGCACCTCCGGTCTGTAGCCCCCCCCCCCCCCTCTCCCCATCCAACCCATGTCTCTCCCTAAGTGACCTGCCCTTTACGACCACTAGACTTACCTCTCCTGATTCTCCCATTCAGAAAAAAAAAGAAAAGAACGCTCTATTTTTAGATCCAGCACAGAAATGGTTCTCTGTCTGCTTCCAGATGTACCCCTCCACCCACCTCATCCCCTGTTCTATCCTTGGTAATCCAGTAGTAGCAGTTTCTGAAAGTGTGGAACAGTGCAGACAAAGCATCAGTACAGTACCGTAGTCACTGAAAAGAAATAGCTAAGGTGTTGGTTGTTTTAGAGACGTTCTTTGGCTGAAAAGTTCATGAAACCATTTTTGTGTTAAGCATATGAAAGTGTGTGTGCGCGCGCGCGCGGCGTGTGCGTGCGTGCGTGCGTGTGCGAGCGTGCGTGTGTGTGTGCGCACACACACACACACACATGTACGTGCATTCGTCTGCGTGTGTGACATAGGGAAAAAATGTGGAGAAACAGACAGACAGAGATACACAAAAAAGCAAAACAGACGGAAAAGCAGACAAAAGGATAGAAAATAAAAAATGAAAGCTGATGAAAGTAAAAAAGAAGACCCAGCTTTTAAATTAAAACAAACCACGAAACCAACTATAAAGCTTCCATTCCCCTTCACAGAACGGTAAGTGAACACACACAAAAAGCCTTCACCTCAGCCCTCAACTCCCACACTCACACGACACCAATCCAAAACAATCCGAGCAGGGAGAGCTCACCTTGCTGAACAAGGCACGACCCTATCCTGTATCCTGTATCCTGCCTGTGAAAGACAGGGAGCAGCAGGGGGGTCAGAGCGAAAAGGGAGACCCTGTCTGTCTTTCTCTTTCTTTGCCCTGCAGGCACACAGATACACAGACCTCTCTTCTCCCAGCGGCAGGACAGACAGACAGATTGTCAGTCATCAGTGTTGTGTGGACGGACAGTTGTGGACATGCACTGGTCATGCCTGCAATTCAAGGTGACAGCCGAGATGACTCAGTCCTCTCTGCTGGACACCAGAATGGACAAGAGGTCTGCTAAGTGAGCATCACCTTTTGCTTCACTGGTGCAAACGTAACCTCGTTATGTAGCTTTTTCCTATTTTGATGATAGTGCTGTTATTGTCTGTGCAATACAGCACTGTTAAAACTGAACACGATCTGGAAAGATAAAAATATCTCACTCAACTCCAAGATCAGACTAATGCGCTCCCTTGCATATCCATATTCCTTTATGCCTGTGAATCGTGGACCCTGACTGCTGATTTGGAGAGAAGAGTAGAGGCGGTAGAGATGAGATGCTTCCGGAGACTCCTTGGCATCTCCTACAGAGACCACATAAGCAACAAAGACGTGCATAACATAATCCAGCAAACCATTAGTCCCTACGAAAACCTTCTGTCAATTTTAAAGAAGCGTAAACTTAAATGGTACGGGCATGTCACAAGATCAAAAGGACTTGCAAAAACAATGCTGCAAGGCACTGTCCAAGGAGGCAGAAAAGGAGGCAGACCAAGGAAGAGATGGGGAGGACATCAGCGAATGGACAGGCCTATAACTCAATAAAACCCTGAGAAAGGCAGAACAGAGAGAGGAATGGAGAGAACTGGTTGTCAAGTCTTCATGGGTGCCCCCACGGTCGCGAGACTAAGGGATAGATAGATAGATAGATAGATAGATAGATAGATAGATAGATAGATAGTAGATAGATAGATAGATAGATAGATAGATAGATAGATAGATAGATAGATAGATTTTGATGAATGAATGTTGCGCACTGTATAACTATCTAACTATGTATATATTTTTGCTACACAAAACGTAATGCAAATGTTTTGTGATCCTATTGGTCATAAGATCAAGGGCTCTAAATTTGTTCTTACCTACTTAGTCATCACTTTAAAGGGAAATACTCCAAGTATTATTCAGGGATGGATCGAACCTTATGGTTAAGACTGCCCACCTCGTCAGTGTTTAATATCAAACAAACATATGAGGGATTTACCTGTTATGCACCTATCACCACCACCACCAAAAACAAAAAAACCAAGAAACATATTTTCACAGCCTAACTCATGCGGCTTGTGTAAACAGAGAGAGAGAGAGAGAGAGAGAGAGAGGAGAGAGAGAGAGAGAGGAGAGGAGAGAGAGAGAGAGAGAGAGAGAGAGAGAGAGAGAGAGAAGAGAAGAGAGAGAAGAAGAAGAAGAGAGAAGGGCCAGAGGAGCAAGACAAAACCGAACAAAAAGACAGTCTCCATAACCATTTAGCCGGGAAGTGATCAGAACACAGGCGGGACAGGGAAAGGGGAAGCGGGAGGCATCCTGAACTGATACCCCTCAGCAGGGCACATCGGGAGAAAAGACAGTGTTGTGAATGGTGGATGACAGAAAATCACTGAAACGGATACAGCACTTAACTGTTAACATTGTGGTCCTTAGAGCGGCTGAGGGTCCTCCATTCTTTCCTTCTAATGGGACTGTCGGCCGTGTGTGTGTGTGTGGGGGGGGGGGGGGGGGAGGGAGTGTGTGTAGAGAGAGAGTATGTGTGAGAGAAGAGTAGAGAGAGAGAGTAGTGTGTGTGTGTGTGTGTGTGTGTGTGTGTGTGTGTGTGTGTGTGTGTGTGTGTGTGTGTGTGTGTGTGAAAGTCAAAGTCAAAGTCAAAGTCAAACTTTTATTTCCAGATGGTACACTGTGTGTGTGCGTGCGTGTGTGTGTGTGTGTGTATGCATTGTGTGCGACCGCACGCGGCACGTGTGTATTTCACGTCAAGTTTACTGGTCTCCTTTTTGTTCCTTGCTGCATTCATCCTGTGGCATGCACGGTTTGTCTTCCACTTCATACATGACCGCTGGCTCAACAGCGCAGATAAAGAACAACAGGTATGATTATGAAACACTGTGCTGTTTGTAGCCTAGTCCAGTTGCCAGGAAAGAATATATGGAGGTTTCGAATAAACTGCACCTGTTGCCCCCCAAAACGAAGAGCTTATAGATAGTGCTTTTAGGTTAAGAGACTTCTAGTACTGTATGTGTGTTGAATTGGGTCGTTTTGTATTGGCATTGTAGTTATACCACTCACATCATGCCCGCGTATCGATGTTAGGCTTGGATCGTAATCTAAAGGTTGCGGGTCGATCCAGCTTTCGACTATGGCTGTGCTTGGAAAAGACACTTTGCTATTTACATCACCACCGGTGAAGGCGTACCACCTGGTGGGGTACCCGCGTAGCGTCCTTCCGGGTCTATGACTCAGTCGTTCGCCAGAACGATAGCGCCTAGAGCTGGTGGAGCTTACTTTAAGTCACATCTATATCAATCATATGCTTACATCAATGGCATCATAATACGCACATTATTACATAACTATCGTATCGTTTGTATCGTACGTATGTATTGTTTTGCACTGTGTGTATTGTACTGTATTGTATGAACCGCTTTCAGTAACAGCAGACTTTTTCGCGTGGAATTTGAGCTGTTTTCCCAAGGGAGAGCCGGTCACCACAAGAATACCGCCCACCCATCAACTTTTCTTCATCTCCCTATCTGTATGTGCATTCTTTTCCTATAAAAGGTGCTTTTTTCGCAGAAGATTGCCAGGGACAAATCTTTGCTGTTGGTTCTTTTACGTGGCTGACTGCATAGGTTGCAAACTGCGCTTCTGTTTATCGTCTCATTCAAAAGACTGAACTGCAGAGAAGAGGAGAAAGGCTTACAACTACAATGGGCAGGCAGCTGACTTCAAGGCACGACCAGTGAAGCATAGCAGGCAGTATTAAAGGAAAGATGCGTGCATACATCTCTGGCATTCACGGCGCGGTAGGCATTTCACGCGTCTGCACAACCAGCGTAATCTAATAAAACTCACAAGAGTTCTGACACTGGTGTGTTTTATGTAGTGTTTTTGCAGGCAGTTTGGGGGCTTTACAACACAACAAACAAAACGAGCCAACAAGCAAAATATATAAAAGAAAACAGCAAAAAGATTTGTACTCTTAACAAGACTATGCTGACATTTTGTAATCTTGATTGTTATAAGCCAATGGTTTGATAGTTATACACTACATACACACATACGTACGCGCGCACGTACACGTATATACATGTACGCAAGTACTCACGCACGCATGCACACACAAACACACGCGCCCAGCCCCACACACACACACACACACACACACACACACACACACACACACACACTTGCATACATTATCACGCCAATACAATCAACTTATCTGTACTTCTAATTATGCATCTGTCTGTCTGTCTGTCTGTCTGTCTGTCTGTCTGTCTGTCTGTCTGTCTGTCTGTCTCTCTGTCTTCTTCTGTCTCTCTCTCTCTCTCTCTCTACACACACACACACACACACACACACACACACACACACACACACACACACACACACACACCACACACACACACACACACACACAACACACACAAACAAAACACATTTGTGCACATTCTTAAACCAATATTTAATCTGTAGGCCCTAACCCCTTACTTCCAGTAAAAAAAAAAGGCCTTAAGAAAAACAACACAAAATAATCAACCCCCCAAACTTTCAAGCACTAACAAAATGCCACACGTCCACCAGATGTGCACCAAGTGTTGTCTATGATCCAGTTTTCCCACAGCTTAGAAGTCCAGCCATTAGTAGCGATGTGCCATCAATGGCTGCTTGTGCACATGCGTGAAATGCCTGTCGGCCTGTAAAAGCCAGAGATGTATGGAGGCATCTTCCCTTTAATGCGTGCCTGCTATGCTTCAGTGGTCCTAGCCTACCTTAAAGTCAGTGCCCTGTTAGTACGGTCTTTGGTCTCGTTTGTGTGTGAACAGGAGAACCGTATGTAGAAATGTGTGTATGACCTATATATATATATATATATATATATATATATTATATATATATATATATATTATATATATATATATATATATATATATATATATATATATATATATATATCCATGATTTTACATTTTTCTGTGGCTATATTTGCATGTTTCTCTTTTTACATTTTTTTTCTGTGACTATGTTTTGCTTAGAAAATCCTGATTTACATTTTTCGGGCTATACCCATGTTAGGACACATTTTGACATGACACTGTTTTGCATAATAATACTTTTACATTTTTCTGTAACAAGTATCATACATGCTTTTACTTTTACATTTTCGAACATTCACTGAATTTTGTCATTTCATCATGTCATCTTTTTAAAACGTCATATCTAACTTTTTGTTGGATTCCATCTCACTTATTATGTTATAAGAAAATTTGATATTTTAGCAACAAAAAAGGGGGAGGGAGCAAAAGGTTTCTTACTTGTTGCAATTTGAAACTTTCTTTGTCACTGCAATAATTCCATCAGATCGTTAAAAAAGTATAACAAACGGTATTTCAGTGTGAGAAAAAGAGAGTCGATTGTCTAAATGTATATGGGAAAATGGTACAATTTGAGTCTTGTGTTAAAATATGAAAAATGTGCAAAAGACATTACGCATAGGGACCTAATCTTTGCCATACGATCTATGGCAAAGATTAGGCCCCTATACGTAATGTCTTTTGTACATTTTAAAACAATTTCTGATATCTGCTTTTAGTAATGATTCATCCTTTAGCATATATAAAAGTGACAAAACTCATAACCAAGCACGTGTGCGTTCCGTCCTTTACATCTCAGCTTGATGTCAATAAAGATAAAGATTTATGCGTTTTCCCATTCCCATTCTCTCTCTCTCTCTCTCTCTCTCTCTCTCTCTCTCTCTCTCTCTCTCTCTCTCTCTCTCTCTCTCTCTCTCTCTCTCTAGCCTCTCCTCTCTAGCTCTCCCTCTAGCTCTCCCCCCCCCGCCCCCGCCCCCCGCCAAACACACACTTCCTTCTTGATTTCCACTTCATTGAAGTCTTGCTCTTTGAAACAGCCGTAAACTGCAGCAGGGCGACATCAAAATAGTTAACGGCCGTATCATACCTGGGGTATTAAGTGTTAAGCGCGTTATGAAAACAACACCTTTATGCGTCTGCTTTCTCACCTGCCTAGACCTGTTTGCTGTGTAAACCACAGAAAGCAAAGAATGATGGAGTTACTACATTCATCCACTTCCTTTATAGTGGAGCAGACTGCCGATGCCGTTAGATGGGCTACGTTTATGCTATTGGTGGGGTTACGTTATGCTATTGGAGGGGGTTACCTTCTAAACAAAACTACGAGGTTTCGCCAGTAACAAAGCTCTGAACGATTTGAAAACGTAGCTATTTCGCAAACAGACAGAGCAGCTAGAACGCTTATCTTATTGAAAGCAACAACTAACACACAAACAAAAAGGAAAAGTACACTTCAAAGCTAAATAATATGTTGACCCAAACAAAGCAAAGTAGCATTTTGATTTAGGGCCCTTTGAACTAGCGCTTGGGTTTGTTCGTTGCTTTACAAGATTCAGCGCTATACAAATTCCATATATAGTAGTAGTAGTAGTAGTGTGTAGTAAGTAGTAGTAGTAGTAGTAGTAGTAGTAGTAGTATTGTAGTAGTAGTAGTAGTAGTAGTAGTAGTAGTAGTAGTAGTAGTAGTTAGTAGTAGTTGTAGTAGTCGTCGTCGTCGTCACTTAGCACATTATCAAAGTGTCTCAAAAATTATCCCCCCCCCAAAAAAAAAAAAAAATTAAAAAACGAGAACAACAACAGCAAAGAAAACAAAACACAACAGTAAAAACAGATAAACAGATAAACACACAATCAAAGGAACAAACCGTAGAAAATATAACTATGCCATGTCTGTTTTAATTCAGTCTACTGAGAAAACAATTTTGAAAGAATGTGCCGCTCATTTCAACATGCTGTGAAAATAAAGGTTTTCAAACAAATAAACGCTAAAGCGTGTTCTACACACAAGCAAAAACAACAACAAAACGAAACACCATCACACCCACACTCCAAAAAATTCACATGACCTTCTGTCAAAGTGTGTTGTAATACTGTTAAAATGTATGCAAAGAAAGACAGTAGAAATAATCGAATTCAAGACCATTTTCTGATCAAAGTCTGGCCACTGCTATGTCATTACAGCAGAAAGAAATTCTCCTTTCAAGTCTATTAGGCATGAGATGTGGAAGTGTATAGAAAGAAACCTTACAGATCCTGTTCAAAGAGAAGGGGTTTCACTGATACCAGTCATTCTTACAGGACATGTGGTATAACAAATGCATTAATTAATACTTAACTACAAAGCATAGAAACATTGGAAATGAGGCCTACTTTATTTTTTTATTAGCAAATTTCCAAATGGTCATTTCTCTTTTTTTCAAGTGTAAAATTAAACAACATTCACATGACTTTGCATATAAAAGAGTTTAGATCCTAGAGACTCCAATCCCTAACCAAATATAAACTCGTTATATATGATCATTTGAACAGAAGATACAAATTCATCAGCCAGTTATTTTTTTTATCATGAAGAAGGCAAAACATACATTGAAAAAACCCAAGGTCATCAGCCAGCACTTTTAAAAACATGAACAACAGAACATAATATTATGCACAAAGTTTCAAGGTCACTGGTTCATGAGTTTGGGGTTTCGGTTTTATTTGCTTTTGTTTTGTTGTTATTGGTCTGTCCAGGAATCAAAGCAAAAACATCTTTCCACAACCACTTTCACAGCCATAGAATTCTTACTTATAATCAAAAACAAATCAAATATATATCAGACTAAACTTAATCAAGGGACCGCTCTTCAGTCACTGAATAGGAAAAGTACCTAACTGAATTACTCCGTCGACCAACCTGATTTACGCTCTTTTACCGTGGGAGGCTTTCTAATCACCAACTTAATATTCATTACGTCGCCTAGTCAACTGCTCCCGTCAACTGTTTGCTCAATTCATTGTCTGCTTGGTCGTCTGCGGGAACTACCCTTGATAGAAGATACAGCAAACAAACACCTCACTAACTCGATTGCCAGAATCTGACAGTATTGAAGAACTGCCTATCAGACTGGCTTATGTGTGTGATGTTTGTTTGTTTTGTTTTTCTTCTCCTTCACGTACAAAATGAATCAGATCTAAAGCAAATATAGCTTACCTGCCCTCGCCCCCACCCCAACACACACGCACACACACACACACACCACACACACACACACACATACATACCACACACACACACGCACGTACGCACGCACAGAGAGACAGACAGACAGACAGACAGACAGAGAGGCAAACAGAGAGACAGACAGAAAATGGGAAAGACAGAGACAGACAGTGAGAAGAGAGAAGAGATGAGAAGAGAGAGAGAGAGAGAGAGAGAGAGAGAGAGAGAGAGAGAGAGAGAGAGAGAGAGAGAGAGAGAGAGAGAGAGAGAGAGAGAAGAGACAAGGTAGAAGACACAGAGACGAGGGAACAGAGAGAAGAGACAGACAAACAGACAGAAACAAACACAGAAAGAGAAATACGCCCACGAGGACAGGAAGAAAAAAGCCCTTGAACAAAAAGTCAATCATCCATTTGATAGCGGGGTTGTCTTCTTTGAAACCCGTCTGTTGTGCAACCCGGGTCATATCTTGACACCGTGAATCCGATACTGACAAACACATCTTTTGTTCAAAGGGGGCATCAGATTGAAAAGGAGAAGAAGAAGAAAAAAACAATCACCAACATGCTAACCTCAGGTTACGACAAAAGACTGACGTAAATTGCGCACACACAGCCCCGCCCAAAGTCAAACCCGCTGCGCGGTTCATAGTGTGTGTGTGTGTGTGTGTGAGAGAGAGAGAGAGAGGAGGAGAGAGAGAGAGAGAGAGAGAGAGAGAGAGAGAGACAGACAGACAGACAGACAGACAGACAGAGATTGGGTCCAATTTATTTGATAGGCGTTGACTGCATATGAAGGGTTTACTAAGCTACAATTGCGAGAATAGAAAAAAAATGTCGGATAAACACACAAGTACGAGCAAAAGCTTCATAATCAAGAACATGGTTACGATGCTGAGAGAGAGATACAGAGACAGACAGACAGACAGACAGACAGGCACAGACAAACAAATAGACAGACAGAACCAGAGACAGAGCTATGTGGATGTGTTTTGCTCCATGGATTAACCAGCAGGGCCTGTGTGTCTACGGATATCATGTGTTTCACGTCAGTTTAGCGGTGTCAACTTTCCGGCTGTATTCATTTCTTTGAAATGTGCCATTTGTCTCTTCTGTGGCACTTCACATTTCGTGGGCGGAAAACACCTGTGCACGCACACCCGCTTGCATGAACACGCGCATACGTGCTTGGTCCCGTGTACGAACGCAGACAGAACATCTTGCGCACACGCTAAACTCTGTTCTTACTTTAAAAGAGTAGTATGGGCTTTTGCCTGTGGGAACAGATGACAAAATTTGCAATATCTTAGGCACCGAGGATTGGACATATAAGAAAAAAGCACATGTGTTTGTTTATTATCCTCGAAATAAAAATAAAATAAAAAATAAAAACTGACAATCCCATGCGCATGCACACACATGTACGCGCGCATGCACGCAAAGAAGAGAGAGAGAGAGAGAGAGAGGAGAGAGAGAGAGAGAGAGAGAGAGAGAGAGAGAGAGAGAGAGAGAGAGAGAGGAGAGAGAAGAGAGAGAGAGAGAGAGAGAGAGCCCTCAGTCGAAAAAAAAGAAGTAAATCAATCAACCGATTATTCAATTAAACATACAACAATAAACATATGTAAGGAATTAGGGGAAGTGGTAAAACGTTAACATGCATAAACAAACAATAGAGACAGTTGCATACAGAGGATACCTCTAAGAGAGAGAGAGAGAGAGAGAGAGAGAGAGAGAGAGAGAGAGAGAGAGAGAGAGAGAGAGAGAGAGAGAGAGAGAGAGAGAGAGAGAGAGAAGAGAGAGAGAGAGAGAGAGAACTGACGACATACAGACAAAGAGAGAGAAGAGAAAAGAGAGAGAGAGAAGAGAGATGAGAGAGAGAACTGCGCACTTTATCATTTTCAGCTCACAAAGAGGACAAGAAGAAAAAGAGAAGAAAAATGAGAGAGAAGAGAGAAGACAGAGACGAGAGGAGAGGAGAGAGAGGGAGGAGAGAGAGAGAGAGAGAGAGAGAGAGAGAGAGAGAGAGAGAGAAGAGAGAGAGAGAGAGACAGACAGACAGACAGACAGACTGACAGACACACAGACAGACACACAGACAGACAGAGAGCACACGCATGTGTCAAAGTTGTTGATCAACATCATCATTGTCTATAGGTCAGCAGCACAGAGGATACAGACATAAATGACTGGTCTCACGAAGGTAAAAGAAAAAAAAAACACGTGAAGGTAAGTTCTTACGAAGAACGGGCAGAAAACAACTGAAAATAGAAATAGAGCGACCCTATACTTTAACCCTCAACGGGAAAAAGACACCGAAGCCAGAATACATAAATCAAGTTGTCAAAATTCTAATTCCAAGATCTTTGCATGTAGTGTATCATCATCTGCACAGGTCTGGCTCAGACTGCTTTTTTTGTTCTTCGGTCAGAGCTTAGATGGTGAGATTTTTTTTGCGTTTGCCAAATTTTGTCCACCATTAAGGTAGCCGCCTTCTGACTTTAGGACTTGGCTCAGGTGTATTTGTTTTTCAAAATCGAACATTGAGTGTTGAGGTTGTTTTGCTATTGGGTTCGTTTTTGGTCCATGTGACGTCAGCAGAAAAAGGATACTCAGAGGAAGGCTGGACAGCAGAAGAACTCAAAAGAAGCCCCTTGTTAGCAAGCCATCAACTTTCTTCAAAAGCTTTCAGAAGACCTTGGCTTCTTCCTACAAGTTAGGGGACGGAGTCAGGTTCGGAGCGTGAGCTTGACTTCTGGGTGTCATTCTGCTTGTGACGGGGCGGTGATTACATTCCCTCCCATGCAATGAGGGTCTGTTGCAGCATCGTGTTTCTAAATTGGGACACACCTGCGAAGTTGTGCGACGCTCTGTTTCCTTGGGTGGTTGTTGACAAACAATAACTGAATATCTACTTTGCCATTGCGCTAATTAAAAGTATATAGCCTTTTTCAGACGCTATATCCTCACTGTATAGCCTGTCTGTCGCAGCCAAGCAGTTGTACACAATTGTGATCGATTAAATATCTATACTTTAATACATATACTGCTTGTTTCAATTGCTCTTGACCCAAATTTTGAACCCATACCTTCCAGATTTTGAGCAAACCCGATTGTATTGGGGGTTTTGTAGTTGAGAGGATTCTACCTCCTTGTCACAGGGACACTTTGGCAGTTTTAAATAATAATTTCCTGTTGTCTATTACATAAGCCACCACCACGTCTATATGATTTATGTTTCTTTCCACATGTGTTCCGTTTTGAGCTTGCGTGGTGATTAACTAATTAAAAATATATTCGCAATCTTATGACCATAATTTCATACACAACTATTAAATTTTATCTTTTGTCTCATTTAAAGTCGGACGCCAAGCGGGATTCGCCATTCAGCCCACTCCGAAGACCACATACACACAAGAATGTGAACGAAACAAAATACGATGGGCCTACAGAGCAAAACAAAAACTTGTGACAAACCCACACACGCTTTTGTTCTTCATGGCGATATTCCTTGACAATTTTTTTTGTAAAAAGAAACAAAGTAAAAGAAAACAAAATCGTACCCTAATTCTATCACATCCTCTCAGTCCCCTTCCTCCCACCCCCTCTAAAAAGAAAAACATATTACTGGCAACGAGATGCCGTTAACATCGTTTTCCGTTTCCATGCACCGCTAAAGAGAATCAAGCGAGATGATGTGTTTGGGGCACACATCCGCCGGCAGTCACTCCACATGTGGCGCGCATGCATGCATGCAACGCTTCTTTTTTTTTGGGGGCTGCTTGCTCGCTCGCCTGACTCACAAACTACAGGAAAGAGGGAGACTGGTATACACACCCTGCTCCTACCTTCCTGTGTCCGCTAAAGTCAACGAGTGTCCCAGACTGCTCAGTATGGGGTGAGAGGAAGGGTACGGGGTAGAGGTGGGGGTGGGAGGACTGGTTAGAGGTGGCACCTGTAACCTTCCCTTAGCGGTGCCAGATTGCCAGATGTTTCTGCCACACCTGCAGGGTTCCAACTCCAGGCAGACCCGGCCTCTCAAAAGGCCGTGAATCACTGCTAATGATTCTGAGATGTGTCCAAAAAAAATCCCTAAAAAACCCTGATGTTTATTCTGATGTATGTCAGATTCTCCAGTGTGTCTGTGTGTCTGTATGTGTCCT
>CM060320.1:23767854-23777854 GCA_030674155.1 Stramonita haemastoma
CACTAGAATAAAACAATACATTGCGCACACCAAAGACCGAGGGGGAAAATCTAGACTTGCTTGTTTAATTAAAAAGAAGAGAATATAATTATACAGAGAAGACAGGAAATAATCAAGAAAAAGATGACAGTAAAAACACACACACACACACACACACACACACACACACACACACACACACCACACACACACACACACTTTGCATCGCGTGGGACAAGTCATTTACTCTCTCTCTCTCTCTCTCTCTCTCTCTCTCTCTCTCTCTCTCTCTCTCTCTCTCTCTCTCTCTCTCTCTCTTTACATTTTTAGCTAGTCTAGCTAGTCTTTCGCGTTTATATTTTTTTTGGGGGGAGGGGTTGCGGGAGGCAAGGCAAGGCAAGGCAAGGCAAGGCAAAGTCTTTTATTCGAGGATAATAGATAAGCACTCGTGTGCTTTTTTACATCCAGTCCCCGCCCTTTTCAGGGATACATCAAGTTGAAAATATACTAAACAATAAGACTTTACGCAGTACCAAACAACACACAAGAATAAAGGACACTATATATGATAAGTTAATAAAATGCACTCTTTCAGAAGACAAAAATCAGAAGTCACAATAAAAAATTTTGATTATGGAAAAAAAGAAAAGCGTTAGTAGATAAGGAGCAAACAAGAGAACAAAATGAAATAAACAACCGAAAACATCAATCCACCACTATCTATCAAAATTTGTACATGTAATATAAATCATACATTTGAATAAAAGGGGAATTTTAATATATTTTTTTTAAAAACTAGCATCCTTATTGGAGGGGGGGGGGAGACATACTACCAATAAAATTATAATAAAAAAGAAAAAAAGAAGAAAAAAAACATAAAACATCCTAGATGTTTAAAAAAAATAGGCATATCATTTTAGAATTTGCGGGGGTGGAGGGGGGGGTATCAAACAAACAAAGACTTAACGTCTGTCGAAAGCAAACTCGTGTGCTATTCTTCCCCATCATCAGTATTTTGTGCCTTATGTGAAAGCTGAAGATGAAGCTCCAGCAATGATACCAGACGTGCTAATCCGCTCGCTTATGATGCCCCTCATCACATGTAGGTGCTATCACCACCCCCAAGACCGATGGATCCGCTGATCACAGCAGGCATATGATGATAATCATACGTTTTCTCTGGCTTCTGTCCAGTCAGTGATAAAATCAAGTCACACCCCTGCAAGCTGTGACAGTCACTGGACACCTGGGAGAAAAAGAATAGTGCTCCAGGTGATAATGGAATCACTGACAGGGCGAGGTAGGTCTGCATATTCATCCATTGTGCTGAATATCCAGGTGAAAAGGAGCCAGGTATGTCCGTGCGCGTGTACTTGAGGATAAAATGGATTAGTTCCCCTTGTAAGAGACTCATTGACTTTGTAGATTCTCCTTTTCCTTCTTCGTCGAACCCTCAGACAGCAACTAAGATGAAGCATAAAATGAGCATTTATTATATTGTACTGCAGTGCAATATAATTATGGTAATACTATCTTGCGAGTAAAATCGGCTGCAGTTTCTGACAAGAGCATCTGACTACCGTGCAGCGCCATTATCAGTTTTTATTACTTTTCTTTTCAGTTTTGCATTCTTAGCCTATGAATGCATTTCAAAAAGAAGTTCGACATTACACTCTAATGTCACATGGGCTAGATCATGTAACACCCATGTTTTGAACGATTGTTTTCATCTGAACTCTGATTCGGTGATTATGAGACTGACACGCTACCCATTGCGCTATCGAGGAACTGAATTGAAGCAATCGCACCAAGGCCACCATGGTCTGGTGAAATAAAGAGATAAAATCCTGTTTGAATGGCATCCGAACTGTCAGTCTTTCCTTTTCGAGACTGGTGCCTTACCGCTAGGCCACAAGGTCCTTTTACAACCCGTGATTATGAAAGCTGACTGCTGATTTGGAGAGAAGAGTACAGGCGGTATAGATGAGATGCTTCCGGAGACTCCTTGGCATCTCCTACAGAGACCACATAAGCAACGAAGAAGTGCACAACAAAATCCAGCAAACTATTGGTCCCTACGAAAATCTTCTATCAATTGTAAAGAAGCGTAAACTTAAATGGTACAGGCATGTCACAAGATCAATAGGATTTGCGAAAACAATACTGCAAGGCACTGTCTAAGGAGGAAGAAAAAGAGGCAGACCAAGGAAGAGATGAGAGGACAACATCAGCGAATGGACAGGCCTAGAACTCGACAAAATTTTGAGAAAGGCAAAACAGAGCGAGGAATGGAGAAAACTGGTTGTCAAGTCTTCGGGGGTGCCCCGACGGTCGCCAAACTAAGGGATAGATAGAGAGATAGATTATGAAAGGGGTTGAAGGGCCTCCCGGCAGTATTGAGTGTGGAGTGTGTTGTCTGTCCCTCCTGTTCCACGCACATTTGGATTTTCTATTGGTTTCATTCTTTGCATGGATGTATGTATTCAGAAGACCAAACGCCACAAGTTAATGATGCTGAATTTTAAACTATGGAAACAACAGTGTTTTGTCGTTTAGTAGCCACAGACCCTTACGCATTCTTTTTGGAAGAAAAATCAGTGATCCTTGGCTTCTTTCGGAGTCGAGTATTCTCTTTTTTCTCCGTTACATAATACGTGGCTGTTAAGATCTTAGTCTTTCAAAAAAGACACTAAACTGATGTTTTAAGCAAGGCCAGCCATACTTTCAGCACAATTCTAATATAACACACACTTTATTGAAAAGAGTTGTTCCAGGCCAAATTTGGCAGAAAAATACACTCATAAGCAAAAAAAAAAAAATACATGTACAGAATTCTGACATTTTTTTCGTTCAACGTCTAGAGCTCCATGGTTTACCAATGGTATGATTCTTGCATATGCGATCGTTTTTTCCTCAACATATATTTAGCCACATTTCGACTTTGAGAACAGAAATAAAACAAACAAACAAACCCCACGTTAAGGTGGCACGCTTGGTTCAGATGAAAAACCTTGATTTTTTTTTTTACACACAGAAAACCCCCTTTTGACTAAACCCTACATAATGCAACACAGCCCAATCCTAAACCACACACATTCACATTAACAATATTTTCCATTATACTGTCATAGCCTTGTAAGGAGTGAGGGGTGGGTGAGGAAAGTTGTAAAACCCTAGAGACAACTTCTCCCTCGGTGATTTTCTTAACGTTCATTGGTTAAACGCGGCCTTGACACCCACTGTCATCCCATGGCTATCCTGTTTCACACCATCCCCCTTTTTTCTCTCTTTTTTTTCCTTCTCTTTTTCACTTCCCACTCGACTAGACCTAATCCGTACGTGGTAAAAGTACTCAACTTTCTGAATAAGCAATAGTGTCCAGTATCCCTTTTTCTATGAACGGACAAAAGAGAACAGCAGTGAGGGTGCGTGTGCCCTCAGGGACAACAGATGATCGTCACTTAGCAGACCACCTGTCCATTCTGGTGTCTGGCAGAGAAGACTGGGCCCATCCCCGCTGTCACCTTGAATTGCAGGCATGACCAGTGAGTGTCCACACTACACTGTTGACTGACCGTCTGTCTGTCTGTCTGTCTTGCTGCTGGGGGGAGAAAGCTGGAAAGTGTGTGTGTGTGTGTGTGTGTGTTGTGTGTGTGTGTGTGTGTGTGTGTGTGTGTGTGTGTGTGTGTATGTGTGTGTGTTGTGTGTGTGTATGTGTGTGTGTGTGTGTTTGTGTGAGTGTGTAAGAGAGAGAGAGAGTGGTTGTGTGTGTGTGCGTGTGTATGTGCGTGCATGCGTGCGTGCGTGCGTGCGTGCGTGCTTGTGTGTGTGTGCGCGCGCGCGGTGTCTGTGTGTGTCTATGTGCCTGCAGGAAAAAGAAAGAGACAGAAAGAAAGACAGGATCCCCCTTTTCCCTCTGCCCCCCTGCTGCTGTGTCTTTCACAGGTAGGATACAGGATACCCGGGGTCTGGGGTCGTGCCTCGTTCAGCAAGGTGAGCTCTGGGTGCCGCGATAATCCCCGTGTAATGGGCCCCGTGTCGGGCACTGACGTGGAAAGGGTTTAGTTTTGGTTTGGTTGTGTAGGATCATAGGCCTGACAACCGGAGGTCTGTGCCGAGAATTGAAACTAAATATTGGTTTAACTTTTTTCTCTCTCTCCTCTCTCTCTCTCAGGCTGGGATGTTGGGTTAGTTAGTGTTTTGTCGGCCCACTATGTGTGTGTGTGTGTGTGTGTGTGTGTGTTGTGTGTGTGTGTGTGTTGTGTCTGTCTTCTCTCTCTCTCTGTCTCTCACTCACCCACTTAACTCGCCGGTTAGAGGATGGTATGAAATGAATTAAGGAAACAATCATTCAAAGCAAAAGTGGATGATGTTAGCGAAAAGAACTCTATAGAAAGCCACATAAACACATTCTTTCTCCTTTTTATTCGTTCCTCGCTATAGCTCGTACGGTTCACCTATGGCGAGACTTTTGTGTATGCGACCGTTTTAAACCACCATTAAGGGAGCTGCATTCTGACTTCGGGGAGGGAAACAAACAAACAAACCTGTATTCTGAATGAATTGAAGACAGAATCTCCCTAATGCAATGATCACACGAGGGTGTATTTGACCTACATCTCACGCCGTCCTGAAGTATTTGTACGTTTTCTTTGGAAAAGAAGCAAGATCGTACAAGAGGCAATCTTTCTTTTTTAAACTGGGGTGCTTTTCCAATTTTACGACATCAACGCACTAAGTATAAGCGTGGATGTAATTGTGCACTGAACAGAAGAAAGACTGCTAAAATTGCTAACACAACAAAAATATAACTTGTTCCATGAAGGAAAGTACGTTATATTTCTTTGTTTTTGTTTGTTTACTTTTTAAGGAGTGGGGGAGAGAAATTGGAGAATAGTCTTTTGTTTGGATCCTCTGTTTTGTCTTTCGCTTTGCTTTCAATTCTTTTTTTCTTTCTTTCCTTTTGCAACAACATGGTTATTCTATGCACATTAGTGACAGTGATGAAGCGATTCTCACTCACTTTACCCAAACATTCTCCACATTTCCCTCCACTACGAAAAAAATCCCTACCAAAACTAAAAACAAACACAACCCTCACCCCCGCCAACCTCCACCCCCCCTCCCCTCCCCAGCAACATCAACAAACACAAACCAGGATAAAAAATCAAAGTCGTGCTTACCGCCATGGAAGTGATAGTCCAAACACAACATTGTTTACGTTTGCAAAGAATAAACACCAACAAAGTTTACCATCTTTAAAATACGCTCATTGCGACAAACAAACATTAAATACTATTACCAGGTCCTTTTCATATTAAACAAAGACATTTTTTAACCTACGCACGCACACAACTTTTTTGTGAGCACTGGGTGCATGTATGTGACAGTGCGTGCCTGCGTTTGTAATCTCCGATTCGTCATGCTGATATTCTGCCAGCATTAAAGCATAGTTTATTTTGGGTTTTCCTGGCGATGTTTGGCCTCTGCTCTGTTTTTATCTGGCGGTTTATTGTTATTAAAAACTCCTCATCGTTAAGACAGAGAGACGAGACAGACAGACAGACAGACAGACAGACAAAGACAGACAGACACACAGAGATATTGAGAGAGAAACTGGGAGAGAAAGACAGAGAGAGAGAGTGAGAGACAGACAGACAGACAAACACAGAGACAGACAGACAGAGAAAGACAGAGGGAGGGAAAACCTGTGTTTTCATACGGTTCCCTGCCATTCAGGACAGTAATGAGAAGCAAACATGAAGAAGAAGCTGTTCAATAAATAAAACACAGCAAGAGAAACAATAGACAAGGAGTGTCATGGGCGAACGATTCCTCCTTATAAAGTTAACCAAAAAATCGCTATGTTTGCGTTCAGATTCTAGAAGAAAGAAACAAAATCCAACGCTAATGACCAAAATGTTTAAAACAAAAATAGTTAAGCTGAACAAAACGTGTTCACTGTGATGCGTGGCACGTATGGATAGAGATGGTTTCCCCCCAAATTAGTGAGAAAAAATGTTCTAAAACGAAGAAGTACCATCCCACTAATTTTCAGCGGCAGAGTCTTGGAACCAACGAAGAAAAAAGAGGGACACAAAACGATAAGTTAATAGAATGTTTCTCACAGAAAGTCCGGTAGGTTATGGGGTAAGTATGCCACTTAAGTAACTTTCCAACAGAAAGGCACAGAAATCATATTTAACTTGACTGGGGGAAAATGAGCGCTCTGACCACTTAGCTGTCCCGCCCCCAGCTAGTACCGTACCCCTCTGTAAAATTCATCGGGGCTGTACAGGATCCCTCTCTTGCCAATGATACCCACGGTTTCTGAGAGCAGTTATCTCTGTCTCTTTTAAAAAGAAGAAAACTAATAACTAAAAACCGAACCAAACATGTTGTGCGAGAGAGAGACGGGGGTGGAAGGGAGAGAGGGAGAGGGGGGCGCTAAATAAATGTTGTTGATGATAATCTTTATGTTCACGAATGGGAGATAAGCAAACACGGACCTTTTTCCATCCTCAACAGATAAACGAAAGGGGAGCATACACAACCTGACAGAACAAAATAGGCTCAGAATGAAGGAGAGAGAGAAAGAAGAAAGCGATTGGTAAATTATGGGGAGAGGGAGAGAGAGAGGGAGGGAGGAGAGAGAGACAGAGAGAGAGGAGAGAGAGAGAGAGAGAGAGAGAGAGAGAGAGAGAGAGAGAGAGAGAGAGAGAGAGAGAGAGAGAGAGAGAGAGAGAGAGAGAGGAGAGAGAGAGAGAGAGAGAGAGAGAGAGAGAGAGAGAGAGAGAGAGAGGAGAGAGGAGAGAGAGAGCAGAGAGAGAGAGAGAGACAGAGAGAGAGAGAGGAAGAGAGGAAGAGAGAGAAGAGGACAGAGAGAGAAGAGACAGAGAGAGAACAGAGACGGGACAGACAGACAGAAGAAGAAAGACAGAGACAAAGACAAAGAAAATAAAGAGAGACAGACAAACAAACACGGACAGACAGCAGAGACTACAAAAAGAGACAGACAGACAGACAGACAAACGAACAAACAGCCAGAGAGTGCGACAAAGAGAGTATTTGTATGACGAAAAGAAGATTTGTTTGGGGGAGGGGGGGGGGAAGAAGTTAATAACAGAACGCACAACATTACTATGCTATGCTGCAGACAACAGGCAAGCAGTGTAACGAAGAATCACCCTTACCCGTTGTTGAGCCCGCATAGCTCTCTGGAGACATCAGAACGAAAATGGAAAGAGGTGTAGCACAGGATTTGGTTTTGAAGGTGTGTCTCAGCAGTGAAAGCAGCCACATATCGGTGGATATGTTTTAATCCATAAATATGATTCAGAATATGAACGAGATATTAGAAAGGAGAAGAAGAAAAGGTGATGATGATGATGATGATGATGATGATGATGATGATGATGATGAATGATGATGATGATGATGATGATGATGACGGTGATGATGATGACGAAGAAGGATGGAAAGAATAAGAACGAAGGTGGGGATGAGAAGAACACGGAAGAAGACAAGAAAATATATGGCAGTGGATGGTGTACTGATGGTGGTGATGGTTGTAGGAAGAATAGAGGTAGTGGCAGCAGTAGAAGCATTAACGGCAGCAGTATCGGTGGTAGTAGTAGTAGTAGTAGTAGTAGTAGTAGTAGTAGTAGTAGTAGTAGTAGTGTAGTGTAGTAGTAGTAGTAGTAGTAGTTAGTAGTAGTAGTGGAATAGTAGTAGTAGTAGTAGTAAGTAGTTATGTAGTGTAGTATAAGTAGTAGTAGTAGTAGTAGTAGTAGTATAGTAGTAGTAATAATAGTAGTACTATAGTAATAGCAGCAGCAGCAGCAGCAGTAGTAGTATAGTAGTAGTAGTAGTAGTAGTAGTATAGTAGTAGTGTAGTAGTATAGTAGTAGTAGTAGTAGTAGTAGAATGGCAATAGCAGTGATAGTAGAGTAGTTACTGTTGTTGTTAAAGTAGCTGTAGAAGTAGCAGACAGCAGCAGCAACTACTACAGCAACAACACAACAAGCGGCATCCTAGAAGTCACAGATATAGAAGAGGAGGAGAAGGCGAAGAGCAACAACAACAATAACACCAACAGAACACGGATGGAAAACGAGGACGAAGGGACGAGAGGTTGGGGGGGGGGAGACACAAATAAATAAAAACAGAAAATAAGGAGAGAAGAAAGGGAAAAGACGGATAAAGTAAAAGATAAAAAGAAAGAGAAAGGAAAGAAAAAAAAGAAAAGAAAAAACACCACAACAAGCAACGACTGTGTCAGCAACGGTAGCAGAAACAACAAAAAAATTAAGAAAAGAAAAAGGAAAAAAAGAAGAGGAAAAAAAGCAACCAGAAATAATGTAATAACAAGAACAGACCTAGAAGAAGGTGTGCAAAAAGAAAGAACGAAAGAAAGGGAAAGAAAGAAAGCGAGAAAAAAAACAAAGAAGAAAAAAAGAAAGCTAGTTTATTTTCCAATGACATATCGCTGACGTCGCGTCGGAACATTGCCTCAGACGAATGCCGTTTGTTTTGGAACGGTTACGATAACGATCGGTGTGCTTCGCGTGTGTGTGTGTATGTATGTGTGTGTGTGTGTGTGTGTGTGTGTGTGTGTGTGTGTGTGTGTGTGTGTGTGTGTGTGGTGTGTGTGTGTGCGTGCGTGCGTGCGTTCGTATGTGCGCGCGAGTGTGTGTATGTGTTAGTGAGTGAGTGAGAGAGAGAGAGAGTGTGAGTTTTCGTGTGTGTGTGTGTGTGTGTGTGTGTGTGTGTGTGTGTGTGTGTGTGTGTGTGTGTGTGTGTGTGTGTGTGAGTGTGTGTGTGTGTGTGTGTGTGTGTGTGTGTGTGTGTGTGTGTGTGTGTGTACGTGCGTGCGTGTGGGATGCAACAAGCAAGCTGTATGTCGGCGTGCATGTATGAGTGTGTGTAAAACAACGTGTGGGAAGCTTACGAGCTGCTAAAGTGCCACCACAACACTGCGAATTTCCCCTTTTACAACACAACCCAATGCTTTCACACGCACCTGCAGCCGAACGCCCCTGCGGTGGTCATGACGACATTTCCACAACAAGACAGCACACACTGCTTCACACACACACACACTACATCGACTACACAGACACGACCGCCGCCCGACGCACGCACGCACGCACCACCCACACATACACATACATACATTATACATACATACATACATACATACATACATACATACATACATACATACATACATACATACATACATACATACATACATACATACATACATACATACATACATACATACTACATACATACAAAACCCCGTAGGCAATGTGCTATCTTCAGAACTGCTGATGTATATCGACATAACAACACTCCTACAAGAACACTCTTCTCTTTCCCTTCCCCACTACCATCACCGCTGCTTTTGAATGAACCTGTAGAATTAGGTGTACATACCTTAAAGGTATTACACAGTATTTCTTGTATATCATAACATGTGTAAAACTCTGACAAATACTATCTAAACAATGTTATAACATCAACGTACACATTTCAAATGTACTTCAAAGAAAAGTTCAAAGTAACCTTACGCATTTGTGTTTTAATATTCTAAAAAAAAACCTGTAAAAACTCCTTGTTGCCTACTGATGAAGATTAAATATTCAATAATGATACTTTCCTCTTATGCTGAAATAAACACGACAAGTGTAGAGATTTTGTCTGAGGCACGATCATCGTCTCAATGCAGTTAGAACACCTCAAGTGTCATACGCTGGAGTATGAAATATTTCTTTGAGGGTTTTTTTTTCTTTCCAGCTCAACTTCCAATGGCAAATTTAAGACTTAGGTACATTGACACTTGCAATCAAGCATGCAAGCCTAGAACATTTCCTGGCTTGAACTTCAGCGCCATACTTTAAACCAAGAGATAACTAACATGAAACGTATGATGCAGACATCTGAGGAGCACACACACACAATAGTTATATCGAAACACTGCGTGAAAAATTCAGTACAATACCCAAGTGACTCCTCA
>CM060320.1:23782854-23787854 GCA_030674155.1 Stramonita haemastoma
ATCATTCCTTCATCTGATACTCTTTTCTTAACCTTAGTAAAAGTCTGGAAAACGCCTTGAAATGCTACCTTTCTGTCGGCAGTCTGGATATGAGTCTGTGTGCTTACTTATCTATCAACGGCTATGAGTCTGTGTACTTACTTATCTATCAACGGCTCTCTATTTTTGTTGGTTTTTTTTTTCCATTTCTACGTTGGATATCTATTGATCTAGATCCTTGTTCTTATATTTTTATCTCTCCGTCTCTACATAGTTTCTGAACATTTTCAGAAAATCTTTCATCAAAGTAAAACAAATCCTCAATATTCTTTTCATCATGGAAAAATCAGCATTGAAAATCTGTTTATGGTCGTCTAGGAGTATTAGCAACAGCCACTTATTTTCCCATTTCGTAGCTGTTTGTCTTTCTTATATCTAGTTTCAGAGCAACCTTTTCCCATTCCTGCAGTGTGAAAGTGCTCTTCTTGAATCAGACAACTTTCGGGAAAAAGTGAATAGAGTGTATTGTGATTTTTCAAAAATTGGAGTAAGTTGCTTCAAGTCCTTGGAAACTATCTATGCAAAATTACGATAAAGCAACCAATCAAAAAAAAAAAACAAATAACAACACACACACACACACACACACACACACACACACACACACACACACACACACACACACACTGAGAGAGAAACCCTGTTTTTCAATGTCTGCTCAATCCACCAACCTTCATCCAATAGTCTGCTACATTACTACTGCATCTGCGTATTTTGAGACATTCTACAAGCTTTGGGAAGTTAACTCTAAACATTCTACTGAGTTTCTACTTTCTTCAGATATCAGAGAGAGAGAAACACAGCTTAACAAAATCGAAAGTGAAGAGGAAAATATTGAAAGAGACTTTTCAAACCATCGCCATTCCATGCAGACCAGAATATCAAAGTCAAGTCAGTCAGTTCAACATACCGCAGATGGGGACAGAATCACCTCAGAGAGGCATATGTCAACGAGTACACTTCTGGATGATCTGTCCTACAAGTCAGACCTAGAAACCCTCTCGCCCTCATCTATCCTTCCCATTTCTGGCGATGACGGTACTAACCCCCTACCCCCCCCCACCCCACCCCCCTCCATTCCCCCCAGACATTTTCGAATTTGTACTCTGAAGGTGCATAAGTTTATCAGAAAATGACATCTTCATACAACTTTCATGAGATCATCACACAAATGACACTAGCTGGCCATCCAACAACTTGGAAAAGATAAAAATAAAAAATTAAAAAAATGACATGAAGGATTTTCTAACATGTATCAAATAACATGCCAGTCTAGACGTCGACTCTGGCAGACAGTGTAAATATTACTATAAAAAAAAAATAAAAAGAGTGTGTGTGCGCGCTGTGCGCGCTCGTGTGTGTGTGTGTGTGTGTGTGTGTGTGTGTGTGTGTGTGTGTGTGTGTGTGTGTGTGTGTGTGTGTGTGTGTGTGTGTGCGTGCGCGCGTGTGTTTGTGGTGTTGTGTGGTGTGTGTGTGTGTGTGTGGCGTGCGCGCGTGCGTGCGTGCATGTGTGTTGTGTGTCTGTGTGATCTCTAATTCTTAAACGTCTTGGTCGTTTGCATGGTACTCGCGGAGAAAAAATGTGTATGAATTATTCATGGCCGCCGTGGAAGTGGGTGGGTCGCCCTCCAGTACGGCTGGTACCAATTGCAACAGGTCAGGTTGCAAGTCCTCAGACCGCTGGTCCCCTGTATTATTCTGTCATAATGCCCGCTCCCCAGACATTGCTTTCCTCTGCTCTCGTCTTGCTTGGGGTGTCTTGTCTGTCTCTCAACATTGCTGTCAAAGGATCCGTTACGTGTAAAAGTGATCGGTTCGAAACTGGCGGGGTGGGGATGGGGTTCGCCGTCTTCTGTTTATATGGTAATGGTGGGTGAAACTGTTGTTACATGTATACATGTACTGAGACGATTCGGATTAAGGGTGTGTTCGTGAGCGCGTGTTTGCACGCGTGCATACACACACATATATGCACGCACACACACACATATGGCAGGATGAAAAAAGCAAATGCAATGTTTATTCAATGTACCTCTGGAAAAAAAATGACGTTAACTTTAACCTTCAGAGAGAGAGAGAGAGAGAGAGAGAGAGAGAGAGAGAGAGAGAGAGAGAGAGAGAGAGAGAGAGAGAGAGACAGACAGACAGACAGACAGACAGACAGACAGAGACGACAGACAGACAGACAGACAGACAGACAGAAAGATAGGCAGACAGAGACAGAAAATACAGAGAGGAAAAAAACCGCTCAACTTTCAGGAGAAAAGCTATAAAGATACAGGATGATTAACATTACTTCTTTTGTTCCTCTCTCTCTCTCTCTCTCCATCTCTCTCCTCTCATCTCTCTCTCTCTCATCTCTCTCTCCCCCACCCCCCCTTCGCAACCCTCTCTCTCTGTGCTTCCTCCTCTCTTTCTCTCTCTCACTCTCTTTCTCTATCTCCTGTCTCCTTTTTCCTCTCTCTCTCTTTCCTTCCTCCCTCCTCTCTCTCTTTCCTCCCCCTTCTCTCTTCTTCGACTCCCCTCCCCCTCTCTCTCTTCCTCCTCCCCCCTCTCTCTCTTCTCCCTCTTCTCTTCCTCTCTCTCTCTCTCTCTCTCTCTCCTCCTCTCTCTCTCCTCCTCCCTCCCTCCCTCCCTCCCCTCAAAGCAGCCAAATAATGCAGCAGAGGTCCCCAGTGAGAGCTTTCAACACAGAAGTGAGGACTGCCATAAGAAAAATCATCACTCCTTTGTTGGAGGGCAAAGCAGACGATTGTTGCTCTCTTGGGCTAGCTCAAAAAAGCAAGCGTGTGTGTGTGTGTGTGTGTGTGTGTGTGTGTGTGTGTGTGTGTGTGTGTGTGTGTGTGTGTGTGTGTGTGTGTGTGTTAGTGTGTGAGCATGCGCGCGTGCGTTCGTGAGCACACACTTGCGTGCTAACATTTCTGTATTGAACTGAGACAATGAAACTCCGAAGAAAACCCGTAAAAACGCTCGTTCAGTTTTACTTCCGCCATTTTAGCCAGATTTTGCAATCTCTCGCGGGAAGATAGCATTTCCAACACGGAAGTCATGTGACAGACCTTGACCTTGAGCCTATTCTCATGTAGGCGCCAAAAAGAAAAGAAAAAAAAAGAACACGCAATAGTTTGGACATGGGATTTGGTTTTAAGGACAAATAACTGCCAAACTCAATTATCTTCTTTGGACAGGGTGTCTGCCCCACTGAAACCTGAGCGGTTTTGTAGAGCGCTAGCTTCTGGGATTGTCTGAAACTCCTGGTCAGTCTCAGGCATGTTAAAAGACTGGCTGGAGAGAAGAGAAGGCCTTGAGTCCAACCAAGAGGCACGTCAGCAGACTATTCACAAGGGAGCGCTTAAGGCGCTGTTTCTACCTACTGGAGAGAGAGCGTTTTTATTTAGTTTTGATACACAGTCATTCATAAGTAGAGCTTAATGAAACAATTTCAAGCTTTCTGACAAAAAGGGTATTACACACACACATACACACACACATACACACACACGAACGCACGCACGCATGCACACAACACACACACGCACACATACACAGACGCACGCACATACACACACAGAACATATAAGTAGGTGTCAAAGTGTGTATGTGCATGTGTGTAAACGTGTCTGGAAGCAATCATATGCAAGTCTAGCACGTAATACGGTGTGTGTGTGTGTGTGTGTGTGTGTGTGTGTTGTGTGTGTGTGTGTGTGTGTTTGCGTGCGTGCGTGCGTGCGTGCGTGCGTGCGCACGTGTGTGGTGTGTGTTTCTGTGTGTAAGTGTGTGTGTGTGTTTGCGTGCGTGCCTGCGCACGTGCGTGTGTGTGTGTGTGTTTGCACACGTGCGTGTATACGTGCGTGTGCGTCCATATTTGTGTGAGTTGTGAGTGAAGCAACAGAGAGACAAAAAAGAGAGACAAACTGACAGACATTTAGTGTCACTTGCCACAGCTGATTCTACTACACAAAACGAGCTCATGACAAATATAGGGTTGTTGGTTCACAAAACGAAACATGACCGAACAAGGAACAGAACAGCTTTGTCTGTTCATGCAGCACAGAAAGTGTCACATTTCAGGATTGCAACATGGGCGTTCATGCGGTTGATTGCCTTCCATTAAATTATTCGCATGAAATTGATACCTGGAATTTTAATTTTTGGTGGTGGTGGTGGTGGTGGTGGTGTGTTGGTGTGTGTGTGTGTGTGTGTGTGTGTGTGTGTGTGTGTGTGTGTGTGTGTGTGTGGGGTTGTGTGTGTGAGTGTGTTTGTGTGTGAGTGAGAGAGAGAGTGTGTGTTTGTGTGTGTTGTGTGTGTGTGTGTGTTGTGCGTTCGCGCGCGCACGCCCCGTGTGTGTGTGTGTGTGTTGTGTGTGTGTGTGTGTGTGTGTGTGTGTGTGTGTGTGTGTGTGTGTGTGTGTGTGTGTGTGTGTGTGTGTGTGTGTGTGTGTGTCAATATAACTATGAGCAGGAACATTACAGGCACGACACTTTCTGCATCGTAAAATATCATTTTCGTTTCACGAATACTGTGATAAAATATTTCTGATGCGCTTTTGCTACAATAATACATTACAGTAAAGCAGTTAAATCAAATGATCAGTGATACAAAGAGTGATAAGACAACATTTTAACAGGATTTTTGTATTATGCCATTTTAAAAATCAATGTGAAATACAGTTACCTTCATGGTGGGTAAAAAGTTCGTATACGTAAAATTTACTATTGTCAACCTCGGAGCTCTCGCCCAGAAAGAAAACCTAAACAGCAAAATCAATGTGAAACTAAATCCAAACTACACAGAGGAAGTACAAACATAACAGGAAAGAAATGGCTGGAACAGCATACCGCTGAAAGACCAATAAGCTGAATCAATCATAAAAATCAATCAATAAATAATAAAGTGAATAAGTCAATCCTTGAGCATTCTTAAAACAAAACTCAACAATCACAGTCAGAGGGTCCATTGTG
>CM060320.1:23792854-23842854 GCA_030674155.1 Stramonita haemastoma
CTCCAAGATTTCTGAGATATCGTCAAGAGTTGACGTACATGATGGACAGAAAATTCATGAGATGATGCAAACTATGTCGTAAGATATCAAACTAACGGGCAGAGATAAGAAAGATGCAGATGAAATAGGCTGACTCCTTATCAAGACGCGCCGCGCAGATCGTTCAACCTTTGCACAGTCGAAGCACTCATCTGAGAGGGATGTTCGGCAATTCTCCTTGTGGCTGGAAGGCCAAAAACAAAACGAAAGAACGACTGACTGACTGACTGACTGACTGACTGACTGACTGACTGACTGACTGACTGACTGGCTGGCTGGCTGGTTGGCTGGCTGCTGGCTGGCTGACTGACTGACTGACTGACTGACTGACTGACTGACTGACTGACTGAATGAATGAATGAATGAATGAATGAATGAATGAATGAACACACAGATAAATGAATGATTTCTGCAAATGTATTCATCGTTATACGGCATTGTGTCAAGAGGTAAGTTTTCTAATGAATACAAGAATAGAAACAAAGAAAGGCAATCTTCATCCTACACATGGGATACGATTCAAGCTACTTTCTTTCAATTTCCATTCTCTACCTACATTGAATTATATTAATATCTTGCAGTCTTCTCGACAGTACGTGTCATGACGACATCCAGCCGACTCCACCCTTCCTGTCTTCCACTTCCTCTCGCAATGTTTCACTCAGCCCCATGTCCACTCACTCTGCCAAGCATCCAGAAAAAAATACAGGGAAGCAAGTGTTACTCCTCATTTAACATGTATTTATTACACAAGAACAAAGACAAAACGAGCAAACACATAGTAGCATTAACTTTCAAAAGCATACTGAAAGGTTCGAATCTAGATACATTACCACAAAAAACCTAAGACATATATAACAGTATTACTAGTTTTATTACTGCTTGATTTGTTGCAACTGAAAGTTGGTCAATATTCAGAATGATAAATGCCGATGCAAGGCTGAGACCAGACTCATCAGACAGTTAGTCACTGTATTTTGATCATGCTCCTGTTCTCTACATACTGCTACAGGCTGCTGCTGCTGTCTATGGATTCCGGACACGCAACACCATCGCTTGGAGACTTGATGAGTCATGGGTTTATGAATAGTGACTTTTGCTTAACGGTTCTCTTGTAGAGCTCTCAAACTGTTCATACTTGTATGTATGCAAATAGCCTGCAGAAACATGACTCTGTACTACGTGCGAACGCATTCACTCGAGAGTACACACACACAACACACACAACACACACACACACACACACACACACACACACACACACACACACACACGCACGCACGCACGCACGCACGCACGCACGCACGCACGCACGCACGCACGCACGCACGCACGCACGCACGCACGCATACACTCACATACACACACATAAATATGATCAAGTTATGGCAAGTGTCTCCCCGTAAGGTAGCATACAGGTGAGTTTCCATCACCACCGAGACCCCTAAAAATGGCTAAACCAGGAGCAAAATTCGAATAAGGTCAGGCCAAAGGCATGGTCCCTACTGAAAAAAGCAAACTATAAATATTCAAATGCTTTCTCTGGAAGATTTTATTGGAAAGTGGATCTTGTCTCCATTTCACTTTCAGACAACGCAACTATTTTAGACCATCACAACCCAAAACTGCACGTGACACAGACCAAAGTGCACACATATTTTGCAGTCACTATCATTCAGACCAATAGTCCTTACTCATGTCCCTTGAGTCCTACTTTCCCGTACTGTTTCTGACTAAAAGGGAAAAAAGCCCTAACTATTCCTGTCAGAGAAACACAGACCAAAAAAGAAAGAGGGTAAGGAAAAATCTTAACCATGACCACCACCACCACCCCAAAAAACCCAAACAACCCCACCAACACCCCTCATACACACACAACACACACCCCACAACCACACACACACACACACACACACACACACACACACACACACAACACACACACACACACACACACACCACACACACACACACAACACACACACACAAACCACACACAACACAACAACACACACACACACACACACACACACACACACACAACACACACACACACACACACACACACACACACACACACACACACAACACACACACACACCACACACACACCAACTAGATAAACAACAAAAACAGAACAGCAACAACAACAACAACAACAACAAATAAAAAGACAAGTAAATCAGACCGGAACGAAGTAGAACCGTGCAGTACCTCGCCACTGTTGACTGATATTACAGGGTTGTTGGTGTCAATTTGCAGAAGTGAAACCATAGCCTAAATTGTGGACCAACAGGACACCAGGGGCAAGTGAGCGTGGCAAGAAGGATAATAGCTTCGTCCGTTTGATATGAGCAGTTCACATTCTTCTATCATCACCTACAACTGCTGTGCTGTGTACTGTGCAGAATACATACCATACAGCGTCGTGGATTTGAGAGAGAGAGAGAGAGAGAGAGAGAGAGAGAGAGAGAGAGAGAGAGAGAGAGAGAGAGAGAGAGAGAGAGAGAGAGAGAGACAAGACAGACAGACAGACAGACAGACAGACAGACAGACAGACAGACAGACAGACAGACAGAGACAGAGAGAGACAGAGACAGAGAGAGAGAGAGAGAGAGAGAGAGAGATTGCATGTGTGTACACATGCACGCACGCACACAAATGCGTTAGGTATTCACCGGAAGTCTACATTTCACATAAAACGTCATGTTCTCACTTCCTCTTGGAGACACCAAGAAGACACAGGCATTGCCTATTATTCTAAACGTGTAGACAAACGGTGGGAGTGAAGAATGCTGTGAACTGTGGCTGCAGTACTGCAATATCTGACCCCTTGCCAAGCTTTCTATACATAACCGCTTGGCTAGCAGTACCACTGAACACCACCATAATTCAATGAGGAAAGTCCATAGGGAGGTTACTACTAAGTCCCTTCAAGACAATAGTGCTTATAGTGATTCTAGCTGCTGTATTAAAAACACGAGTATCCAAGCATAAATAACAGGCTATATTACAAGACATTGGAGAGTGCTGGCAAGGCACTGATGGCTCCCTGACCTCCCCCCCCCTCTTTATCCCCCCCCCTTCCCTCATCTCCCTCCCTGACCCCAAACGCTGGCGCTGTGACAATGGAAGTCACACACGCCAGAGCCTGTCCTGCCCTCACAGTGGAAAAACGTCAAGTAGTCATGGGACCACAAGAGGCCTGTGCTGACATAATGGGACTGGTCACACCAGGGCCCGCTGACTTTTGGGGCCCAATGTGGGTTCTAGACTAAATCCAGTAATAGTTATTACGAGTAGAGTGGTGTAGAGGAATCTTGCTTAGTTGAGTAGTATAAAGGAGAGGGGTAAGGGAAGAGTTAGCATTACAGACATCCTGGAAACAATGACAGAGCTTATGGCATTGTTTTGCCAGGTCTGGCGCTACTATTGAACTATGGCACTGCAAGAAGGTTATCAGATCGTTAAAAAAATCACAGCAAACCTTATTCCAGAATGAGAAAAAGAGAGGTCGGTTGTCTAAATGTATATAGAGAAATGTGGAGTTTGAGTCTTGTGTTAAAAAAACAAATAACTGATTGTTACTGCATAAAACAGATTGTTTCTCTGGCCTGCAGATGGAAATTGAATTGTTTTAAAACTATGTTGGAAATGTCTTTTGCATATGTTGTCACAGCGTAACTGTTGATCATGTATGAATATGCCATTCCCAAAAGATTACATACTTATTCTTACCTCATCATCATCAACCGCAATCTTCAGCGATCCTTTTTTATTGATGGAGAATTTTTTTCAAATCAATGTTGCATAGTCCAGTTGGGTCTTTATTATGATTATTACTGACAGACATTCTCTTTTGGCGGAATATATTTCGTTTGTGTGTTTTTTTAATGTGTTAGACAGATGGTCTCTTTTTTTCTTTGTTTAGTATTTCACTTGATTGATCTTGTTACAAATGGGTTCTTTGTGTTGTTCTTTTTTGTACCTAGGTATTAGTCAAAAGTGGCTTATTCTAGCATTCATTGTAGGTTAGCCAGTTGATTTCCATTTAAGTCCAGGATATTCAAAATTGTGCGCATCGACCCCCAAAACCCTAATCCAGATCCCTTCCCCACCTCGACCCCACCCTGCTTCTTTTTTGGTGCGTATAAAATCACAGCTTGTAAAGAGACTTAAAATGAAATTGATCACACACGCACGCACGCGCGCAAGCACGCATGCACACACGCATGCACACACCCACAATCAACCCACACACAAATATTAAAGTTCGTTCCGATTGCCAAAACATATTATCTACCCTTCTCATCCTATATAGTAAGAATTTTATCTTCACACCAGCATTTTTCTAAGAACAAAATGGGGACTTACGATAGACAGGTAAGATAACCCAGAAAGGCAAGTAGGCCATAATAGATTCGACAGAAATCGTCCGCTGAATACGCCACACTCCAAACTTGTTCCTCTAGCCTATAGCTATGCACGCACCAGCCTGTCTCCTAACTCTTTGATGCTATCATGGGACCAGAGTCAGTTTTCTTGTCCGTGCAGGCACGCTCTGCTGTCAGTTGATAGAGAACGTCTGCTAAACAGTGCCGTGTTCTGCTGAGCACAACATATCAAAGCACACAAATATGCTGGGGGAGATTTTGCTACAACACTGCAAGGAAAACAAACAATATCAAAATGGAAATATTATGAGGGATGGGATAGCGTAGTGTTTAGAGCACTGTGCTTGAGATTTGATGGTCCGGGTACGAGCCACTACCGAGGGGCCTGTTCGAGAAGATTTTTAGTCCTTGAAGTTAACATCAGTGCTACACTCAACTGTCCAGAAAGTTTTTCAGATTAGACCATAAACAGAGATCTTATGTGAAAATCCATTTTCCATGTAGGAAGAGCTGGTCGGAGCGGATGACAAACATATACAAAACTGCTTACACACTAATGTCCTGTTTAGACATCATCCCCAAAGTAAAAGTAATGGCTACCTTACTGGTGGGTTAAACAGCTGCATACACAAAATCCCACCATTCATGCACCTAAAGACTCTAACCAGTAAAGGGAGAAAAAGTAGTAGAGATATGGAAAAAAAGGACCGGAAAAGTTGCCATTTGTACATTCTGTGGTAGATATGTAGCAACATGCCAAGCCTCTCATCACGAGGTACATAATATATGCTAGCATGTAGGTTCATTCAAGGAAATAGCCATACGCATGGATGGTTTGCATGATGATTTGCACATAAAGATTCACATTCACATAAGCAGCACATGCAAAAATGCAAAGCAGACATAAGCACTCTCTCTCTCTCTCTCTCTCTCTCTCTCTCTCTCTCTCTCTCTCTCTCTCTCTCTCTCTCTCTCTCTCTCTCTCTCTGTTTCTCTCATATCGTCATCCAGTACATTTTATTGTGAACAAAATATCTATTTTCATAGTACAGGCACATAAGTATGCATGCGCTACATGCACACACCAGTGAAAATAGAATTAAACCGGAAAAAGACTCACGCACATATCGGCACATCCTCTGTGTGTGTGTGTGTGTGTGTGTGTGGTGTGTGTGTGTGTGTGTGTGTGTGTGTGTGTGTGTGGGGTACGTGCGCGCGCACACACACAGGGGTGTACTGCACATGTATGCACACACAACAACAGCAACAACAACAACGGCAACTAAAGAACTCAATGGCAACATTGTTCCTTCTTTGTGTCCCCTCCCCACCACCCCACCCCTTTCCATATATATCTTCCATATCTACACCCCCTTACCCCTTTCCAGTATAGTCTCAGTGTGATTAGCAGGGGAAATGAAAACGATGAAGCGCCACCCCCACACCACAGATAATAAACAGGAGAAAACAGTGCAGTCTTCCCTGTGTTTACCTCAGGTCTCCTATCTCTGCTTCCACCAAGACCACACACCCCAGTCACAGAGGTTCTCCTCCTCAACTGTGCTGATACTTCCTCTGTACTGATGATACCTTTCTCTTCTTTGTTTGTTCAAACAGTGTCTTTTTCTACTGCACTATTTCGTTGCGTTAAGAGTTTAATGGTTTCCTTTATTTTTTTCTTCTTTTCTTGATGGTAATGTTGATGTGCATACTCACGTGTGCATACAAGTGCATAATTGTGCATGCACACATACACTGTGTGTGATACATTGTGTGTGGTGTTGATGCCATTTCCTTGGAGTTTCTTTTTGTTGGGATTTTTTGGTGCTTTTTCCATGGGTAGGGGGGGGGTTGTTCTTTTGTTCGTGTACATGCATAATGTATATTTTTGGCGATTACATATCTATATCTATCTATCTATTATCTATCTATCTATCATCTATCTATCATCATATATATCATCTATATCTATATATATATATATATATATATATATATATATATATATATATATATATATATATATATATATAATATATATATCAGCAAACGTTGTGCTGCTATTCTGCTGTAAGTTGCGCAGAGAAAACTTTGTTAAAAGTCAACAAAGAAATTCTAAACAATGATACCATTGTCATCTCACTTCAGCGAACCTGGCCTTGAGACATTCAGATTTCTAAGGAAGGATTGAAATTCCAGTGTACGACATGGAGAAAAGACAACAGCAGAAAGTATCCAGATTTCATGATCTGGATGCTGTGCCCCCCCCCCCCCCCCCCCCCCCCCCCCCCCCCCCCCTTCACCTCTCCTCACGCTTACGGCAAAGAAACCAGAACTGAGTTTACAAAGAAATCTGATCATGAAAAGCGTCAACATCTGAGGTGAACCATTCGTGTCTGCTACATCACTTTCAAATCTGAGTAAAAGAAGTAGAAAAAAAAAGAAAGAATTTTCCACATTCAAAAAGAAAACGTTTCCCACCCACAGAACATAACATGGCCCAACGATAGCGAAGAGCACTGTCCAAACATCACATAACGACCAGTTTGTTTTTCACTGCACGGCTGACTCCTCAAAAGTTTACAGTTTCAATTTTCGTGTCATTCACAGTTTACTCAGGAAGGGTTTCCCAATGAGGAAAACAGACCCAGGGTTTGAGAAAAGCGGCGCTGGCTGATGTATGACGATTCCATTCTTTATTTACTGTCTGCTGTCTGTGTACTCCACAGAACAAGGGGCTTGTCCAACCGCCATCAACGTCATCAGCACACGGTACTTCCTGTCTAAACCTTCCACCCCTTTCTGATCATTTCTATTGTATTGAATACCACTTCCAGTCACGGTGGGTATCTCTTTGTGGAATTGGGGCTGCTCTCCTTGGAAAGAGTGCGTCGCCACAAGAGCAGCACCACAACTTTTTTTCCCTTGAGTGCAAGTGTATTATTTTATTTCCCTAAGTAAGTATTCCTTCTTTCTTAAGTCTTGCCTCCTAGAGACAAAAGCCAACTGACATCACAACTGCATCGAAAAAAATGCCCCTTCCTTCTTCTTCATTATCCTTTCTTTTCTCTCTAATAATAAAAAATAAGTACAGTAGTTTAGAGCAGACGGAACCCCATCGACCTGAATATCAACCAGTCCACAGCAATTCGCCAGATTCCTTCCAGGAGGTAACCACTTATCTCTCTCCACCTTTCCTATTTCAGGTGGTAACGATGCCCTCCTCCACACCATTCTGAATACATCTTCTGGCCGTGCATGAGACTATCAGAAAACACAGTACATCATACGCATTTCACTACATAATCAGGAAAATGTCGTATGCCACTGAAACGAATGGCCGGAGATAAGGATGTGGGACTAATACTTTAACTCATTATCAAGATATGCAGTGTCGACATTCCATCTCTGCAGGGAGTCTGAATATTTTGCTGAGAGATGATCAGCAATTCTGATACCGTGGCTGCCTGTGCCATAAAATGTCTGAAGAAACGAGATCTGCAGGTGTCTCCCTCGTTAAAGGGTGCTTGTGGATGTGGTTCACTTTTTGCAAGTGAGATGAGAGGCGAAGATACATGCATAAAACAATTAATCAGGGCAAGCACTTTTGTCCCAAAATAGGGATATGGTTCAAGACATTTACTGCATCGTATATGTGTTCACCACTTAGCATACAATTGATTAAATTTCTTTTTCATGGAGGGAGGGAAAGCAAACAAACAGCTTCTTCAAAAGAAGGTTGCTTTTACCTATATAACATTTATTTAAGATGTACTTCAGCAACGAAGACAGAAGAAAAAAAAGAACATTTATCACTCCTCAGTTGCATGCCAAAATAAGTTGTTTTTTCTGTTGCAAAAATGCTGTGTGCCCTCTGTGTACGTATGTGTGTGTGTGCGTGCGTGCGTCGTGCGTGCGTGTGTGTGTGTGTGCGTGTGTGTGTGTGTGTGTGTGTGTGTGTGTGTGTGTGTGTGTGTGTGTGAGTGTGTGTGTGTTATGTGTGTTGTGTTGTGTTGTGTGTGTATGTGAGTGTGTATGTGTGTGTGTTGTATATGTATGATTGTGTACGTGTAAACATTCGTGAACCCTAATATGATTGCACTTTATTACATTCTTCCTTCCTTACGAAAATGTCATCCTTACACAAAACAAAACGGGAAAAAATCTGAGAATTCCATTATCACTGTCTGAACCCCAAACAACCTTAAAGACAAAGAGCATATTGGACCCATGGTCTTTCCCAGAAAGCCTTTATCACCAGTAAATCCCCCTAGACTATATCGTTTTCAGGCAACGAACCCATTCTAGACTAGCACGACCCAAACTGCACGTGATTTATCATACCGAGTCATCACCATTTAGTCTGCGAATCTGACTATGATCCCTGGAGTCCTACTTTTCCGTACTATTTCTGACTCCGGCGGAAAACACTCGAGTATTCCCGTCAGGGAAATGCAGAAAAAAGCAATAAAAATGACCTAGAACCCCCATCCCACCTCCCAACTTCATAAAATCAGACAAAGGGGAGTTATGTGGCTGGTCCCCATTGTTGACTGAAATTACAGGATTGAGGATATCTACTTGCAGAAGTGAAACTGTATACTGACTTGTGGACTAAAAGGACATCAGGGGCAAGTGACTGTGGCACTAAGGACATACGTTTTGTGGAACTACTTCACTAATTGCTGCTGTTCACAAATGCTGTGTACTGTGCAGAATGCAGTAAATGAAGTGGATTTATTACAGAACGAGAGAGAGAGAAATACGGAGAGAAAGAGAGACAGACACATACAGACTGAGAGAGAGAGAGATACAGACAGAAGACAGACAGAAAAAGACAGAGACAGAGACAGACAGAAAGACAGAAGACAGACTGACAGACAGAGATATAGAGAACTTGAATTGTGACTGCAATACCGTGACTATTTGCCAAGCGCTCAGTACATAAACTGCCTGGCTGGCACTACCATTCCATACGACCAGAATTCAATGAGGAACGTCCCATAGTCAAGTTATTAACACATCTCTTCCACACTTCAGTGTATATAGTGATTCTGAATACTGTTTTTTTAAAAACACGAGTCTCCAAGTGTTAGTGACTGATTATCCTTCACGAGACAGATATCAAATAGTGATATCAAACATGGTACTGATGGCTCCCTCATCCCCCTCTTCATTTCCCCCTTCTCATCTCCCTCCCTCCCTGACCCCTCACTCTGGCACTGTGACAATGGCAGTCACACACGCCAGACTCTGTCCTGCCCAGCCTTCCCTATAGGCCTAGTGCGGGAAGTCCACTTCAGCTGTTGTGCTTGGAATGTTCTCCTTCTTCAGTGTACCTTGTATTCGAGGCTAATGAAATCAAACGGCATACTCCTTACTCATTTGGGCTTCTTCAGGGTAGGGATGTGTGCGAGTTTCCACTTGATTTGTATGATGATAATACTAATAAAAACTAGCAATGTGTGGAATTTGTATAGCGCTGAATCTCGTAAAGCAACAAATCAAAGCACTTAACATTTTAATCATTTACATGCATGCAACCGTCAACAAACAGGATTAACAGAAATCAAATATACGTGCACGCACGCACCACACACACCACACACACACACACACACACACACACACACACACACACACACACACACACACACACAGGTGAACAAAGGCAAACATTCTCCGTGGCATTCCCTCAAAATAGGCCTAACAGACACCCCTCTTGCCCACACAGTGGAAGAATGTCAAGTAGTAATGGGACCACAGGAGGCGCGTGCTGACATAATGTGACTGGTCACACCATAGGCACTGACTTCTGGGGCCCAGTGTGGGTTCCAGACTAACCCAATAACATTACGATGAAGTGGTATGCAGGAATCTTGCTGAGAAAAGGGACAAGGGAAGAGTTGGTATAACAAACATCCTGGCGGCAGTGACAGAGTGCACAGCTTTGTCCCACCAGGTCCAACACTTGTGTTGGCCTTATGATGAATACTGTATGAAAGGGATGATGGAAAATTGTATGTGAACACAATACGTGCGTGTCAAAGATGTTGTAGGGAGTGGTGATGATGGTAGGTTATGTAAAGCTGTAATACAGACATTAATATCTTAGGAGTGTTGTGAGCTGGAAAGAGGGACGGTGGTAGTTGCAGAACCCCCCCCCCCCCCCTACAACATACACACACTTTCCTTCTGAAATTACACCTTATTCCCTATCGGAAATTCAGAATGTGAAATGAACAAATCCAGCAAAATCACACACACACACACACACACACACACACACACACACACACACACACACACACACACACACACACACACACACACACACACACCCCTCAAACACTGAAATGAATGAATTCTCTGTGCATGATTCCCAGGATTTATCACCTTCACCATCATATAAAGTAAGGAATCATCTACAACATATTTTTCTTACACCCACTCGTTTCCAATATATAAAAAAAATTAGGACATAGCTAGACAGGTGTGATAACCCAGAAAGGTTAAGTAGGCCACAGAAATGACAGGAATCATCTGCTGCTCCATACACTACACACCAAAACTGTTGTTCCACAAAGCACACACACACCAGGCTGTCTTCCAACTCTATGACGCTATCACGTCTTAGTTTTCTTCTAAATGCAGGCACACTCCACTATCCGTGATAACGAGCGTCTGCTAAACATTGCTGTGTTCTGCTGTGCATGGCATCTGCACTGAAATAAGCTGGAGAAGGGGGAGGGGGTGCTCAAACAATGCCAGGGAAAACAAAATACTATCAAAGCGGAGATATGGAGTGAGGAAGAGAAGTCGCCAAAATAGACATTCTGCGCATGTAGCTCAATAGCAATCGTCTTCTTACTGGAGATACATTTACGTATGTGTGTGCTGGCATGTACATTTATTCAAATGAATAGCTATACGCGTGGATGGTATGTGCCCGTGCATACATGCATTCACACATACTTTTATGAGAGTGCAGGTACAACATCCAAAGCCGATTAAAGAGTATACACACATTTTATTTACACCCATCCAGGTTAAACAAGAAAAAATCAGTAGTTTTGCAAATAGACAGACACTTCTTTTTTCAGACAAAAACATAATAAAAATTTGTTTATACATACCACCTTATGATTCTTTGGTCTGGAAGTCACAACATTTACTTGATCAATGCTTGGCAGATAAACATACATGTATGTATGTATCTTCTGTATCATCAGCTTCTGCACCAAATACCACCTTTACAAATCCCTCGTGATATCTATCCTCCTATATGGCTGTGAATCATGGACTCTGACAGCAGAGTTAGAGAGGAGAATCCAAGCATTCGAGAACAAGTGCCACAGAAGACTCCTCAAAATATCATACAAAGAACACAAGACCAATAACTATGTGAAAGAAGAAATCAAAAAGTGTGTGGGCCCCCAAGAGCCTTTGCTCTCCACCATAAAGAGGAGAATGCTGATGTGGTTTGGTCACACCACAAGACACAACACCCTAGCAAAAACCATCCTGCAAGGAACAGTCGAGGGCAAGAGAAGAAGAGGCCGCCAAAAGAAATCATGGGTTGACAACATCAAAGACTGGACCGCCCAACCCCTGCAACACCTCCTACTGGCCACACAGGATCGTGAAGCATGGAAAAAGATCTCTGTTGCATCTTCTCTCATGTCCCCCCTACATCCTTTGGGACATGGGACTGAGTGAGAGTGATGTATGTCTGTATGTATATATATGTTTATATATTGTGGCAGGGCGGTAATAAGATTACTTCCCTTGCGATCGGAATTGCCAATCGCAGCGTCGTGGGTGTAACGTTTGGATCCACACCTGTGAATTGTGCTACGTTCTGTATCGTTGGGGTGTGGTCGAAAGCCGTCCTTTGCATGCACTTTGCCCATAGCGGTAAAATGTAGTATTTATGCAGCCTCTTTTTAGAGGCCACATTCCCACTGTCTGACCGTGCTGTCGTCGCCGAGAAGTTGTACAGAGTCGCGGCAGATCAAATATCTGCACTCTGTTACAATATATATATATATATATATATATATATATATATATATATATCTATATTTATATATCTATATATAGATAGATTTATTTATTTATATCTATATACATAGAGAGAGAGAGATATATATATATGAACACCATGGCGATTTTTTCATTCTGCTAAGTGGAGATTTTAATGCAAGAACTGCAATGTAAAACTAAAGCTTTAATGGAGATAGCAGTGATTTTGAACAAAAATTTTAATGTCAATTTCTGACCACAATCAGTATTCAAGGAAATCTCCAGATGATAACACTAACAACTTTGGCTGATGTAATTTTTTTCTGTTTTATTATTGCTGATACATCATTTCAAATCATATACGTTGATAGTAATAATTATATTATAACGTATGCCATATGCCCATAGTGTATGTCCACAATTCTTTTGTAATGTGTTTTAAAGCCAATGTATAGTAAACGTCTGAGGTCTGAACTCTCTCTCTCTCTCTCTCTCTCTCTCTCTCTCTCTCTCTCTCTCTAACAAACACATACACTAACACACACACACACACACGCACGCACGCACGCACGCACACACTTACATGAAGCTCAATCCTGACATTGTTCCTCCTTTGTGCCCCCCCTCCTTCTCTCTGCTCCCCCATCACTCCCCAAATCCCCACCCCTTACCCTTTTCCAGTCTTAACGTGATTAGCAGGGGAAATGAAAACGATGAAGCGCCACCCCCGCACCTCAGGTCAGAAAATAAACAGGAGAAAACAGTGCAGTCTTCCCTGTGTTTACCTCAGGTCTCCTATCGCTGCTTCACCAAGACCACACACCCCAGTCACAGAGGTTTTCCGTCCTCAACTGTGCTGATACTGTGCTGATGATACCTTTCTCTTCTTTGTTTCTTTAAACAGTATCCTTTTCTACTGTGGTTTTTTGTTGTTGTTTTTATGTTAAATGTTTGGCCGTTTCCCTTCTTTTTTTCCTTGATGTTGGTTATGCTGACGTTGCTGCTGCATTTTTTTAAGTGTTCGAGTGTGTGTGTGTGTGTGTGTGTGCGTGCGTGCGTGCGTGCGTGCGTGCGTGCGTGCGTGCGTGCGTGCGTGTATGTGTGTGTGTGTGTGAGTGTGTGTGTGTCTATATCTGTGTCTGTGTATGTGTCTGTCTGTGTGTATGTGCATGCACACGTACTGCACGCGCATGTGATGCGTGTGTCTGTTTCGATGTATGTGCTTATGTGTGTGTGTGTTTATGCAAGACAGTGTGCATATACGTGAATGCATGTACATATTCACATGTGCAAAAATTGCATATGCGTACACAAACACACTGTCTGTAATGTATTGTGTGTGTTCTTGGTGTTGTTTTCTTGGACTTTCTCTTGGGGAGTTAGTTAAAGTCTGTCCCGAGCCTAAGGCTCATCAGGCCGGTGCTTATCCCGGTTTCTGTGGCGTTAAGCGACTGAGAGTCATAGACTCCCCCTGGATAGGACGCCAGTCTATCGCAGGATTAACCCCCAACACAAGGCTGGTACCCCTTTTACACCTGGGTGGGGTGAGAAAATAGCCGTAAAGTGCCTTTTCCAAGGGCACAACGCCATAGCGGAATAGCTGGGATCGAACCCGCAACCTTTAGATTACGAGTACAACACCCTAACCACTAGGCCACAGCGGCGGCATTCTCTTGGGGAGGGGTGTGTGCTTTTTTCTTTGCGGGGGACAGGATTTTTGTGTTTCAATTATTCGTGTACATGCATAAATAATGTTTAAGATGATTTAGACGGATTCTTTTTTCTGTTTGAACATAATAATTCTATATACACACAAATCAGAAAACACAGTGCTGCAACCTTGTGGTAAGTTGTTCAGAGCAAACTTTGCAAGAGGTAAATAGAGTTCTTAAAAATGACACCAGAGTCATCTGGCATCAGGCAACCTGGCCTTGAGACATCCAGTTTTCTCTGGAAGGGCTCAAATTATAGTGTAGAGACAAGTACAAAAGACAACAGCAGAGGCAACTAGATGTCATGATCTGGATGCTGCTTCCCCTTCCCCCATCCTCCCCACCTTCCTTCACCCCACCCCCAGCCCCCTCCTGATGCCTGTGGCGGTTTCACAAAGACACCTGACCACGAAAACCTTCATGTGAGGTGAACCATTCCTGTCAGCTAGGTCACATTTAAGTCTGAGTGAAAGAAGTAGGAAAAATGTGCTACAGTCAGAATGGAAAAGGGTTTCCTACCCACAGAACAGAACATGGCCCAACGATAGCGAAGAGCACTGTCCAAACATCACATGACAAGCAGTTTGTTTTTCACTGCACGGCTGACTCCTCAAAAGTTTACAGTTTCAATTTTCGTGTCAGCCACAGTTTACTCAGGAAGGTTCCCAATGAGGAAAACAGACCCAGGGTTTGAGAAAAGCGGCGCTGGCTGATGTATGACGATTCCATTCTTTATTTACTGTCTGCTGTCTGTGTACTCCACAGAACAAGGGGCTTGTCCAACCGCCATCAGCGTCATCAGTACACCGCGTACTTCCTGTTCTAAGCCTACCTCCCCATTTCTATCCCCTCTACATCCATCCTTCCTTATGTCTTGCCACCCAGAGACAAGAGTATCATCGACATCGCTACTGTCTTTGTTTCTTTCCTGCCGCCTTCATCCTTTATCTTTTCTCTGCTAAAACAACAAACACCAAACCTGAAGTCGTCTAAAGATTTAAAGATCTGAACATTAAACATGTAACACACACACACACACACACACACACACACACACACACACACACACACACACACACACACACATACACACACAGGTATGTAGAGAGAAAAGTAAAAGAAAAAAGGGAGGGTTTTTTTGTGTGTTTTTTTTTTGGGGGTTGGGGTGGGGGTGGGGGGGGGGGGGGGGGGGGCGGCAGACAGAGAACTATGAAGAAAGCAAAGCTGGCGGGTAAAAAGGATAGCACACGGCAAGTTTCACCATTCATGAACCTCGGAGCTCTGGCCGATGAGCGAAAAAAAAGAGAGCAAAGCTAAGAAAAAAGTATCAATTTTCAGGTCACAATCTGATTTTAAAGAACGCTCAAACTTTCTTAAGATATAAAATACAGTTTTAAAATACCCTGAATCTGATTTTTAAAAAGCTTTACAAACTTATTCGTGAAAATAGAAAACAGATTTTAAAAAAATATAAAAAAACATCCAACTCCCTCCAAATGTAAAAAGATTCAATGACAAAGTCTCTGTTGTCTGGAATGAAATGAAAACTCCCCGCCTGTTTATTGTTCAAAATGTGCCGTATGAGAACGTTTAGCACAACGATCTCATGATCTCCTTTGACTCAACAGGAAAATGCTCCTGTCTGGTGTAATATATTTTCAATAATTATTTGCTGCTCAGAACATAGCTAAACATCAAGGTCACATCAAGATTTTTGTTTAGCTTAGAAAAAAGACTTGATGCAAAACTCAGCAGCTATTCGATTATAATTATTATATCAAAATTAATAGTGTTCAAACCCAAACCTCTTCGTCGTCGAACATGAAGACAAAACCAAACCATCAAAGCTAGAACTAAGCAAGCAGTTTGAAATCAACAATACACAATTAAAAGCATGGAGTTTAATTTCAAGTAAAACGCAAACATGACTACAAACAAAAAGAGATAATAGATTCAAAGTAAAATGATACTAAAATCTTGTTTGAAATACCTGCTTTATTTCTAGAAGTGTAAAGATAGACCGCGTATAGGTGTCACTGGCTATTCAAGACTTTTTTAACGAAATTTAACCATGAATATCAGGTTACAATATATGAGCGTTGGTGGCTCTTCTTGTTGTTGCTGCTGTTGTTGTTTGTCATTTATTTGTCTATTTTTTCCTTTGTTTGTTTGTTGCTACTGCTGTTATCATGTCGGCAAAAAAACGACAATACTGTATTAGTTCGTTTCAGATGATGTGATCATGTCCCCACGCGGGTCAATTTTACGCGCTATCTTAATGTGTGCATACTTTCAATCTGTTGCTTTAATCCCTAATCACAAATGCATTTATCACCAAAAAGTTTATCAATAACCGTTCCCCACAGAAATCCATAAAGCTCGTTCTCTCAGCAGATGAACAATATATATGACTTAAATAAAGCATTTTGATGAACAATACGACTTAAATAAAGCATTTTTTCACACCGGACTGATAGATATTCTGCTTACATTTCCCCTACATTTTCAGGTAAAAACATCTTACTGCCAATGTGGGAATGACACAAATATGTCAGTTTGTATGTCCCATTCTCTTTTCTGGAATCTTTTACACACACTGAACGGATCTTGAGATCTGTTGAGTATTTGAAATATACGACATTTTTATAGACAAGTCAGTCATTGACGTCTTTACCACGAATGCTGACATGACAAATGTCCAGAACAATAGGACAGCCCATACTTTTCTGAGCGGTATTAAAACTCTGCATTTCAAGGAGACTTAGATGTTTTCTGTTCTTGTAAGAATGTGTTTTAGAGCAGCGAATTAATGTCAGGTCATTTGGGGACGGGATAGCTCAGTGGTGTGAGCGCTTGCTTTCCCCTAACCAATGTTAAGCAGTGTCGAGCGTGGTTACCAAATGGATGGGTGACCGTTTACACGCTTTGGCTTTAGTACAGTTCCCCCACTTCACCCAGCTGTAAATGGGTACCTGCCCTCTTTAGAGTCAGGGAAGGTAAAGCAGCGAGGGAGAAGAGATGGGCGCCGCCCTCAACATGCTGGACCCTAGAGTAGCTGAGGTCTCTGACGCCTCGCCTACGACCGCACAGGTTAAGGGACACCAAATCATGACGTATAGGCATTGGTACATCATTTTTCAACCTAGAGCCAGGATTACAAGTTAACTGCTTGTGCTACAAAATGACCTTGTTCACATCTCAAAAAGAGATTCTCAAAATGAGTAAGAACAAGTAGGGAGATCATAATATTTAGTTTATATTCATCAGAAATGGAGATAAGATAGGGAAATGTTGCGTGCGTGTGGAAGGGGGGGATGCGTGTGTGCGTGCATGTGTGCTTGCGTGCGTATATGCTGTGTATGCATGCGTGCGTGCACGCGCGCACGTGCGCGCGCGCTGCGTGTGTGTGTGTTGTGTGTGTCACAGAGAGAGAGAGGTAGGATGGAGGGAAAAAGGGGGAAGGAAGGAAAAGGGGAAGGACAAGAGGTCTGGGAAATAATTATGGTAGGGACAGGGATGGTGTACAATTTAATTTCGTTTTAATCTGCATATTCATGAGAGAAAAAAAGTGTTTTGCAATTGGAAAATTGCAATTTGACAGTTTGTGTGTTTGTATTCTCCCGTCGTTTTCAAATAAAATCTACATCTGATTTTGATATAAAGCCATTTCATTGACAAATCTTCTCTGATTCCCTCGGAACATACAAAAGCAAAAACAGAAACAAAGCGAAGCAAAGGGCTTTCGCTTTTCTACACCAAAACAGACAAAAAAACCGCGAATCATTAATGAACTTTAGTTTTTCATTCAAAGAGGATGCAGAGGCTTACACAGGCTTCTACTAAGAGATTGAGGCAATCTCCTTCAGCCTCCAATGTCACATTATTTCTGCATCCAATTTACACCCTGAAGTGTTTGCCAAGTGTGTGCATCAGGGAAACTTGACACTGTTTGTAAATCGGCTAGCAAAGCACTTACGCCAGGCGGAGCTTAAGTCTCTGTGACACCAAACAGACACACACACATGGCAACATCTCTCTAATTGAATTTTGACTAGTGCAGCGGTAAATTTGTACAGGTATGCTGGCAGATAGCACCATTTTTGTGCGCTTGGTTTGTTTTCAAGGTTGCTCTCGGGGAGGCACTTAATAAAATAAAATTTAAAAAACCATAAAAACTACTGTTGTGTTCTGCTGTGTCCGCAATACACTTGAAAAGGGATTAGCTTCAGCAAAATCAACTTGTCTAAGACTCACTGTGTGTGTGTGTGTGTGTGTGTGTGTGTGTGTGTGTGTGTGTGTGTGTGTGTGTGTGTGTGTGTGTATGTGTGTGTGTTGTGTTGTGTTGTGTTGTTGTGTTGTGCGTGTGTGTGTGTTGTGTTGTGCGTGTGTGTGTGTGTGTGTGTTGTGTGTGTGTGTGTGTGTGTGTGTGTGTGTGTGTGTGTGTTTGTGTGTGTGTGAGGTGTGTGTGTGTGTGTGTATGTGTATTTGTGTGTGTGTGTGTTGTGTGTATGCGCTGGCTTCCTTGCTTATTAGTCTATGTACGCTTGTAAATGTCTTGCTGTGTATTTGTGTTACTTACTCAAATACATGAAATACATAGGCAAAAATACAACTTTGAGTTCTCTGTTCCTTTGCGAGACTGGAGTCTGAAGTAGGAGAATTAAAAAAATGATAATATAACGACCACACAAGAGCACATCACCACCTCGTTAGCATCGACCCCAAAATCTAGCAGGCCACACGAAAAACTGTCCGCAGGGTGTCATCAACAGACCACCTCCAGACAGTAGCGGTCAATTTATTCTGATATCACTGAATTAAGATACACGTCTCCTACTGTAAGTGACTGATAATAATCACCCACGGGGGGGCAGACACCGAACTCTGTACCCATGGTCTTGAAGCCCCCCACCCCTTCACCCCTATCTCCCTCCCCCTTCCCTCTCCTCCCCCCCTCCCCTGACCCCTAACTCTGGCACTATGACAATAGCAGTCAGACACGCCAGACTCTGTCCTGCCCGCACTACTGTGGAAAAACGTCAAGTAGTCATGGGACCACAAGAGGCCTGTGCTGACATAACGTTATTGATCACACCGGCGCTGCTCTCTTTTGGGGCCTTATGTGGGTCAAAAAAACAACCTGGTAACCCTTCAGACAGTGTAAGATTTAATATAGGCTGAATTTTACAACGGTATGAGTAGTAGCAGTCAGTACAGTCAGTAAGTAGAATGGGTGATCTTGTTTTAGGGTTGAGGTTGAGTTAGGGCATCCCAGACATCATGTTTAACAATCTCGAGGCTCATTCGTAGCTAGGTCTGAGACTACTGAGGGTTGATATGTTATGGTTGTGTGATGACTAAAAAATCAAAACAGATGAGGTTGGGGTGGGGGTGATATCATAATTATGCATGAGACAACTGTGTTTAAGTACATCTGTGTGGATGTTTACAGGGACAGAGTGTATCATGCGTTAAACACTACACTTGCAGCGTTGCCACTTTCGAAAAATTCAAACAGAATCAAAGACTGAAACCAGGGGATCTCTCTCTCTCTCTCTCTCTCTCTCTCTCTCTCTCTCTCTCTCTCTCTCTCTCTCTCTCTCTCTCTCTCTCTCGACATTTTCAACCCATATAACATAATTATATTCATTCCAGCTTTCCTCTTTCTTTGAAACCCACTCCCTTTGCACACATCTGTTCCGTCAGTCAATTGATTTTCTTGGATTAGCACATGGAATCTAACTCCTCTTCCCAAAATCTGACAGTGAGGAAGACGCGCGCGCGCGCGCATGTGTGTGTGTGTGTGAGTGTATGTGTGTGTATGTGTGTGCATGTCTGTTTATATGTCTGTGTGTATGTCTGTGTGTATGTATGTGTATGTATGTGTGTGTGTAAAAGCGTGTGTGTGCGCGCGCGTGTGCGTACGTGCGTATGTGTACGCGTGCGCAAGTGCGTGTCTGTGTGAGAGTGTACATGTGTGTAAGCATGTGCGCGTGTGCCTGTGGGAACAGATGACATTTACAAAACTGCTTACACACGGGGACTGGATGTAAAAAAGCACATGAGTGCTTATCCTATTATCCTCGATATCAAAGAATAAAACAATAAGACAAAGGCATGCATGCACGCGCCCACGTGTGTGTGTGCGTGCGGGCGTGCGAGCGTGTGTGTGTATGTGTGTGTGAGTGTGTGTGTGTGTGTGTGCACGCGCGCGCGCGCGTGTGTATATGTATGTATGTGTGTATGTGCTCGTGTGTACGCGCACACATACACCCACTGCATGCCTGCGTGCATACATAATCTGCTTAACTACTTTTATCACCTTACCAGCACCCCATTCTTAGTCCTGTAGACAAAAAATAAAAATGTAAAACGAGAAATTACTTAAATTGAAAGAGCTAAGTAGGCCAACTTAAAATGAAAGAGCTAAGTAGGCCAACTTACCAAACCTTTAAACAATACCCATTGTCTGGCTGCCAAAATAAATGATCATTATCATTGTTTTTTTAAAAAAAAGCCATCATTGTCATTATGACTTTTTCCAAACAATCAAGTATTTTTTCCTCCCGTACCACAAAAACAGGACCAAAACTAACAGGCCAGACAATGGATAAACAAAAAGTAGGTCATAATCAGAAGAGAAAGCACCCACTTAATATGCCACACACCGACATTTTTGTTCCCCTGACCCGCTTAAGGCTTTTCCTAGCCCTCTTTTTTTTAAATTCTTTTTTGTATATTCACTAGCAGATGATTTTGACAGGCAAGCTTTCAGAATAAAACAATGAACTAAAAGCAGAGGGGAGAATGCAATGCTCCAAGAAGGACTGTAGCAACTTTCCCACTGTGGAATGATAAATGACTTCAGCAAGTGGTGTTATGTATTGCTGAGAATCATAAAATACACTCTTAACGTGCACACACTCTCAATTCGTACCCATTCCCTTTCTAAGTCTCTGATACTATCGCTGTTCCAGTTTCTTAAATTCCTCTCAGATGCAGGCGCGCTCACCGTCAGAGATAAAAGACTATGGTTAAACATTGCACTGTTCCGTCGTGTGCAGCATCTACACGTAAATAAGCAGGCAGATTTTGTCTACAATACTCTGTACAAATAAATCATATCACAGTAGAGAAATAGAGAGAGGAAGAGAAGTCGCCAAAATACACAGTCAGCAGCACGAACGAAAGCGCCAAGAGTTTATACACAGTGGATGCTTTTATGCACGCGTATAGGAGCGTGCGTGTGTGCGTACGTACAAAGATAAATGGCCACACACATGGGTGGTAGTGTGCCTGCAATCTTATAAAATTATTTATACATGCAAACCCATAAACACATGCAAAGCATAAATAAGTATTTACACACACACACACACACACACACACACACACACACACACACACACACACAACACACACACACACACACACACACACACACAATGACGCTGACAGTAGTTCAATCGAGGCACTGTTCCCCTTCAATGTCCACCTCCTTTCCTACCCCCCCTCCCACCCCCACACTCCCCTACCCACCCCCCACCCACCCCCAAAAGAAGGAAATCCAACCAAACTGCAATAAATTTCACAAATCTCTTCCCCTTTTTTCCAGTCTTAATGTGATTAGCGGAAGACCTGAGAACGAACGATGAAGGAAGCGCCACCCTTACACGTCGGGTTAGAAAATAAACAGGAGAAAACAATGCCGCCTTCCTTAGCGTACCATAGTCCTCTTATCTCCACTTCACCCAGACCACACACAAGTGACAGCAGTGTTCCTGGACTATTGCGATACCTGGCTTTTGTTTTTGAAGCTTTTTCTTTCGTTTCCTTTTGTAAAAAATAAAATTTATCATGCGTTGTTTTGTTTATTTGAAATATTGCTTTGTTCCTTTTTTTTGGGTGGTGGGGGTGTTGGTGTTGGTGTTGGTGTGGTGTGTGTGTGTGTGTGTGTGTGTGTGTGTGTGTGTGTGTGTGTGTGTGTGTGTGTGTGTGTGTGTGTGTGTGTGTGTAAGTGTATGTGTGAGGAGAGAGAGAGACAGACAGAGACAGAATGTCTGTCTGAGAGTTTGTATCTGTATGATATCGTGTGCTTGTTTTTTTGTATAATGGTCCATGAAGAAGGGAAAGAGTTTTCTGTTTACGGTCTGAATCAAGTTTTCATATTATGGCAGATCAACACATACATATATACATACATAGATACATACATAATACATACATAGATACATACATAGATACATACATAGATACATACATACATACATACATACATACATACATACATACATACATACATACATACATACACACACACAACATACATAGAATATATATAGATATAGATAGATAGATATAGATATCTATTATCTATCTATATATATATATATATATATATATATATATATATATATATATTATATATATATATATATATATATTATATATATTGGGGGTACGTGTCAGAGACCTCAGCTTCTCTAAGAGCCAGCATTTTGAGGATGGCACCAATCTCCTCTCCCTCTCTGAATTACCTTCCCTGATCGACCCATAAGTGGGCAGGTACCCATTTAAAGCTAGAGATTTTGACACAGCGAACCACAGACGTGGAGAAAGTGGAGAAATAAATAAAATCACGGTCACCTTCAGGCCAGAAAATGAAGTTAACTTTCCTGGAATGAAATGGTTCCTACAGGACGAATCAAATTCAAGTGTGAATGAAATACGGTAAAGTTTGACAAACATGCTTGAATATGAAAGAAGGAAAAAAGCAACAAAAAAACCACTGCCCACACTGTACATATACACAGTGTAAAGCCAGCAAAAGCATAGTCTGAACATGGGAGTAATGAGTTGTGTATTTTCTACTGGAGAGGGGACTCCTCAAAAGTTTACAGTTTCAATTTTCGTGTCAGCCACAGTTTACTCAAGAGCGGTTTTTTTATGACAAAAACAGACCCAGGGTTTGAGAAAAGCGGCGCTGGCTGATGTATGACGATTCCATTCTTTATTTACTGTCTGCTGTCTGTGTACTCCACAGAACAAGGGGCTGTCCAAACGCCATCAACCCCATCAGTATACTACACGTTTCCTGTTCATGGAGCCTACTATATCCCCCCACCCAACTCACCCGTATCCCATCTCCATAGTCAACCCTCCCTACCTCTAGCCAACTGAGGTGTCGTTAAATGAATCCCTTGTCCTAAATGGATTATGATCTTTGACTGCGTGAACAATGTCAAAAAGTAATCTGATTTTTTATATACTGCTTAACACTTTGTTTTCTACCAACATACGTTAAAAACACAACCCAAAATTATGGCAATAAAAAGATATTACATAGACAAAAACTCAAGTCGCGACTGCGAACATAAAACGAGCATGCTCCCTAACTTTCCAGAAAAAAATGTGTTGTTGTATCGGATTCGCACGCTCACAAAGACAATACGAATTGACAGATTTGGAATGGTTGGTCATGCTATTTGCAGTCTGTGCTTTGGCGGCCCACCTGGTGAAGAAAAAGAGAAGGTAGGCTTTTTTTAAAAAAACAAGAAGTTTCCAGACCGAGGGAGGAGTTCCTTTCTCCGCTGATCCTATCCACTTTACGCCAATAACCCTTTTACGACACAGTACCCACCGGAGACAATGGCCTCACTACATCACTATTGCATTTCCTTTCTTCACAGCTACCTCCTTTCTCCTTGTCTTTAATCTGTTTTCTACTAAGGCAACAAGCATCAAAACGTACGCTGTCTTATCATTTAAACAGGAAACATGCGTTCACATACATATGTACGCGCGTGCGCACGCGTACACACAGACGCGCGCGCGCGCGTGTTGAGACATCAAATCAAATCTAATCAAATTCTTTTATTTTGAGAATAATGAATGAGAAAGAGAAAGAGAGAGAGAGAGAGAGAGAGAGAGAGAGAGAGAGAGAGAGAGAGAGAGAGAGAGAGAGAGAGAGAGAGAGAGAGAGAGCAAGCAATGGTACAGTAAGCAGTAAGAAGAATTAAAACCTCGAATCATGATGAATCGAATCTCATTCTAATTTTCATAGCCCTGATACAAATATTCCTCAAGATATAAAGAACAATAAAAACACACTTCAACCACCTCATAACTGAATAAAATCAAAGCTGTCCATTTCTTTCATTTTGTTCTACGATGAGGAAGAACATATAGCGGAATGGTCCCCATTGTGTCTGTAGTAAGTTTTCAATCTAGTGTTATGTTTTTTCTATACGTGATGCCCCGAGTCTTGTGGACAACAAAACCCATTTATGATTGTTACTCTGCGCAGACTACATTAAACAGGCCAGGACTTCAATCTTTTTAAACTTAGAACGAAGCAATTAGTCTGCAATCGATAAAAACGAGATTGAAAACAAGGAGTCCTCTTTTTATGTCATAGAGAAAAAATGAAACAACAAATTAAAAAAAAAAAAAAGAACCTTCGAGCTAAGATGAGTATTCTGATCCTTGGACAAACTTTTTTTTTTTTAAAATACAAAACAGATTCTAAGAAAATGTTCGTACATTCAGTTTTACACTGGTCTTTTAACTGCAGCATTTATAAGAATCATCAAGAAAATTTTCGGTTCCGTATTAGTTCGTGTTGTTGTTATGATTGGGTGTTGTTGTTATCGTCAACATGACTTCAGGCTGCCGTATGGGCAAAAGAGAACATTCTTCTTTTTTCTTTTGCCTCGAACGTTCCCACAGCAACTATTGTCATATGAGCGAAAATGCGTTGTGCTGCTCTGCGAAGCGCTTGACAGGTTAGGCCCAGTGGATCCGACTTCGGCATGGGAGAGCATTGTTCTCTTTTCAGTCTTTCTAAAAGAAAGAGATGGAGAACGGACCGAGACGGCAGAACACAGACAAGAAGGAGGTGAAAGAAAGAAAAGGAAGAAGGCAGAAAAAAGAGAAGGATAGAAAAAGAGAATTCCTAGCACAGACATTCCAGACGGTGGGGATGCTATTCATACTGACAGCCCCCCCCCCCCTCCCCAGTATTCCCATAGGGATAAACAGAAAATGAATTCTAAGTTAGTTGTTATAGAAGCTGCAATCACACCTATGAATGTTAAAGATTTTTTGACAGCACTTTTATTCATCATATGTTCATGTAACCATTCAAATGCTCAGTAAATAATGACACATCTACCATTAATCATTTCTTCAGAAAGACGATTTCCATTAGGTATCTTTTCCTTTCGGATTTTTATTGTTTGTATGTAAGAAAGAAAAACCCATGAGCAGTCTGATAACAACCTTTGCACGTTAACATTTTCGGAGAGAGATTTATGACAAAAGAAATATGCGATTCTAAAAAGAAATGTCACTTTGCGATTTCTATTTTTTCTTTGGTATAGTCTTTCACACAGTACTGAACGGGGTTCAAACTCTATATGAGTATTCGAAATATATGACATTCAATGCTTTGTGTTCTCCTAGGTAAGTCAGCTATTGACCTATTTGCCACCAAAGCTGACACGACAGGCAGCCAGAACAATAGGACAGCCAACGCTTTTCAGAAAGGAAATAATCGTAGATATCAAGAACCACAGGATGATTTATGGTCTTGAACATTGTGCTAAAGAACTGAGAGTGAATGTTCCATCACAAAGTATCCGCTATAGGATTGGCAAGGCCATTTTCAAGTTAGAACTCGTGCTACGAATTCAGCTGTGTAGACAAAATTTGGTATTGTAAATATTTTGAAAGCGCATGTTTCTTTCCACCTATTTTAAACGCGTGTAAATGTGATGGAAATTTGAATAAATGGAAAAACAATAATTCACTTGTCAGACGGGGTAGCCAGAAAGAAAGAACATAACACAAAGCCACAGTCATTTAGTCGGTGGGTGAGTGGATGAGTGGATGGTGAGTGACTGAGTGAGCACACGCACTTTGATCATGTTTAAAAACCTTTATTTATAAACCAAGTGTTTTGCATACGGAAAGCTAGCTATGATTGAAAAGTACATGTACATTTGTATCTTGTCACAAAAACCTGCATATAGTTTTGATGCAGAGCAATTTTCACAAAGAGCAAAACTACTATTACAATACACACACACGCGCGCGCGTACTTTAACTCCCACAAAATACACAAGAAAAAAAACACAAACTCAAAACAGATAGGAGCAGACTTTTGTATAAAATAGCAACAACAAAAACAGACAAACAAAAACAAAAAGCAACAAAAAATTCCATTATCATTAATGAACTTTTTTTCATCCAAACGGGAAGTAGGGTATTTACCCAGTCTTCTTCTGAAAGATCCGGGCAATCTCCTGTAGCCTGCACTGTCACATTATTTCTGCTTCCAATTTACACCTTGAAGTGTTTGCCAAGTGTTCGCATCAGGGAAACTTGACACTTGTTTGTAAATCAGCTGGCAAAGCACTCACTCCAGACAGAGCTAAGTCCCAATGACACAGCGCAGATAGGCGCAAAGCAACATTTATGCTTGAATTTCACCGGTGCTTGTGGTAAATTTTGCCAAGGTATGCTGGTAATAAAATATGACTTTTGTTTCTACTCTGTTTTATTTTTTTCGTGATTATTTTCGAAGAGGCACTTTCACAGTTTTGGCTTACACTTCAAGATTGTTTTTGAAGAGGTACGTCCACAGTTTTTGGCTTATAGTGTCTAGATTATCATATACTTTCGTGCGAGCATACAGTCATTGCAAATCTATAGGCAACACAGCTGTAAATACTGTCGGCACTGTTGGGACGTGTTTCAAAATAAACTGAAAAATTTGCGATAGAAATTTTCCTGTTTTTCATCATTCTCTTGTTAGTACTATATTGCTTGTTTGGTTCTTTGTTTGTTTGTTGTTTCCTTTGTTTTCCAATTATTCTGTTTTGTCAATCATCTTACCTGTCTTTCATCAAGAAATTTGTGACGCTCCACCACGAAATGAGTCGCTTAGCACATTACCTAATTTTGCGGTAGGAGCCTTTAAAGGCAGGTGGGGGTCAAGTTGTCAATTTTGAGATTTTGATTGATTATTAAACTAGATCTGTTTATTTACCTTATAATGAAATATCAAGGCATAATTTTTATTCCTTTTGCTTTTAAATGTGTTTTGAAAATACCAAAGCACTCATTCTGACAACCTGTTACTAAAATAAACTTTTCCGTTTCTCATTTTGTCCCATCCTGCAGTCTATCATTTCAATTTGTAATAATAATGTTGCACAGAATTGTCCAATTTTCAATCTGTTTTTTGTATTTGATAGCCACTTTATTGCACATTAATAACATGTCAATAACTTAAAATTGACCTCAGGTGCACTCCGTCTCATTATGTGGTGGAGCGTCACATTTGGTCTATGAATTTTTCTTCGGTACATGTTTCTGTGTGTAGGATGTACGAATTCCCCACTCCACCCTCCTCTGTGTGTGCGTGTGCGTGTGTGTGCGCGCGCGCGAGCGCATGCGCGTGTGTGAACTCTTTTTTGTCTTTTTCTATATGTAAATTGGAGAAGTAAACAGAAAAGGGCGAGCCATCAACACTGCTAAATGAATAGGGAAACTCTCTGTGGAGACCCAGGCTTTGCACACGACCGACATAAACAGGAGAATCTGGTAAAAGAGACTCATCCTCACAGCGTCCTAATGACCCCCTGGAGAGTTCAGGGACGCGGAGAGAGGAAGCAATGAAAATGTACATTACATGTATTCTGCATTATATGCATACGTATAGATGCATAATATTTGCAAAGGGTTTGTCGATGTTGGGTTTGCTTTCTCTGTGCCATGCACCCAGAGTATGTAACCGCACTACAGGGGCATGTTCCAGATTTATTCTCGTGCTGTATCTGGCCCAGGCTAAAAGCTTTGTCAGTTATCGGTGTAAGCTAAGTGCTAAGGCCTACAATAAAATGTTATGTTTTAAAACGTTATGTTGGGATTGTCTTCGGCCATGACAAGGGCTTAGTGTAACAACCTGTACTCTCCTTTGCAAGGAGAAAAATCGTCATTGGTCGAAGAACGGCTGCTGTATAAACAACAACAGAATGTTCAGACTATCTTAGCAGTATGTGCCTTGTTTTCTGTTCCATCTTCTCTTCGCATATTCCATTGCAGATTTAAACTGTGCGTCTGGATTAAAGAAAACAACTTGCTAAAATGAATTTACTATGTATCTCCCAAAATTCTAGTAGTCGTGTGTATATAATTCTTAGAACGTGGCTGTATGATCGATGAGGAACTTATTAAAACTTCCGATAACATTAAAAAAAAAGTCAAAGCGCACATTCATCATGTAACCTGTCTGGAAAATATGAGTATGTACCTCTTATCTTCTCAACTGTCTAAGAATATTCATCACCAATGTCAAGTCTACTATATAGGTTTAGGGAATTCCACACCACGCGTGGGAAAACATGTACGTCTTCATCAACACCCTTCTGCTACAGGTATACCATATCGCAAAGAATGATCAAACCTCTAATGCAGAACTCTGGTATGGAGACAACCACACGGACACCATCAGAATCCGAGAGTGGACATGAATCAGACATATCCTCCTACAAGAGCTCCGAACAACAGTGTACTACATACACTGGACTGGAATTCTACAGAAGAAAAGAAACATGAACAGCTCTTGAAAGTTTGCAAGGCAAAGAACCTTGGACAACAAACTGAAAACAATAAGCATGTTGGGTCGAGGGAAGCCATACTGGCAGCCCAGGATTGAACATGGCTGAGTCATGGGAGGACGGTTCTGCGTTCCTGCAGAAAGCATTCAAAGGAATTCAGTCAAGGGAGTTAAACCTACGTCCGTGTCATCTGGCTTGCTGCAAGATCAAGGCGCCATTTTGTTTTGATTGGGGGTGAGTTAGGGGGCTGTTTTGTTTTGTTATTTGTGGATTGTATTGTTTGGTTTTTGTTGTTGTTTTGGGGGTCCAGGCTCCTTTTTATGGGTTTTGTTGTTGTTTTGTTTTGTTGTGTTTGTTTGGGGGGTCTTTTGAAGGGGGCAGGGGTATTTGCATTAAGGCACTTTAGATCAATAAATGCCTACATGTACATATAGGGTTTTTTTAAACAACAAGCCACTGTGGAAGAATGGAAAAACTAAATGCTTATAACGAAACGAGTTCTGTTTCAGTTAAAAAAAATGTTCTTAAATGTCATGTCTGATCACTGTCATTCTACCTGCTACGCTGTGGCTTGATCTAATACTGAAGAGAGTGGGTATATCAAAAAAGAATGTAGTATCCTAACAAGGACAGCAAAGAAGACAAAAATCATAACCCGTCATACACAGAAACACAAAACAGAGAGGGCAGATACATTGAAAACTAACATTGTTATGAACCATTTGCATGAGAGAAAAAAACACACCCACGCTCGATTGCACGCTCACATGCGCGCATGAAAAATAATCCCTTTTTTCACACTCAGCAATAATGCAAAATCCGGCAAGCAGAGAATCAACGAAAGCTAAGTATAGCAAGGATGTCATCACCACTGCCTCCTCTTTTCAGCACGTTGGCAAGGGAATCAGAAAACATAGCAAGCCATCGCGTAATTCCCCCCAAAACGACAAGCATTAGACACACCACAGGGGACGTAAGAACACAGCTATCACCTTTCCAGTTCACACATACGCGCTTTGTCGAGAACGTGAAAACATACTTGTATTCAAGATTGTGTATCAGGCTCAAACCACGTATCAATTTTCACTCGCAAAAGGGCAAATGTCGACAACCATTTTTTCAGGGGAGATTATTTGGTCAGCACGACTGGAATCCAAAACCAGGTCACTTCGACCTTCTGCATCCATAATCTCCCAGGGCGATAGAAATGTGACCCAAATGTTTCTCTCCGCAGATGGCGTTTTGTCAGCCGGACAGATATCCAGTGTAACTTGTTGCGATTCAGCCTCGCTCATATTCTTTGGTCGTACCCAGCGCTTGCCTGAGCAAGAATGCATGTGCGTAGAACGGTGCACGCATCCGCATAAACAAGGGTGCGCACGCACACATATATACATACACACACAATATTAACAACAACAACAACAACAACACACACACACACACACACACACACACACACACACACACACACACACACACACACACGCACACACACGCACACACACAACACACACACACACACACCACACACACCACACACACACAGAGTACAGGTGGGCTCTAGTGCCAGCCTTCACCAACGCATACGCACGCACTCGTGCTAACATATCCAGGTGCATACACAAATGCATACGTATTATTTTATGCATGTAGTAGTGTACACAAAACATGGCGGACGTTCTTTAAGGCTAGAGAAGACCAACATTTCATATCGATATACTCGGAGGTGGCCCTGTAACCCCAATCTGAAGGTACACCAAATAAGTAGTCTCTGCTCAATGTTGTTAAAATGATTGATATTATCAGAAATAGCATTTAAACTTAGTGAGTTTGATATGTGTAAACAGACAATTTTGTTGTTTTTTCTAAAGTAATTGTTCAAATATCAGTTATATGGTGCATGTATGTTGTTCAGTTACGAATTTGTTTATTGCTGTTATGTAAAATCTTCCATATCCCTAAAGGGATGACAGGAAATAAAGAATTTGAAATTTGAGAAAGAAACTTTTCATATAGCTGTAGCAAGGCTCGGAAAGTCAAACTTCTTAAGTTCAAATAACAATGTTGCATTCCACACTTGATCCTTGGCTTTACATACGTCAAAGAAAGTTGCAAGAACATTTTTCATTGTTAATGAAGGGTGTTTTAGTTTAGAGATAAGTTTAACTGGTGTTTTATTCGATCTGTAAGTTTAACTAGATTATCCATTGTGGATTTTCCTTCTTAACAGCCTGCTTGGTAAACTGGTAATGTTATTTTTTAAATGAAAATAAGTATGCCTTTATGACTTTTTCATATTATTTGACATGAAAACATTTTTGTCATTACGGGGTTTTCCTTGCTTAAGAATTGGAGCTACGACAGATAGTTTCCATATGGCAGGTAAGACACTTGCCATCCAACATTTTTTTCGTACCACGGCTAGAGCCCCTAGGTTCACCAAAGATGACATTTTTTTCACATGCAACCGTTTTTGCCCATCAGTAAGGTAGCTGCATTCTGACTCGGGGAATACCCAACATTTCTAAATGATATGTTAAAAAGGTAATTCATTTCTGTGAAAAGCGTTTTAGTACATATTAGTGTGTGTGTGTGTTTGTGTGTGTCTTTATCTCTGTGTTATTTATTTATTTATTCTTTTATATCGAGGATAACAGAATAAGCAATCATGTGCTTTTTTTCATCCGGTCCCCGTGTGCATGCAGTTTTGTAAATATTGTCATCTGTTCCCACCGGCACACGATGGCCTACTCTTACGAAAAGCGGAACAGGATTTAAGTGTGCGCAAGATGTTCTGCGTGCGTTCGCACACGGGGCCTCGGTTTAAAGTCTCATCCGAAGGACTTTTGGGGAGAGTGGAGTCAGCACTGATGTTAACTCCAGGAAGAAAATTTCCTCGACCGGACTCGAACCCGGGTCTTCAAATTGCCAGCGCAATGTTCTGACCACTAGGCTATCCGCCCCCCCCCCCCCCCCAAGTGTAAGTGCGCGCGCGCGCATGTGTGTGTGTGTGTGTGTGTGTCTGTCTGTCTGTCTGTGTGTGTGTTGGCACGCGCGCGCGCGCACGCGCAAAAGATGGCGGCAAAATGTCAGCTTTACAAGTAACATACCTAAGCAGCACATCCCAAATTTAATGAATTCAACATACTTGTACACACATGCATATCGCGCGCATATGCCTGCGTGCCCGCACATTCGTCAAGAGAGCATGAGTACAAGCAAGGACAGGGGGGAGGAGGCAGGGGGGCTGCTTTTATAGGGGTGAGAGATTGGGGGATCGTTGTGGTTTTGTTTTGATTTATTTGTTTGTGTGGGTTTTTTATTTGTTTGTTTGCGGGTTTATCATCATTTATTTGTTTGCGGCTTGGATCTTTTCATATGATTTAGTGTAGGTCTTTTTTCTTCTCTCTCTCTCTCTCTGCTTCGACCCAGTTGAATTGGTGTCACCCAGATGGACCATTCTGCTCGCAGTGGAAACGACCTGAAGACGCGCCACTGTAAACAAACGGTGGCAGAGACAGCGACATTTGAACGGCAGGGAGACAATCGCGCTCTCTTCACAGCAAAAACAAAGCATCTGCGCCCAATGCTTCGGATTATGCCGCGTGTGTCCATTAAAATTCATGAGGAAATGAGTCAGTTTGTGTGTGTGTGTGTGTGTGTGTGTACGTGTGTGTGTGTGTGTGTGTGTGTGTGTGTGTGTGTGTGTGTGTGTGTGTGTGTTTGTCTGTTTGTCTGTTTGTTTGTCTCTCTCTCTGAAGGGATGCGTCTCTGTCTGTCTGTCTGTCTGTCTGTCTGTCTGTCTGTCTGTCTGTCTGTCTGTCTGTCTCTCTCTCTCTCTCTCTCTCTCTCTCTCTCTCTCTCTCTCTCTCTCTCTCTCTCTCTCTCTCTCTCTCACGCGCGCTCGCGCTCCCCTAAACTATTTCCAAAGAAAAGGATATATAAAAGAAAAGGAAAAGGAAACAAATCACACACACACACACACACACACACACACACACACACACACACACACACACACACACACACACACACACACACACACACACACACACAAGAAAACAAATCAAGCCAAAAGCAATAACCCAAACCCCAAAACGAAACACAAAAACAAAAAAAACAATGATAAACAACCCAGAAATATGAGATGGCTTCCATTTCAGCACACGGACAATTAAACTCAGCTCCTCTCGTAAATATTTATAATTAAAACGATAAAGCTAACGAAGCGACAAAAGACGCTGAACCTGACGTCTTTCAATTTGAACCGGGGTGGGAGAGGAAAGGGGGGGGAGTGGGGGGGGAGGAGGTAAGGGGAGAGAAACGCGAATGAATCGTAATGAAGCGGAAGAGAGGTTATAGTGCTTAAGAAAGGTGTTTTATTTATGATGATTAAAAAACAAGAAAGACTTGACCGGTGTGTGTGGATCTGTTTGGGTTTAATTACGTTCCGGGAGACGTATGCCTGTATCAAGAGCGAAGCTTGTTCAAGCGCGAACACGGGGCACAAGGAAGTGTCTGCGTTAACGAGCCCATGCGTGCATTATACGAAAACATCCACCGTCTCATGCAAATACACGAGCAGGTATTACGTGTGTGCGCAAGCGCGATATGCACGGACACACGCCCATACACGCATGCATACGCGCATGCATACACGCATGCACGCGTGCACACATGTACACATGTACACATACACGCCCGCATGTATATACACACACGCGCAAGCACACACACACACACACACACACACACACACACACACACACACACACATTATTTGCATCGAAATTAAGTAGCGTCCGTTTGTTTGTTTGTTTGTTTGTTTGTTTATTGAGCAGTTTATTTGTTTGGGGTTTTTGGTTTGCGTCTGACGGAGTGTTGTATAGCGAAGCTGGCAATTTCCCAATAAGTTCGCAAAGAAGGGACACACTGCTCCTTCTGTGGCTCAAACGCATGAATAACAATAACACATCAGCATTTTCAAGCACAATAAATATTTCTCTGTATACTTTGCACACTGAAAAACTCTTCTCTTCAGTAGAATTTCTTAACAAGACTTGATTTCGGCTACAGACTCGAAATCAGTTAACTGAAATTAAACACCATGTGACAATCAATCATTCCTTTGATCAATCAATCACACTTTTTTAAAAACTTGTTACAAGAAGTCCTCTGAAAATCGCTATCGTGAAAAAGTGAGAATCTGTACACATAGACAAATTCTGCTTTGTATTCTACGAAACATTCTTTGAAATTTCCAAAACGAGCTCCACAGGACTTCATAGATTAGTTCATGTCTAGTATTTTTGACGAATATCAAAATAAAGTAATGTAATTTATATAACAAGAAATTTTCCACACCTTCTATATTTTCTTTTTATCATTCTACACACTTTTCAGCGGCAGAAGAAAGTCATATGCTGGTTAAACAATGAGTCAAAGTTTTTTTTTCTATTAAAAAAAGAGATTATCATAAATTCACTAGGAGAAGTTATGCTAAATTGAACCCCTTGCCATGCATAATGCCTATGTAACTTCCGAATTAAATTTCTCTTAATCTTGTCGAATTTTCTCTTGTGTATCTATGAGAGTAAACCCATCTTCAAGAATTTATTTTGACATCAGTCTTGCTACAGACAAATTGTAAAATAAATAAATAATAAAATAACAGTAGGCTTGCTTTAGGCTTCGTAGGTTTATCTCTTTTTTATTTTGTTCCTCCAATGTTGACATTTTTGCGTATGGGACCGTTTTTCGCCCACCGTGTAGGTAGCTGCATTCCGACTCTGGGAATGATAAATGCCACGGTGTGTATGCGGAGTTTTTTGTTTTGTTTATTTGTTTGGGGGGGGGGGTCTTTTCTTTTCTTTTCTGTTCTTTTTTTTTTTTTTTGGGGGGAGGGTGTCATCTGTTCCTGCCGGCACATATGGCCTACAGATTCAAAAGACAGAATGGGTTTTAACGTGTGAGCAAGATGCTCTGCGTGCGTTGGCACACGGTACCTCGAGGAGTGGAGTCGGCACTGATGTTAACTCTATGGGAGGAAGCCCCCTAGAATGGGTGTCTCAGTAATGGCTCAAATCTGGACTCGATACCGAGTCGTACAAATGGCCAGCTCAACTCTCTCATTCCTAGGCTATCCTGCCCACCAAATCTCACCCGAAAGGTCTAACGCTCAGCCCACTCATGGTTATAAGTGGCACGGGGACTGAAAATATCATAGGGGTGATCTGATTAAAAACAAAAATCTTTCGCTTTTTAGGCGATTGTGTAATCTTCTACGCATCCAAACCATTGTTTCTCATTCTCAAAAATAGAGGAAGAGAGAGGGGTGACTGTGGCGAAAAAAAAGGTAGGGTTTTGTTTTAAGGGGAGAGGGTGGTGCAAGACAACAAGGGTGGTGACAAGACCCTCCCCCCCCCACCCCGCCCCCACCCTTTGTCCTAGGCTGTGGCCAACCACACCGCAACACAAACGGCGCTAACAGGCAGTGATGTACACGTCTCCTTTTTTGTGAGCGAGGTGCAGGCACTGCACTACATCACCACCCCAACAACGCCACCCGACAGACGCCACCCGCCGCTTCTGACACCTTCTGCAGAAATGAGGGATACCCGATACCGCCGAACCCTCTCTCCCCATCTCCTCTTCTCCCTGGCCCTCGGTCCCTCATCTGTCCCCTCTCGCGTCTGCGCCCGACTACCCGTCTGGATCAGTGTGACTAGCATCCTGCATTTGCACCCGTTAAAAAGGCTTCGTACCCGCTATGGCCTTAAATGAATGAAAATCAGTAACGTGATAACTCGGTGTTTTTGAATACATCGTTGCGTTTTCTAAACAGTGCAGAGTTCAGAGAATTCTCTTTTGTCTGTTGACCCCACTTGCACTTCTTTTATCCTACTTATTCGCTTTTTCCCATTAAAGGTTTTGCCACATACTCTGGCAAGAAGTCGAGTGGCACCCATTAACTCAGACACCTAGTGATAGTTCTAATCACAACATCGCACTCCGGGTTTTTTCAGGCGATCTTCTCACTATTCTCCTTACAATAGATTGATGGATTCTCAGGACAAAGCAGAAATGCCTTGGATGTTATTGCAAAAATCATGGCTAGCTATCACACATGGAGGATAAGAGGTGAAAACTTTTTCATGACCTTGGGAAAACGAGTAAAACTAGATTAGTTTGCATTTCCTAATAACAGAGATAAATGATGATAAGAAGAATACGTGTACAAGCGAACCAAACAGCAATTATATTCTAGGTTCCTGGTCCCCTTAATCAGAATGTGGCCACCTATGATGGTGGGCAAAAACCATCCCATACGCAAAACACACACCATTGGTGAACCTAGGAGCTCCAACCCAAGAGCAAAAAAAGTACACTCCAGATGATTAAAATTGTAAATGTAAAATTTGAACTACGAGAAAGATTGTCTACTGCCGTTGATCAGAAATCATATCTAAGCCATACTACAGATTCAGTGAAAAACCGGCAAATTTGCAAGTTTAACATTTGAAAATAGTGTTGATGATATCTGCTGATCTTCTTTTATGCTAACAAAGTAAATGACTCATGGAAAATGAAAGCAATTCGACCATAGATTAGAGCTATTGGGGCATACCACACTACCATTAAATAGAAGAAGAAAAACAAGGGCAAAATTAAGACACTCATAAGCTGACAGCAGACTATCGCCACAAAATAACGGCTACACTGCTCACACCTAAATCTTGTGGGGTTACTATGCCACAAAAATTAATTTCCTTTAAACTCTCCCCTACTGATTATTTGGAAGAAAGGCAATGGCACTCGTACGTATATCATGAATGAATTTAGATACAGCAATGATTTCAGAATGGCAACTCTCTCAGTGGGTGTAATATTTCATTTCTGTTTTGTTGTTTTTTATTTTGTCTTGGGTTTGTTTCGTGTTGGTTTTTTGTGGTTTTGTTGTTGGATTTTTTTTGTTTGCTTGTTTTTTCTGTTTTTTTTTTTGTTGTTTTGTTTTTTTGGGGGAGGGGGGGGGATGATCAATGACAATGAGGATGCTGCTATGGGTATGTGCTTTGAGACTGCGTGACAGGGCTGTACTCTACGCTTCCTATCACAATAAACCCAGGTGTCAACGCGGCCTAAGAGATACAGAAACCTGCGGTGTTTGTCAGATAATTTGAAAAACACAATCAGAATCACATCCGTTAAGTAGATGAAGCTCGACTGTGTGGTCCCAGCATTTCCAAATGAGCCCACAGCAAACTCACTCTGGGTAAAAGCCGGCCAGAGTCTGAAAAATCCTTATGACTTACTCGTGTCGGATTCAAACCCGCGACCTTCCACTCCGTAATCCAAAGTGCTAACCATTGCGCCAAGATAGCTGGTACAATATTTCATTTCTTCATCCGCGTCTGAAATAACGTAAGTTACTTTCCCAGAAATTCGACCATAAATTTTTATATCCACATTTTTTCCCAATCCTCGATGAACGTTATAGCAGAAACCTAAAACTTCCGACGAATTGTTTGTCTGCATATATTGATTGTTTGAAATCAGGATGGTCATTCTAAAAAAAATCAGCTAGTATCTTTAACCCAATTTCGACGGATTTGAATGCATCTGCGGATCAGATTAATTTTTCTTACTGAATTTTCAAATGTATGATTTTTGGGATTAGACCTTGGGGAATACTGACGGGCCGGATAGGCCTATATTGGTATGCATCTTTTACAGAAAATGTCAGGACTGTTCAGTGTCAATACAGGTTGATCATAAAGTTCACTTGTAATGAAATTAAAAAAGTGAAAGTTTCTTTTTTTATTCAAATGTAGAATGAACTTGCTTAGGGTACAGTGCGAGAGGTCAGACCAGCATCCCCATTAAAAAGCTCACCTTCACAGTTTGCCCACAAACTGGTGGCATACAATGATGTCAGTTTGGAAAGCCGCCATTACGTGGGGCAATATCCTTCCGCGTCTGACACGGCCTCTGTTTTACGACCGGGCAGCCCCCGTTTTAATTAAAACACAACGCACACACATCAAGTCCGCGCTGGGAGTTGATCCAGTTTCACTTGGCAGTAATGCGGCGGTTTGCAAACGGTGTTGAGCGTCCCCAGGTTTCAGCCTCACTCAGCTTAACCGTTGCCACAGAGGTGACGAAACTAGTGAGGTATCAAGCCACTTGTTGCCAACGTGCATCGCAACAGGGTGCTAGGGTCATACCCGAGTCAAGAAGGACCCCCCCACCTACCCTACCCTACCCTACCTCTATCTGCAGCAGCCCTTAAGTGATGCAGCAGGTGGTGTGGTGAAAGGGACCCACGTCAGGCGACATAATAACAAACACGACCTTCTGATCTGTGGGGGTCTGTGACCAAACAAACGTTGTTTTCAGGTGAGGGGGACAAAAAGAAAACTGCGGTTTTATGTCCTTTTCAGTGGTTTATGTGCTGTTGGTATTTTATTTTTTTTGTTATGCAAAGTGTGTGTTTCATTGTTTGGGTTAACGTGACAAGCTGAAGCTTTTCGCACGACACGTAAGCTCACTGTTAATGAATGGCTTGCTAGTCTACACCTTTCTTTCTGATCACCTGAGTTGGTTTGGTGCAGCAAAAACAGATAAGAGAATTCGCGGTTGAAAAATAATTGTCAGTGTTTGTAAACTGTCAAGTTAGAAATTATATGCAAAAGATATATTTAAAAATTGCAATGTAAAAAAACAAAAAAATGTCCATCATGTGTACTAGGCTACTACTGTACATAATAATAATAATAATAATAATAATAATAATAATAATAATAATAATACATGGAATTTATATAGCGCTATATCTTGTAAAAACAAATCAAAGCGCTTGCACTCGACCCTCACAACAAACAACCAATGACAATAAATAATTCCAGCAAAATCGAAAGCACACACGCGCGCGCGCGCGCACACACACACACACACACACACATACACACACACACACACACACACACACACACACACACACACCACACACACACACACACACCTATAGAGGTTATACATTTTGACAGGGTGAATGGAATTTCAAATGTTGGAGGCAGGGACAAATAGGAGATGAAAACAGAAGGTAAAAATCTTAGGTTTGAAACAAGTGTGTCTTGAGGTTGGATTTAAAAGTGTCATATGTAGGCTTTTGCCGAAGGGATAGAGGGAGGTCATTCCAGATTGATGGACCAGAAATAGAGAAAGAGCGGCGGCCAACGGTAGATAGGTTGAATCTCGGAATTTTTAAGGATAAGGTATCTGCAGCCGAGCGGAGGGTACGAGAAGGTGTGTGCACGTGAAGACATTCACAGAGGTAGGAGGGTGCTGTTTTGTGGAGACATTTATAACAGAGAGTACTGATCTTGTAGTTTACTCTCTGTGGCACAGGCAGCCAGTGGAGAGATTGCAAGAGAGGAGTAATGTGTTCAGATTTTTTCTTTCTGAGGACCAGTCGAGCTGCAGAGTTTTGTATACGTTGGAGAGAGTGGATAGATGATGCTGGCAGACCAGCCAAAAGAGAATTGCAATAGTCCAGACGTGAAAGAATAAGAGAAGTGACTAGTTTGGATGTTGCATCAGTGGACAGGTACTTTCGAATTGCACTAATACGACGTAGTTGATAGTAGCATGACTGACAGGTCTGGGTGATGAATTTTTGCATGGAGAGTGTGTTGTCAATAACGACTCCTAGATACTTTACAGCACTGGATAGAGGGACTGACGTATTGCCGAATTCTATTGAAGTTGTTGTGATAAAAGACAGTTTGTGTTTGGTCCCTACAAGCATGGCTTCGGTTTTATCTGCGTTTAATTGTAATTTGTTCTGTATCATCCAGTTTTGGATATCTTGAAGGCAGTAGGACATATTTGTCAAGAGAGAAGGCAGATTTTCAGGTGTGTAACTGCTTAGAATCTGAGAGTCGTCTGCATAAAAGTGATGGTTGATCTGATGACGGTTAATAACATGTGACAGGGGAGCAGTGTAGAGAGTAAAGAGAACAGGGCCTAGAACAGATCCTTGAGGGACTCCGCATTCTAGTTTGGTTGGTGTGGAAAGAATCTTGTTTACTGCCACAGTTCATGACTGTCATGCCACAGGACCATCATGCCAAAAGGTCTGCAATGCCACATAATCAGCATAGCAACAACAGGAAAGTAGCTTATATTGTGTTGAAGTAAAACATTCACATTCACATAACGGCTGATATTCCATACAATGACCAAAAGAAGAAGATGGGGAAAATGGCTGAATAGGATAATAACAGCATTAACATGTACAGATAATGACTTCATTGACGACTTCTTCAAAAGACAAGTCTATTGCATAAATAATCAAATGTTTGGAAAAATGCCAGAATCTTTTGCTGTTCAACCCATCCAAATAATAAAGACATGAAAAAGTAAAGGATGACAACAGAACCACAAGAAAGACATATAAACAAACAACAAGCTGCAAGATGAAATTATTGTATTGTATTGTATTGTATTGTATTGTATTCTATTGTTTAAAATAGTATTGTATTTATTGTATCGTATTGTGTTGTGTTGTATACCACTAAGTCACGGCAGGCTTTTCTCCCTGAAAATCGGGCTGCTCTCCCCGGGGAGAGTGCGTCCCCACAAGAGCGCGCCACCCATAACTTTTTCTTTTCCTGTGCAGCTGTGCTTGTCACCCTATCAGTGGCTTTTTTTCTACTTAATATTTGCCTGGGACAACTCTTGTTGCCGTCTCTCATTTCACGTGCACTCGATCTGTGTAAACACACGCGACCTTGGTTTATTGTCTCACCGGAAAGACTAATAATGGAACAAAAAACAACAGAGAAACAAATCAGCAAGCCAACACACAAACACATACTATACAATAGTTAAAGAACGATACACGAGATGGCTCCAAATTACTGTATGGATACGATGAATGAGAGCCGGAAAAAACGAGTCTTCAACATAATTATCATGACCTGCAATAAAAATTTAAAAAAAAAATTTTTTAAGTGTTACCACCAAAAAGAAAAAAATGTACACCACCCTCTAACAGTTACGGTAACTCCTATTTCTCTAAAATACCCATCAAGCATTCTGCAAATTCCTAACATTCTTCGCACAGGTCTCGCAACGGTTAAAACAAAAACAAAAAAAACACACACACACACACACACACACACACACACAGCACCGGGTATCGTTCGCACCTGTAACTGTGATTTACGTCATCGTCGGAAAACAGAAAAACCCTCTTGGTCTTAAACGAATGCCGACACCAACCGGAGGAAATGGCGGAGGCCCGGAATGAGATCGTACTTTGCCAAAACGGGTGTTCCATCAGCGTTAGTTGGAAGGAAGGAGGGAAATGGAAGCGAAGTCTGGACATATTATACTCTCTCTCTCTCTCTCTCTCTCTCTCTCTCTCTCTCTCTCTCTCTCTCTCTCTCTCTCTCTCTCTACACACACACACACACACACACACACACACACACACACACACAACCACACACACACACAACCACACACACACACAACCACACACGCGCGCGCGCGCTTTGGCTACTTGCTTTCTTTTAGAGTAAAAGGTCGGCTTTTAGCCCAAATTAATTATTTAAGTGCCCATCAGAAGGCGATCTCAAGAGTGACTCTTGAGTCAGCGTGAGCGCGCGGAAGCATGCGTGTGTGTGTGGTGTGTGTGTGTGTGTGTGTGTGTGTGTGTGTGTGTGTGTGTGTGTGTTTCTGAACAAAGTTTGGGAGTGCAAAACACTAAACTTGCTCACGACCTTTTTAACAATAAAACTGGCACCTGACCTTTGGAACCTTAATCTGGCTCTCAACCTTGACCTTCCAACTTTTCCAACACCTTTAGGATCGCAGACTGTTGGTATTTCACACATGCAACTGGCTTCAGAAGCTTTCGAAAGTAAGAGTGTTTCTCATTCCATCCAAACACGACGCTGGCTGCTAAACTTTTTACCTAAATTCATTTCTGGCATTCAAATGTGAAACCATTTTCTGACATTAAAACATGACACGCTTCGAAACTCTTTAACCATGAGTAAGTCTGTTATGGTCGGTGGTATCAATGACTTCAAATTTCTAGCATGTCGTCAAGGCCTCATAAGTGTCCTGTGTTGTACAATAGGTGAAAAATACCCAATTACGCAAGCTTCTTTGCCGTTGTGGTGTGGGGTAACAGGTAATGATACAGATGTTCTCATGATTTATGTGGTCGTTGTGGAGTGATGTGTCAGAAATCTCAGCTTCTCCTGGGCCAGCATTTTGAGGGCAGTGCCCATCTCTTCTCCTTTGCTGCTTTATCCTCTTTCCCTAAAGAGGCCAGGTACCCATTTACAGCTGGGTAAATTGGGGGACTGTACTAAAGCCAAGGCCACGAAAGGTCACCTATCCAAGAGGCAACCACGGTCAACGCTGCTTATTAACCTTTGCTTGGGGAATGAAATGTGCTCTGACCACTGAGTTATCCCAGTGTGAAGTAGGGCTTTGCAGAATACCATGCTTACTGTAACATCTGAGAAAAACATTGGAAGTGCCTAATTAGAGCTAATGTTGATGCATTGTTGTTTCCGACTGTGCTTGTTAACCTATACTTACCTCTGTGGTAAAGCAGTGATAAAAACTTAAAACATAAATCTGACGTTTTATAAAAAAAAACTACGTGGCCTAGCCGTTGAAGCTGCCAGTAAACCATAGACTCACGAATTGAGGGATTTCTTTTATGTGCATGCGTCTGTTTTGTGATTATGATAGCAAGGTCTGACAGGAGTTTGACAATAAAGAGTCTTTTACGCCTTTCTTTCGTACAACAAATCTGTATGCCCATGTTACAGTCTATCTCGGAAAGAATATCTGAATAGCATACACTGCACACCACGTAGGTCAGCAAAATCGATGGTCCAGAAAGCCTATGAAACGACCTGGAATACACCCAACTAAACGACATCAGTTTTCCCAATACCAATAACACAGTGATCACTTGACAGCAGCTAGCTGAACCAAGGTATCCAACAATGGGTTGGTGTTGTTGTGATTATATTTACGTCCCAGCGGAGATTTCCGATTAGCAACTGATCTAATGATACAATTTCTACCGACATTTAAACTGGTGACATAGTGGGCTGAGTAAAGCTTCATGCTACATCAGCTGGCAAATCATTCAAATGAACCGTTCACTAAACAGACATTATCCATCAAACTCCAGTCATTTGGTGCAGCTGATCAGGAGATTTTCTCTGCATACATAAGACAGATAACGGTAAAGTCATCTTCCCAAAGGAAAAGACTGATAAGAGGTAGACTCTATATGAAAATTAAAAGACAAAAACTGAAAGAAGAAGAAAAAGGTCCTTTTCCCCAAAGAACCAAATCCTAACAAGAGGAAGCAACCAATGAAAACGGAAATCAAAAGAACGAAAATGCCCTCTTCCCAAAGGAGTAAAACCTAAACAAGGGCTAGATCAGCCTCAAATAAAAATGGCAGAAACTGACAGACGGAAAAAGAAACGCCTTAATGATGGGCCTCGACTTCTATGATAGATGACGCAATTAGTTTAACTACCATACCCTTTACCCTCTCTTCCGAAGAGAACAAAAATCCTTCCAGTCATACAAATTCTCTCCCCTTAACTCTCATCCTTGCTTGGCGCCAAATTTCAAGGTCTTCACTCCGATACAGCAGACGTAAGAACTTGACACTGAGCAAAGGTAGAACGAAAAAAAAAAATAAAATAAAAGGCCATATCCGTCTACCGTATATTCACACCCCCCGCCTCTAAGCCTTAAGCGGGCGGTTGTGCGGAAAGAGGAAAACGGTTGATAATCGTTATAAACGTGTTATTATCGCTGACATTTTAACAGCGGGCGATATGGAGAGCCTGGGCAAGTTACAAGACTGCACCTTGGTGCGAGGCGAGGGGTTGCAGGATCTGTCTGTCTGTCTTAGTGGTGCGGAGGGAGGTAGTGCCATGTCTTGACGGTGCCTGAGCCAGACACTAATTGCCCCTCGTAAAGCGCTGACATTTATAACAGCCTGCAATTTGTAGACACTTTGATACACTCGCTTCTTCTCTCCTCCTGTCGTGCCCCATGGTCGCTCCCGGGGCCCCGAAAGACTCGGGCGGACGTGCGTGCGTGCGTGGGCTGTATGTTGTGTTAGACTTTATCTGGTATGTGTGTGTATGTGTGTTTGTGTGTGTGTGTGTGTGTGTGTGTGTGTGTGTGTGTGTGTATGTGTGGTGTGTGTGTCCGCTGTGGATGGTGTGTGTGTGATACTCAATGTCGAGTTGGTGGGGTGGTTTGATATCATCGTCGGGGGGTTTGGGATAGTGTGAGCAGGATGACTACAAGTCAAATAGGGAGAAGTGTATGCGCGCGTGCATGCACACACACACACACACACACACACACACACACACACACACACACACACACACACACACAAATACAGGCAGTAGACATTAGATATCCAACGAATACACACGTTTAACCCTATAACCCTAAAACACAAAACAAAACCAGTCTCTATTACCTTCCCCCAGTGCTCTTCACCACTCGCTAGCACTCTAAGCACACAGACCATCACAGACCAGTACAGGCAGGCTAAAGCTCTCCAGACTGACGTACACCTACAGCTGTGACACACAATCTCCCCAGTGCCTGAAGCCTGGCTGGGCAGACCATGCCGACACCTCTAATCCCCCCCCCCCCCATCCCCTGAAAACTGACACCTCCGGAGAGAGGGACAGTGCAGATCATGTAGCAGAAAGGGAGACAATTCTCCACACAGGCAAGGTCAGCAGTTTTTGGCAGCCTCGCTCTGGGTTTATGTCATTCAGGGATGATACAGCAGGTGCAAAGTAGATCATAGGCTAAAGTGCAAACCAGATTATGCCCTAAGCGCTCCGTGCATATACACATGCAAAAGGTCAAATATGCGTGTTAAAGATCCTGTCATTCGTGTCAGTGTTCAGTGGGTTAAGGAAACAGAAACATACCCAGCATAAATCCCCAAAGTTGGAATGTGGCTACCTTCATAGTGGGTGAAAACTGCTGCATATGCAGAAGCTCACCATTGATGAATTACAGAGCTCTAGCTGATGAACAAAAAAAAAAGCCTAAGCATAAAGTTGATTATATACTAAAATTACAAAGTAGTAATATGCTACATACAAAGCAGATCAGTAACCTAAGTACACTAGGTACACTAGGTACAAAGTAGATCACACACTAAGCATAAATTAGATCGTACTCTACGCACAAAGTAGATCATACACTAAGCACAAAGTAAACTATACCCTAAGTACAAAGTAGATCGTACTCTAAGTACAAAGTAGACCGCACACTTAGTACAAAGTAGATCATACACTAAGTACAGAGTAGACTTCGTCATCATTTAACTTCTTATCTTCATTTTAAAATAACATGTTCTATGAAACAGAATGATAATGTAGAATGTATAGATTGCAAAATTTTTGGACACATTAAAACTGTTGTTAAAAGTTTTGAACAATGGCTAGAATCTACTGCATTTGTACTTGTCCCTGTGATTGTTCCTCTATTCCACATCATTTTATATTGGGAAGCTTGGTAACATCAAAAATGCAATATGGAAGAACAGTATTGCATTAACAGTCACAGCCTATTTTTTCTGCATGCTGTTTGCGCAGCTTTCCCCTGGGGAGAGCACTCTCCACAAATGCAGCATCACATCTCTTCTCTCCCCTTCACCTCCCCCCCCCCCCCTTTCCTTTCTGTCTCTTTTCTTCTACAATTTCTCCCTAAGAATAACTATCTTATTACCGCACGTTCTTTTACGTGCATTAAATGTATGTTGCACATGGGACACCAGTTTATGGTCCCTCGAGAAAGATCTAAAACTTTGATATGGAAACTTTGTTTAATTTATTCAACAGCAAAACGCCTCAAGACTAACTCTATTCCTTTATAATTTACCGTTCCTAGCCGTACTCTCTCTCTCTCTCTCCTCTCTCCTCTCCTCTCTCATCTCTCTCTCTCTCCTCTCTCTCTCCTCTCTCTCTCTCTCTCTCGGATATATAGATATAAAATGTTTCAGGGACTGTTTGAGAAAACTTCGTTTTGGCATCGTACCAATGAAGACTCCGCTTTCGAAAGAACTTTTAAGAATGATATTGACCACACATGAAAGTTATAGTAATGTATTGGAAGATGAAGAAAATTCTGAAAGTTGTATTGTTTATAGTGATTTAAAGTATAGATATTTGGACTCTATCAATCAACTATATGTGAATTTACTGAAATATGGTTCTGTGTATACCATTCGCAATCTGAGCTTTTATCTTTTCAATGCTTTGAAACTACAGCAGGATTTTGTTGAAAATTTGGAGAATGGTCAATGAATAAATTATAATGAACACCAAGGGAAGGAAAACTAAACATGTGGAGTAGACTAAACATGGAGCAAAGTGACTAGAACCTGGCCAAAATACACTTGACCTGAGAAAGGGGAAATTGAACGTGGGACGAAAGTAAAATAGGAAAATGCAATTTAAACTTGCCAGAAAATAACAAAAAGCTTTGAAAGAAATTAAACAGAACATTGGCAAAAAGTAAGTGAAAGGTATGGGGAGAAAAAGAAAAACAAATTAGACTTGGTGAAAAGTAAACTAGTTCTGTTCCCAACAATATCGAAGCTAGTGTGACCAACTAAATATTAGCCTGTGCATTAACATAAAATGTTTTGTGACAAATGCTAGAAAAAGTTTGTCTCAAAACAGTAACATGTTTTGAAATCAAAGCCAAGAAAACAAACAGAATAGTAGTATGACTTTTTATTATCTTCTAATCTTGGTCGACAGTAGAAACAATTTTTATATAAAAAATAATAAAATAAATGATAGCATTTCCTTCCATTGTGTAAACTCTTGAGTCTAGCCAGAACTGAAGCAATACTACGGCAACATTTTAAACAGATAATAGACCTGTAGTCAGACAAGTCAAGTTACCTATCACTCAATGATAGCAACATAAAAGCTGTCAAGACTTTCTCTTCCTTGTACTTCTCTACCTGTCTCCCTTTTTTCCATCCACGGGATGCTCTCTCTCTCTCTCTCTCTCTCTCTCTCTCTCCTCCTCCTCCCTCTCTCTCTCTCTCTCTCTCTCTCTCTCTCTTCTCTTCTTCATCCTCATCTCCATTCTCTCTCTCCAAACATCTCTCCTCTCTCTCTCCCTCCTCTCTCTCTCTCTCTCTCTCTCTCTTCTCCTCTCCTCTCCTCTCCTCTCTCTCTCTCTCTCTCGTTGTTATCCATCAACACACTCTCTCCAAACACTAAGGTAACTGATACCGGCAGCTGCCGACAACATCCCTGCAGGTGTAAGGGGTTTGTGACAACAAGCTGCCGTTTACACAACTGAACACTATCACACGTAACGCGTTGCAGGCACACTCTTCTCTCTTTCCCCTCACCTCAAATGTGTCAGTTGCCGAACAATCAATCAGTCAGTCAGTCTCAGTCGCCATCTTTATTGGCCAAGATGTATTGTCAGTGTTTGTTTAGGTGAAAAAAAATTCTACCCTGCTGAAGGCACAATCTATAAAGACAAATACACAGTATGTACGTGTGAACAAAAAAAAAAAGATTAGAAAAAAGTTCGAACCGTAATAGGCATACTGAAACCAGAGAGAATGAAAGGAAGCTTAGATACTAGACTCTCTCTCTCTCTCTCTCTCTCTCTCTCTCTCTCTCTCTCTTCTCCTCTCTCTCTCTCTCTCTCTCTCTCTCTTCTACTCTGTTCTGTCTTATTTCATACCTGTTGTTGTTGTTCTTTCTCACCTTTTTTTCAAAATCTTATGTTTTATGGGACTTACTTTGATGATAGATGGTGGTGGATTGATGTTTTCAGTCATCTAACTTCATCATATTCTCATGTTTGATCTTTAATTATTGCGCCTTTTTTGTTTTGTTTCGTATTGTTTTGTTTTTGTTTGTTTTTGTTTGTTTGTTTGTTTGTTTGTTTGTTTGTTTGTCTTACTTCTTACTTTCGTTTCTGAATAAGTGCCTTTTTTATAACATTACCTTAATATTGTATCTCTGTCTTATTTCTTACCTGTTGTTTGATACTTGGTATGGTTTCTTGCTCTTGGTAATTGGATCATTATAATTGTTCTTGTTTAGTTTAGGCTATCTTTTTATCTTGATGTTATCCCTGAAAAGGGCGGGGACTGGATGTAAAAAAGCACATGAGTGCTTATCTATTATCATCGAATAAAAGAATTTTGCCTTGCCTTGCCTTGCCTTGCCTTGCCTTGCCTTGCCTTGCCTCTCTCTCTCTCTCTCTCTCTCTCTCTCTCTCTCTCTCCTCTCTCTCTCTCTCTCTCTCTCTCTCTCTCTCTCTCTCTCACCCTTTGAAACAAAAGTAAATGCACCAAAGGTGTGTTTCTTAAACAGCTTTTCCCCCTGGTTGGTATAATTTTTTTAGACAATTCGTATTAACTTTTAACAAATGACTTGTCAATAAAATGCAGAGTCAAACAACACAACTCTGAGATGTTGAATGAAATAATAGATCATGAGGTTTAAAGCAAACATTAAAAAAACTAATAAAAGTATATACGTGATTATATCCAACTATCATGTAAACTCACCACACGATACTTCTTTTTTTTTATACTTGTTCTTCAAAACTTCACGACAACCTCAATGACAAATGTGCTTATGAACATTGCCAGCTAATTCCTCTGCCCAAATCAGTCAACATAAAGAGCACTTCCTTGGACAGTCCACTCTGGTAGTCGTCAGAGGCCGAGATAAATGGCTCACTGTCCACATTCTCTTAACTGAAGAGTGACCGAGTGATAAATCTTACCATCACTCCTATCACCTCACAATCCTTTCCTTACAGATACTCATTAACAGAACTTGACTTTTCTTCCTCCCTTCATTATTAATTGGGAGCGAAATTAGTCAGACCCGAGAGAGTGGAAAATTATAACAGATCTCGACCTTTACAACTCACAGTGTTTCTGAACAGGAATGGAATCTAAATGACAACAATGTGAGCTATGGATGCTGTATAGTGATTGAGAATCAAATTCTATTATTCATAAAGAAAATGCAACCAGAAGGATTTTCAAAGATGAAAAGCAAGGTCTTGCCGTACTGTGTATACTATAAACTCAGATACTTTCTCCACAGACAACTTTACTGTGAGTATGCTCCACAAAATCACAGATACATTATGTAAGTACAAATGCATTTCAGAGAGCAACAAAGCATTTACTGACGCATAGTAAGAAAAAGACTAACAGTTTCGATACGCTGCTGTTGGGTAGCTGTTACACATGATGACAATCCCCTCACACCAGAAAGGAAACATAAGGATCATGCACTTCTGACACACACTAAAAAGAGTATTCCAGAGACTGTAATGTTTTTCCCACAATCCACAGGGAATATTTTCCATATGAAATAAAGTCTTTATATCAATTGAAACTTTTCAAAGTGCTCCAACCTGGTTGAAAACTTTATCCACTGAAAAAAGCCTTTCCTCTGAGGGAGAAAATGAAGACGAGATAGATGGAACTGAGAAAACGCAACCACCACCATCACCACCCCCCCCCCCCCCAAAAAAGGCACAATTTAGCAAACTAAAAAGAAAAAATCAAACAAGCACAGAAGTCCCTAACTTCCCACAGCAGCAACCATAGCCAAGTAAATATCAGAGGCAGAATATCATTCAGTGTTGTATTTGTTTAATCACACAGCAGAGCCAGTCAAGGTGGAGTAAATAAACATGCCCATGTACTTCCATCCTTCTTCTTTTTAGTAGTAGTAGTAGTAGTAGTAGTAGTAGTAGTAGTAGTAGTAGTAGTAGTAGTAGTAGTAGTAGTAGTAAAAGTGGAACCAGTAGTAGGCAACAGTAGGAGCACTAGTAGTGTAGTAGCAGTTGTAGTGGTAGTATTTGATGTAGTAGTGTAGTCCTCGAATAAGGTTTGCATGCACATGAAAGCAAGTGATAGTTGTGAGAGTGTGTGTGCATAGGTGCGCAGACACAAGTGTGTGTGTGTGTGTGCGTGCGTGCGTGCGTGCGTGCGGCGTGCGTGCGTGCGTGCGTGCGTGCAGTGTGTGTGAGTATGTGTGTGTGATATATACACACACACAATATATTATAGAGAGAGAGAGAGTGTGTGTGTGTGTGTG
>CM060320.1:23847854-23872854 GCA_030674155.1 Stramonita haemastoma
ACTAAGAACAACAAAACTGTAAATATAAAAATATCAAATAGCAACGAAACAACATTTAAAATTATATGAACCAGGTTTAAATCAACTCAAATCATTAAAATATCATATATACTATTAAAAAGAAGACTACAATCATTTAGGGCATGGTACACAAGGCATCACATAATGCGACATATTTTTAAACCAGAACATTCATATTATGAAAATCAAATACATTCCAAAGGAATAGTAAGGAGAGCCATTACTAAGAGAAATACCCAAACAAAAGGACAAAGAAAAAAACCAAACAACAACAATGTAACTACAAGCAGGCAAAACACGTCAAGAATAGTATGTATAAAAACATTTATATAAAAAGTCTAGTATTTAGACATAATCTAATACATTTTCAGATAGTGCAATACATGATGAAAAATCAAGATAACATTTTCAAATAATAATACACATAAGATACAAATCCTAATTTAGCAACTAAAAAGTTTTACTATTTATAAAAAAAAAAAAAAAAAAAAAAGGATTGCCAATAACACGGATTCCAAATAACATACAAGTGTTCAGTTCATAAGCATACTATTCAAAACGTGTAGTGGGGGTTCTGTTGTGTAATTAACATACAAACACTCAGTTTGTAAACATACTATTCATAACATGTAGTAGGGGCTCTGTTGTGTCAGCATATTATTAAGTATTTTTGAGGTGGGTATAAATGGCTTTCTTGAAAGTTTCTTTACTCTGGGATGTTTTCACATGTGCCGGAAGGGTGTTCCAGAGTAAGCCACCTGAGTATGCAAGGCTTGATTTAAACAAGTCAATTCTAGGTTTTGGTAGTTGAATTTTGTTGGAGTATCGGGAAGACATATGGAATTTAGATTGGAGGGTTTGTGGAGCAAGTCCTGTCATGATTTTGTGCATAAATATTCCTTTATTTATGGTGAACATATCTTTTAATGGAAGAACCTCAAGTTTTTCATAGTCTGTCTCAGTTAAAGTAGATGATTTTAAGAGAACTGCTTTGAGTGCTCTTTTGTACATGCTGTTAAGAGGTTTTAGGATATTGGCACTGGCTGTATCAAAAAGCGTAGAACAATAATTAAAGGAAGATAAAATGTGAGCATGTAGGAATACTCTTCTGGCATGTATGTTGATAAAGTGTTTAATTTTGCATAATTGGTACACTTGTTTGGAAACTGTTTTGCATAATTTATTAATGTGCATCATCCATGAAAGGTTGTTGTCAATCATTACACCTAGAAGTTTATGGTTATCAACTTCTTCAATAGTTTCATTGTTGATTGATATAGGTGGAAGTCTGGTTGTCATGTTTTGTCTTTTTTGTCTTGTTGTAATAAGCATGATTTTGGTTTTGTGGGGGTTAAGTGACATATGGTTGTAATCACACCATTTGCTTAAAGCATTAACGCTATTTTGTAATGAGGTAGATATTTTGTTTAGGCTGTTGTGGCTAGTATGAATTGTAGTGTCATCACAAAAAAGTTCACATGATTCTTCGATGTAGAGTGGGAGGTCATTAACATAAATAGAAAATAAAAGTGGGCCTAAAACAGACCCTTGTGGTATTCCATATTTTACAGGTAGTGTACATGATTTTGTGGTGTTGATTGAAATGTATTGTTGTCTGTTATGCAGGAATGATCTAATCAGCATCATACTGTTAGCAGATATTCCATAGAGCGATAGTTTTCTGCATAGCAGTTCATGATCAATGACATCAAACGCTTTGGCGAAGTCTACAAAGAGAGCTCCACAAAATTTGTTATCATTTATGTTATTGTACCAAGTATCTACAATGCTAGTAAGGGCTGTGTGGCATGAATGATTTTTCCTAAATCCTGATTGGTTATCAATTAAAAGGCCATAATGTTCTAAATGTTGGCTAAGATATTTGTGTATATGTTTTTCAAGTGGTTTAGATATAATTAATAATATTGATATTGGCCTATAATTGCATGGGTTTGAAGTGTCACCAGATTTATAAAAGGGAATGATTTTGGCCACTTTGAACTGTGATGGGAAGTAACACTTTGTAATACACAAGTTATAAATATAAGTGAGTGTATCAGCTAAAATTGGTGCTGCGATTTTGATAATTTTTCCATCCAGACCATCTGGACCTCGACTGCTAGTTTGTTTTAATCGTTGGAGGGTTTGATAGACTTCTGCTATGTTCAATGGTGGTATATTCATGTTTGAATTGATATTTTTGGATCTACAAAAAGTTTTCAGTTTTTCTAGAGAATTTTGTTCAACATTATTTTGTTTTATCAATGAGTCGGTTATGGTTGTGAAATGGGTATTTAGGTGATCAGGAGAAATGTTCTGAATAATGGGGATTGATGATGATTTGTTGGTTAGCTGATTGATAGCTTTCCACATTGATTTCGAATTTTGTTTTGATGAAGTCAGATTTTGAAAGTACTTTTGTTTACTTGCTCGCTTTAATGAATTAACTTTGTTCCTTTGTGCTTTGTATTCATCAAATTTTCCTGCTTTTAGTAGGTTATCTCGATGACGTGCTTCAGTCATAATTTCATTCGTTAACCATTCAGGCCGTACTTTATGTTTTACTCTGTGGGTTTTAAAGGGAGCATGTTTGTCATAAAGCGACGTGAATGTTTCCAGCCAGAAGGTCAAGGCTTCCTCTGGATCTGTAAAATTGTAAACATTATTAAGAGGAGAATTTAGGAGATCATTTAGGAAATAGTTTTCATCAAATTTTGTAAATGATCGGTAAGTAACTTGCTTATGTCCTACTTTTGGGATTTGTGTACCTTTTCTATTCCATGTGACACATATAGGAAGATGGTCACTACAGCCATGGATGGGTATACATAATTCCTTAATATTTTGCTTATGTGTTATGTAAATATGGTCAATTAGTGTTCTGCTACTAGATGTTATTCGTGTTGGTGTATCAACAATTTGTGTAAGGTTATAGGTGTCTAACTTGTTTATCCATGAGGGCTGAGGTTTGAGTAAGTCTATATTGAAATCGCCCAAAAGTAATGTTTCTATAGTGTCAAGAGATGCTGAGTCCATCATTGTGGAGAATCTATCTGTCCAGTTAATTCTTTCAGATGGATTTCTATAGATAAATCCAATTCTGATAGGTTTGTTTCGTTTGAGCTTAACTTCAATCCAGACTGATTCAACCTGATGGTTTTCTAGATCTGGAATACGTTTGAAGTTTAATGCTTCATTGATATATACAAGTACGCCAGTGGATTTGGGGAGTAATGGATCTTTGCGTATGAGTTGGTAACCAGGAATTACGACATCTGTATCTGGTATATTGTTTGAAAGTCTGGATTCAGTAATTCCAAAAATATGAAAGGGCTTATCAGAATTGTATAGTAGGGTTTGTACATCTGATATTTTGTTTAGTACGCTATTTGCATTTAGGTGTCCAATACGCAGTCCATCTTTCCTGGGCCAGTTATTTGATGAGATAACCATGTTGATAAATGGAATAATAGGCAAATCACAAAAACTAAATTAAAAAATATGACTTAATTAATCACAATATGTAATATAACCACAATCCAATACAGTAAGTAATAACGCACAGATAAATAAAACAATGTAAAGTTAAAATAAACAAATTGACAAAGAAAAGAACTGCCACAATAATCCAATACAGTAAGTAATAATGCACTGATGAATATAAAACAATGTGAAGTCAAAGCAAATAAATTGACAAAGAAAAGAAATGCCACAGAGAGTAGAAGATGTCCGTGACTTAGATTTTAGGAATATTTTCCAACTGCAGTAGTTTCTTCTCTATTACAAGGCAATGTAGAGTGTCTTTTTGCAGTCACAGATAACCACACAGTGATTTATAGATTTAGAGAGAGAGAGAGAGAGAGGGAGAGAGAGAGAGAGAGAGAGAGAGAGAGAGAGAGAGAGAGAGAGAGAGAGAGAGAGAGAGAGAGAGAGAGAGAGAGAGAGAGAGAGAAAGAAAACCAAAAGGAAAAAAGAAAGACAACAATAAAGAAATTATGAAAATAACTTTTTAGGAAAACAGTAAAGACAGTGCATGAAAGTCAAATAACCATGATAGAATAAGTGTCTACAAAAAGCAATGTAAACATGAGTTGTCACATCCTGTACTTATAACACAAAACCAAAGTAATAAAGAGAGAACTAAAGATGGTTAAGACGAAGAAAAAGAAATTGGGGGCAAAATCTTCTAGCCTATGAAAGTACGCATATCAAACACCCAAATACGATTTTTTTTAAAACAGAAAAGAATATCTGCATTTAACTGAGACCCATAAAAATGAATGGAAAACTAAAAATTACCCTCTCAACACCCTCAAAGGGTAATGTAAAGAGATCACACAGATATTTATGAATATGACAGATTCATGTCTTTCTTTTTCTGATGATTTTCTTTTCAGAAATTTCTTGATATAATACGTTACAGGATTTTAGAGAAAAAAACATAATTCTGTTTATATTAATTATGTAAACACACAGCATTAAACTTAAGGTACCGATTTTTCACAACTTGTCGACCAAGCTTAACAGGGTATGGTAACAGATTACTCCTGGAGACATTGGAAACTGAGTCCTCCACTCAAATCAGTCACCATGAAGGGCAGTTTCTTGGACAGTCCATCTCCATGCTCGTCAAAGGCCTGAAACAAATCGCTCCCTGCCAATGTTCTCCAAACTTCCAGACAGGAGAGAAGACCCAAGTGATAAATCTTATCATTACTTCCCTAGCCTGCTCATGACCCTCTCCCTACTGGTAGCTCATTACGCGGAACATGACTTGGCTTGCCCTGTAGTTTATAGATTGGAAGCAGGAACTAAGAGGATAACGCAATGTGCATTCAATCCTATTGGCTCTGGGGCTGCAGGTTTCCAAAATAGACATCGCCTCATGAAGTATGGGTAGGGATTTTTACTATCTCCCATTTCGGCTCACCCTCTCACCTCTTCTTTGTGTAGACAAGTGCACAGAAGAACATCTTATTATATGCATGTTACATGCTATCGTAGTTCATGTCAGTGTTTTGTGGTTTGTGAAAATACCCAATCTGAATCTGAAGCTTTTCTGATGTTTGGGGTTATGACGTGGATAACATACCCTAAACATATTCCCTGGTAGATGTTGTGTAGAAAACACAGAATGATCTGCAACAGGCTGTGGCACGTCCTTGGGCAGACTAAAGGCAGAAAGTTTATTGATTACAGTCCACCCCTATTGTCTCCCCTTCGCACTGTCTTTCCGCTGAAGATAACCCGCTGGAAACAAAGAGGAAAAACAGCCACCATGTGTATAACAACTCAATGCTCTTATACATTGTTCTGCTGGATGATTTGTCACCAATGCAGGGTAGTGCAAGATGGCACATTTGGGCTGTATTCATATGGTCAGTAATATGTGATTATACTCGCGGGTGTTTTCCGTACTTCGCACTATGATTACCGTAAAATCCTAGAATACGCCCAACCCCCTGTGCACATATTTAGGGCACAATTGGGGGGTGGGCGTTTGCTAGGGATAGACCCCTTTGCACAAAGTAATTTTTGTGCTCAACCGTGTAATTGAGTGAATGCAAACCCTGAAAGCATGTAAGTTAGGTCGTGTGAGTAGAAGTGAAGGAAAATAGTAAAAAAGGGATTTTGAGGCAGAGGAAGATCAGAACATTCCGTCGGAACTGAAGAAGTTGATCCTCAAAGTCTGCAGGGACCTTTTGGCTTGAGCTGGTTCCCTGTCGACAAGACACCAAGTGGCGCTGTTTCCAGTGACTTAACCACATGTCTGATGCCGAGAAGCCCACCACATTGAAAGCACCTGCCAGTTCCATCACTTTCCGTTGTGGGTCCTTGTTTCGCAATACCCTGCATTCAGATCTTTCATCTTCCAGATAATGCAGCACACCTTGGTCGACATGTTCAGATCTAACTACTGGTTCTTTTGACAGTTTCCGTTTTTGCTTCTTTTCCGTACTGCTGTTCAAGTCTATCTCTGTTTTCACTCCATTCCCTGATCCTCTTCCTATCCATAGAAAGTTCACGGGCACACTCCGAAACATTCCCACCTGCTTCGTTATCCAGATACTGGAGGGCTTCCAATTTGAAAGATACAGTGTAAGACTGTCGTTTCGGCATTTTGCAAAAATGGCACAGAGAGATTCAAGAACCAACTTCCGGCCATCAGGAAGCGTCGTCAAAGTACCGGTACGTCACTGACAGACAAAAGATGTCAGTGGAAAAGGCATGGCGTAATTTTAATTCACTTTGTTGGGGATGGGTGGGAGTGAGGAGAGGGGACAAAGAATAAGAAAAAAGGAAAGAAACACGAAAAGGTAAAGAAGGGGAAAAGATGACTTTTAGAACAGTCTGCACAAATCCTAGTGAAACTGAGCATAGTCTCTTTGAAAAAAGCAGGGTGGGCGTTTGCTAGGTAGTTACCCCTGTGCACAACTTTTGGCCCAAAGTGGGGGATGGGCGTTTGCTAGATGGTGGGCTTATGCTAGGGATTTTACGGTATACATAAGACCATATTTCAGAAATATCAAAGTAGAAAAAAAACTTAACTCATTGGAACCTCAGGTATATGTCTGCTTTCCTCCTGGCAGCATTAGCTGGGTTTGACTTATAAGTCGATGTTTCTGAGTACCACTGTAGTAGTCTTTTTAGCTAGCTTCGTTGACACTTTCCAGGCTTTTTTCTGACCAAACCAAGTTATTGTTTTGTATGATAAACCTCAATGTGTGCCTCTCTATCTGCTTGATTTTGCAAGACCGATTTGTCAGACTTTTGACATTATGTATGTGACAACTGAGCCTATAAATCATTGAGTAAACAGAGGGATCCCAGCCTGAAAGATAAAAGCCTTCATTGTGTACACACTACATCGTCACTGTCATTTATATTTCTATTCCTTATAGAGACACCGCAGCCAGTAGAAATAAGAAAGGTCATGTGGCACTGTGCTTTTCCCAGGAGTATCTACCATAGACTCGCCGCGCTACATGTAGAGGGCATTACACAAATCCTGACACTTTCCAGACTGCAACAGAAGCTCCAAAACCTTCCAAGATTGACTGCACATCAACTAAAGGTTAACACTTCCAATACACTGTTGTCGGACAGCCATCAACCATGTTGATGTTCTCCACACACCACAAAGGAAAACAGTTTCATCGTGCATTTGTGGAAGAAATATACACGAGACAGTGAGTGATGTTTCCCACACAACCCAGAAAGAGTATTCCCATTTGAAATGAAGTCTATGTATATCCATTGAAAACTTTTGTATGTGTCTGAAGCTGGCAAAAATCGTAGAGTAGGTAAATGGAAGCCAGGATATCCAAGATCAAACAAAGGAACAATTCACATACACACACACACACACACACACACACACACACACACACACACACCACACACACACACACACACACACACACACACACACTGACATGGATGGCTTGATGAAAAAAGCAATTGTACCGCTTATCCAATTTACCATTTTGACATAAAAATGTGTCTTTGACACACACAAAAATCCTAAATCTCCGACGAAATCTGACAGATTCATAAAATAAAGGCATAGTGGGGTGAAATGATCAAATAAATCATTTTATGTTGTCATTATTATCGTTATTATTGTTGTTATCACTATTATCACTAGTGTTATCATAATAATCACTATTATCATCATCATTGTTGTTGCTGCTGTTGTTAGTGCCTTGCTGCTGCTGTAAGTACTAATTTGGGATTCTTCTATATACAAACGTGTACGCGCGCGTGTATGTGTCTGTGTCTATGTCTTTGTGTATTTCTGTGTTTGTGTGTATATCTCTGTGTGTGTGTGTCTATGTATGTCTGTGTCTGTGTGTAGGAAAGGGACAGAAGGGGCATGATGGTATGAAAATGTTGAGTGTGTGTACCTGTTTATTTCAAGAAGCCATTACTTATGTATTAACTAATTGATTGACCAAACCATTCAATCGTCCATACATTTCACTGATTGTTTTTCTTTCCAGTGACTCACATTTTGAAATGTCAATGTAATTTAAACTGTCGCTAGATGTACATTCAAAACCCGGGATAGGCCCTACCCATCTAATATTTTCGTTAAAATTTCATTTACCATTGCCATCATTACTGTAATCAGATTGTGGCGAGTAAGTAGTTTAATCAGACTTATAGTGCGTATTTCCGTTTTCTTGACAACTCTCTCTCTCTCTCTCTCTCTCTCTCTCTCTCTCTCTCTCTCTCTCTCTCTCTCTCTCTCTCTCTCTCTCTCAGAGCACAGGGATAAGCATTAACTGCAGCTGCCGACAGCATACATACAGGTGTGAGGCGGCTGGAGAAACACACACTGTGACAACGATCACCGTTTACACAACTGAACACAATCAGATCTGACAGCCAGGAGAAAACACACAACTGGTGCATACTGTTCGTCTTTACTCCTGCTTTCCCTAAACCCACGGTTCTCAATCGGTAAATCATGTTTGATGCCAGTTATTATAAATAAACTTCAACCCCCTCCCCCCTAAAAAAAATCTCACAAAGAAGAAATGAAAAAACCTAGCTGAAAAACAAAAAAGGAAAGTGTATTTCTATGGCTCTAACTGTGAGTCAAAAGAAACAACATATCTGGGGAAAAAAACACAGAAAGGACATTTCCTTGGCACTTATATAGATAATTAACAGCTATTTTCTTTAAAGAGAGAGAAGTTGAAATTTCAGAGCAATAACAGAGATTTGTTTTTAACAAACTGAAAATTGAACTACCAACATAGGTCTCTAACCAACTACATAACAAACTTATTGAAAACGTTTGTGAATCCTGTCAGCAAAAAGTCCAAGTAAAAGGAAGACTAACATAAAACGAAAGTTAGTTTAAAACCGTTGAGGTCAGTCGGTCCAGTGCAATCACTTCACCTAGCTTGTAGCCGTCATTAAGAAATATGTACATTAACTACGGTTTGATCAATAACAGTATCAAAATCCCATACACAGATTTTGTTTATTAAAATACTGTAATAACAATCAACAGAAAACATAACCAGCCTAGAGGATGAGAGGCTGCTCGAAAGTGTTTAAAAAAAAACCACCTTTCCCCACAGCCAGTGAGTGTGTAAGAGTTGAAACAGAACTATCCTAATCAATCATCTGGCATGATTGAAAATAAAACGCCCTTCCTGTCTGCTCTATCCCTCCACTCCAAACGTAACAGAAACAGGCCCTCAGATCTCACAAATAGAGTCTGTGCAGTTTTTCCTTGGCACAAGTGGCTGACATTGCTGACAGCAATTCAAGATAATTATTGTTTTTTTTATTAAGAGACGAGTCACACTGTAAATACAGCCAAAATATAGATGCGCATGCTCACTCATGTGCATATACGCACATGCCTATGCACACACACACATGTGTATGTGCATGCACACTACCGTACACTCACACACACATATTAACACACACATTCTCTCTCTCTCTCTCTCCTCTCTCTCTCTCTCTCTCTCTCTCTCTCTCTCTCTCTCTCTCTCTCTCTCTCTCTCTCTCTCATTCACACACAACACACACACACAAACGCACGCACGCACACACACACACACACACACACACACACACACACACACACACACACACACACACACACACACACACAACACACACGTAAACACTCAAGCAAAAGACTTAACTTCGTAATCCTACAACACATGATAAAATCAGCCCTACATTATCCTCAACCTCTGTTCTACCTCACTTTACACATTACAGCCGCGACCATCACGGACCAGTACAGGCAGGCTAAAGCTCTCCAGACTGACGTACACCTACAGCTGTGACACACAATCTCCCCAGTGCCTGAAGCCTAGCTGGGCAGTCCATGCCGGCACCTCTAATCCCCCCCCCCCCTCCCCTGAAAACTGACGCCTCCGGAGAGAGGGACAGTGCAGATCCTATGGCAGAAAGGGAGACAATTCTCCACAAAGGCAAGGTCAGCAGTTTTGGCAGCCATGGCTAAAGCTGTGGTCCATAGAGACCCTCGTCAAAACCTTGCTAACGTCGATGGTTAACGGGTATGTGCAGCGTTCTGCTTTGGAATGTGACTCAAGAAAGCTAATATGTCTTCTGAAAATGTAAATGCTGTTAAATGAGAGGGAATGAGACTCGAAAAATCTCAATATTTTTCAACAACTTGAATGTCGTTGAATACGACACGAAAAATCTCATTCTCTTTTCTTATTTTGTTTGCTTGGCTAGAGCTCCAAGGTTGACCAGTGGTGAGATTTCTGTGTATGCGACCGCATTTGTCTATCATTTAAGGTAGCTGCATTCTGACTTCGGGGATGATGTCTAAGCATGACACCAGCGTGCATGTTATTTGTCTGATCTTATCAACACAAATGGCCTACTCTTCAGAAAAGCATAACGGGTTGTAACAGGTTTATAGTCTCATTGAAGGACTTTTAGGGGAGCATGATCCCAGGCCGTCAGATCACAAGTACAGCACTCAGACCACTAGGCTATCCCACCACCAACCACCACCCCTTTCCCCCACTTTTTTTATATGAAATGCTTGGCGTCAAAAACACGGCAGAATTTTGTCGACAACAAACAACTGTTGAATTAAAAAGAACAATAACAACAGATCGAGCTTTTAAATCACTTCTGCTCTAAATTGCCAGAAACGCTTCTGCGCCACAACAGACCACTATAAATTTTAGCCCTGCAAAGTATGGTGAGCGTTTGAACAGGGATCAGATCTTGAAAGGCAATGGTAACCCTTTTCTGTACCCAGTCCATCATCGCTGATATCTGTAGCGGCAGTAACCCTCTAGGGGTATTCCCTTGCTGGCTCAATGCGTCATGTGTACTCACAGTGCTTCTGCTTCTCCTAAAAGAGAAACTCCTGTGTACCATACGAAGATACATCTTGTCAGTCCTGATACTATCCAGACTGCGACACAGTTCCTAATCTTTTTTTACTGGATGCACTGTAAGTTGAAGGTTAACAGTTCTAACATAGTGAAGTTGGATGACTATCAACTATTGTGGTGTCCATATATCACAAAAAACAATATCTATCTATCCAAGTGTGTTAAGTATTGCTGAGAACGCTGTTAAAGCACTAATGTTTCCCATACATCTTTGAGGAAGTATGTACATCTGAATCTAAGCCTGTAGATCTAATGAAACACTTCTGTGTGACTGGACTAGATAAAACTAATTCAAAACACAAGGTTTTAGTGCTTACCGTCCACTTACACCTGAAAAATGTTGGATAAAGAACAACTTCCATTATTAGTGAAAATTTCGGTTACCACTGGAAATATCAACACATGTGAACATCCCCACTAGCTGCCAGACATTTTCCACTCAAGAGATGTTTGACATACTGCACAGTCATATGCACACATGAAGCCTCAGTCTTCACCTTCTGAGTGTGTGTCCACAAGAAGGTGCACCAAAGTTGATCTGAGACATCGTAAAAATCCACATCTTCGATCCACTAATGTGCCAATATTAGAGCAAGCAGCCTGTAAGATCATTAGGAACAGAAATTTCCCATCTTAAGGAGAGAGCCACGAAAACGAGAAACTAAGTTTTATTCAACAAAAGTATTTTCATAAGAAACTGCCAAAGAAACCTGTATAATCATTAAAATGGAAACCAAATGGCTAAAAGCAAAACACATGTATTTTCATTTCTAAATTTACCTTTGGTTTGAGTCATAGATATATACTAACGTGATAAACCTTCATACGGCAGGCTAAGTCTTTGTATCAGTCCTCTTTCGACTTCGTGTACGACCACTGCACAATAATTTCAGATTACAGTCCGCAAATCAGCTTAGATTTCCTATTAGTCATTACCATCAACTCCCTCCCTCCCGTTAGTACACAATAGTGCCCCTCTCTCTCTCTCTCTCTCTCTGAACATTGTGGGTAACTGCTACCAGCAACTGCTGATTTTATACAGGTGTGTGAAAACTGAGGAAACATAAACTGTGACAACAAACTGTATTGACACAACTGAACACAGTCAGACTATACAAATTACGATGAGAAAAACAGAGGGTGAATGCTTTCAGGATGATTAAAGTGTTTTTGACTTACTTGACTTGACTGACTTGACTTTACCTGATCTAAAAATCCTGAGAATGTCTTCGATCAATCGATCAACCGTATGTGCTATGTGTTTAGCCTTGAATTTTAAATGTGAATATATTAATGTGAAGTTCTGAACGCAATGTTTGAAAATTTACAGCACCATCCAAAAAAGTACAAAAAAGATCACGTTGCTAATGAATCACTGAATACAGAAACTAATCAAAACAGCATTTTATTGCTCGCTAATTAATACTTGATACAGAACTCAATCAAAATCAGCATTTTATTGCTTATTGATGACTGAATGCAGACCTCAGTGAAAACAGCTTTTCATGGCTGATGACTAATTACAGAAATCAATCAAAGTATCCTTTTATTGCTAATTAGTAGCTGAACACGGAAAAATCAATCAAAACAGCTTTTATTACAAAATAATGACTAAATGCGGGAATTGGTCAGAAAGGTCCTTTTATTATACAAACAGATGGGGGGGTTTTTTTCCAGAAAATGAATGCATCATGAACACAATAACGCTAAAATCAATCTCTTTATGTCTCTGTCTTGATTTCTGCAGCATACGTACGCATACGCGCGTACGCACGACACACACACACACAACACATAACACACACGTGCGTCGCGCGCGCACACGCGCACACACACCACACCCCACACACACACACACGCACACACGCACGCACGCACGCACGCCGCACAACACTTTATCTTTTTTTTCAAGAATGATGGAGTAAGTGCTTCATATGCTTTTATTCATTCTGTCTCTATGTGCATGTGGTTTTGTTCATGAAGACAGACAGACAGACAGACAGACAGACAGACAGACAGACAGACAGACAGACAGACGACAGACAGAGAGTATTTAAGACCTATACAAATATTTCATTGTGGACAACATTACAACTCCTTACACCATCCCCCCCCCTCCAATACCCACTCAAGTGCCTGTTAACCAGTGTTTCCTCAACTTTCGAACAGCTAAGAAGACTCAAGTGAAAAATACCACCCCTACCATACCATCCACCCCTGACTGCCATCTTCATCCTCCCTGGACCAGTCGCTTTTTTCTTTAGGTAGAACACGAGTTAGCTAGTACTTGACTTATTGATCTCAGATCCCCCTCCGACATCTTCGCCTTCTTCTTCCTACCACCAGACAGTAAGTTAGCAGTTTTGGTGGGTGGGAGAGGGGTACAGTGGGAGGAGAAAGGGACTAAAGAGATGCAGCGTAGCAGACGAGCTTTGGCAGCTAATGGTTCTGCGTTACTGTGCTGGATCTTTGCAGCCTCTGCAATAAATACGAGGTCCTGCACTGTCTGCCAGTAACCAGTCACTCATATACCTTTCTGAGGTAGCCTAGAGCGGGAGAGTTTAGTGGTTAGAGCGTTGCACTGAGATTTGACGGGCTATGGTCGAGCCTGGGTTCGAGCCATCACGAGACACCTGTTCAACGGGATTTTTCTCCTAGAGCTAACATCTATACTGACTCTTACATCCTGTAAGTCCTTTGGATGAGACTGTTTACCGTGGCCCTGGTGCGAACGGACGCAGAACATCTTGAGCAACACAGTGTGTGTGTGTGTGTGTGTGTGTGTGTGTGTGTGTGTGTGTGTGTGTGTGTGTGTGTGTGTGTGTGTGTGTGTGTGTGTGTAAATGCATGAACACCCGTGTGTGTTTAGACATAATCCCCAAAGTAGGAATGCAGCTACCTTAATGGTGGACAAAAACGGTCGCATATGCCAAAAACTCACAATGGTGAACCTCGGAGCCCTGGCCAAGAGGCGGAAAGAACATCTTTTTGCGCAACACGTTCTTAGAGGTAGAAGAAGAGTCAGACAGAGAAAGCAATTCGTGAAAATGAAAATGAAAACACATAAATCCCTTATATTACCGGATGGTTACATTTTCCGTTCGTAAACAGAACCCCAGTGCTAGAGACCTTACATGGACAACAACTTCCTGGAGAGCATCTCCCTCACCCATCGGTAGCCTGGCTATATAAATGACTTTTCCAGTGTTCATCAAACGTCCAGACAGTTGAAATTAGCCGAGTCATTAGATTGATGAATATCGCGATCATTATTGATTTTACTCTCTTCCTAACCAACTCCACCCTCCCATTCATTTCTTAGCCATAACATGAGTTCTCTTCTTGTCCACTTGCTGCATTGATCCCAGTCTCTCCCAACCTCACACTTTGTATCCCCATTATCTTGTGAGAGATGGCTTCTGATGTAGTAAGTTAGAAGAGACACAGCTAAGTTGCAATATACCATAAGAGACTTTCAAGGCCACTAGTGGTTCTCCTCATTCTGTTGCGGAGTTTTCTGCTACCAGCATCAAAGCACACAAAAATGTGCAATAAAGGAAATGATATCTGTCTTAGAATTATGATTACTATGCTGTTGGTGGGGTTTTATGTTTTACTATTGTGTCACACGCGGTGTTACATCTGCCAGAATTTCTCTGCTTTGAGGTAATGAAGTTATTGTTTTGTTTTGTTTTTATTCATTCTGTTTGGCATGTTGGCCACAACCTGTCTGCCAGTTTTCTATCTGTTTAGCTTTTCTAGTGACACTGTTGCTGTAGAATTTTACCAGCTATGTTTTTCAGCAGTCACTGTACCACAAAACATACACGTTTGCATTATGATTAAAACCATCCCAACGGCCACAAAATTATCAAACTATCGACAGATATAAGGGTGATCACCACAAACTCATGTTCTCTTATGAATGTAACTGATGCATTTCTGTGGACAAAGATCTGCATTAAAATCGTTTCTGTAGTTTCTCTCTTTCAATTTTGTCATGGATTCTGGACTAAGCAAAAATAATGCCCTTGACGGGGCAGACAGAAATCAAATCTACAGCTATGTTGCCACTTTCGGAGATGTTCATTCTCCAACACGAGTCAATCATGATTGTAAAAAGACACCTTGTAAACAGCTGATTCAAGAGCTTGTTTTTTTGTAGTGTTAGCTATAGAGGCAAGGCGCGGAAGAAGCTGGCTGCAAAATCTGCAGTGGTGCTCCAACAGTCAACCAGACTGTGGGATAGGTAATGGTGAAAATGAAAATATGATCACCACCACTACCACCCCCTCCCTCCCCCTAAAATCCTCAAAATTCGACAATAGGGCTTTTGTTGTTGTTGTCCCTCTGCTGTAATATATGAGCATGAAGATTTCTGTTCTGCATTCTTTTTTTCCTGTGTGTATAAAAATGTGTCCAAAACCCGATCCTCTGCCACGACTTTTTTGTGTTGGTAATCTGAAACCAAAACTAATAACTTGAAATGGCCTCCACGAAACTACTACCCAAATAAATGACATCACCCAACTTCTGTAGTACAGCTGAGAAGACTACGCAGTCAGTGAGATATATCACCGCCGTTACTACACTCCTTACCTTACCATCTTCACCCATCCACCACCCACCATCCCAACCCCAACCCTACCCTACTCTGCCCTACCCTACCCTACCCGCTCATTAAACAGAACATGACTCCGCTTGTTCTGCACTTCCACAATTGATCACAGACTCCCCTCCTCCCCCCTTTCACCCCAGCCCCAACAATTTCCAGTTCCTTACTCCAATCTTCCGTGACCTCTGAAGAGGGAGATGGGTAAGGAGGTACCGGAGGAGGAGTAGCAGCAGTAGCTGCAGGAACTTTAAGGCAGCTAATGGCCTTTTACATTCCGTTGCCGAATCCCTTACTGCCAGCCAAGGGTACAGGAAGGCGGAACATGTCCACTGTCGGCCAATTAGTCATCCATCTCTTTGGGTTTTTCTTGCTCGCGTTCCTGTTCCTTACTGTACTGTACCTCCCTTCTGTATGTTGCCTGTGAACACTTTTGCTTATGTCGAGGATGCTCTACTATACCGTCACAACATGCCTGTTTTTGTTCAGGCTTCTTTTGGGGAGTTGTATAGATATGCTCTATGTATCCGAAGATGACAATAATTTTTTGGAGTAGAGTCGAGTTCCTTTTCGTTATTGTTGAGATCTTTGTTTTGTATGGTTTCTTTATATCTTTTGGAGCTCTTTTTGAGGGGTAAACATAGGAGGGGCTATTTGTGTGTGTGTGTGTGTGTGTGTGTGTGTGTGTGTGTGTGGTGTGTGTGTGTGTGTGTGTGTGTGTGTGTGTGTGTGTGTGTGAAAAATTAATTTCATTAATGGCCTCTCATCCAGATGTCAACGTAAACATTGCTGCCACTACCGCTCCGCTGTTATTCTTGCCACCCGAAAGGAAGATTTTTTTTTCTCATAAAAATAATCAACGCAGTCTATTATAACTCGTTATTGTATAATGGTTACATCAATTCATCTAGTTTCAAACATCAACAGTATCGGGTGCAGATTTTAACAGCATTTTCTTTCCTTCTTTCATTCATGTATTTTCATTTCATCAATCAAAGAGTTGGCCAATCTTTTAGCCTGAAGAAGGTTTTGAATAAACAGAAAATTTGCTCCGCCAGACACTTGGGTGTTGTGTTTTTGCTTGTATGCTTTTATTTATTTATCTATTTATCCATTTAACTGTTTATTTATTCCTACACCTATTCATTTATTTATTCATTACCCAGCCAACACTCGAAAAGACTGCAACACAAATTTTTCACTTTTTTCCTACTTTTAATTAATAAGTATTCCCTTTAAACATGACATAAAACAGCAAAACCTATATTCGGCAACAGAAGAAGAAAAAACGAGAACGCAAAACGTCGCTTTTCATTTCCGCTCGTGATTTCCATCCATGCCCGGCCTCTACTCATTATATCCTATCATGGCCATTCAAAAATTCAGCCAGCACGGTGCAGCCAGCAGTGTCGCGGCAACAACACCGCAATACAAGCCACAGCACTGCGGCAGCTCCACGGACAAGTTACTGGCGGCCATGATGGATGATGGCGCCGAGCGAGGGGCAGACGACCCATCAAGCCCTCAGGCTGGCACGTGCAGCTCGGAGTGGGACTGTTAGTGATGAGAGACTGGCTAATCAACAGCACATTTCCCCGTCAACTTCTGACACACAACAATTGGGACACGTGTACAACATGACTCCGCTTGTTTGCCCTGCTCTGTTTGTCTGCCTGCTTGCCTGCCTGCTTGCCTGTCTGCCTGCCTGCCTGCCTGCCTGCCTAACTGCCTGCTTGCCTGCCTGCCTGCCTGCCTGCCTAACTGCCTGCTTGCCTGCCTGCCTGCCTGCTTGCCTGCCTGCCTGCCTGCCTAACTGCCTGCTTGCCTGCCTGCCTGCCTGCCTGCTTGCCTGCCTGCCTGCCTGCCTGCCTGCCTAACTGCCTGCTTGCCTGCCTGCCTGCCTGCCTGCCTGCCTAACTGCCTGCCTGCTTGCCTGCTTGCCTGCCTGCCTGCCTAACTGCCTAACTGCCTGCCTGCCTAACTGCCTGCCTGCCTGCCTGTTTGCCTGCCTGCCTGCCTGCCTGTACTGGCCTACCCTCCTACCTACCCCGTTCCCTTTGCTTTTGCTTGAACGTTCGGAAAAGCCATTATCATGTTCTTTGATACTTCTAGTGATATGAATGGTACCTGTTGATGGTGATCATAGCAATCCTTTATATAAGATTATCTTTTTTGTCTATTTCAGCTTTTGTAAAGGTGTTAACGCAATTTCCTTACTGAAAGAATAGCATAACTGTCAAAATTAATTTACATAAACTTTTTACAACGCGGCTGACAGCATAGATCGTTAAACGTTCGATCCTGCGTCAGCAAAGCTATCAATATGCACAAGTGCATTCAACAGTTTGAAAAATTAAGCAGGATACCTTAAAAAACATGCGATATTAAATCATACATCAAATCAAAAACTTGCTGCACGTAAATAATACTTTTCCAACAAAGGAAAACAGACAGAAAGAGAGCGAGAGAGAAAGAAGGTGAACAGACTGAAAAAAAAATCGGTGAGATAAAGAAATGAAAAAGAAAGGCAAAAAAAAATCGGCCAGACATTTGCTTCTGTTGTCAGATATCACCTGTGTGATGTTAGTCCATTATGTTTGCAAAAATTGAAAAGACTACTTTTTGCTTCTGCTATAACTCTTTTCAAATAGTATCATATCAAGGTTCAATCCTGTTCTTCTGTTCTGCCTGAACTGTGGTGTGCCAAACTTAATCATCTAAAGCCTCACCAAGATCTCATCATACACAGCCATACGCTGGTTCAGTGTTATGTCGCATCCTCAAATTAACAAGTACCCAAACTCTAGATATATCAATGTTTTACTGTTGTGAGGCCAGAAGTCAGACAAGATCTTGTACTGTACTGCTGCAAGTTTGTTTCAATGAAGTTTAATAGATCATGTTCTGGTGCAACATCCAAAGGACATCATCAGTCTTGTCTCTTTCTGATGATGGTAAAACTTTACCCACAAAGACAGACTGATATGCCAACTCTGAGGTTGATTGTAACACGGTACCAGACTCTTTAAAGCCACAATGAAATCCCAAACTCGACAGCTTTAAGACAAATTTATCACACCCATGAAAACTGATAAAGAATTTCCTTTAACATGAAATCAGGACACAGAGCTAGAGGGCTACTGAATCTGAGAATTTGTTTTTATACAGCTTCACTGAAATTTAAATGCCATGCTATGGCAGTCCTGTGGGATTGAAGGTTTCATTGCAGGGCTGTACTCCACATTTCTGTTTAGGGTATTGCCTGACGTCAATCAGGTCCAAGAAGCATACGCAATCTGCAGAGATTAACTCCCTTATAAATTCAAGTTCGCATCCATAGAAGAGTTGAGTCGGTCGTTAATATTTCCAACATAATCACCACGTTTTCAGAAAGAAGCTAGAATAGAATGCAAAAGACGGTTAAATCTACTGACCATTTCACTGCTACACAGTATTGTTATGTGGTCACATAAGAGAAACCAGTATTACAATAAACAATAGCAAAATAAGCACAAGACATTTAGACTAAGCTCGTATGGTCCTTTCTTTGTCTCTTGTCGTCTCTATTCATGCATTTAGTTGCAACTGGTTTTCTGAAATGGAACAGCCCAGATGCCGACTTGGAATACAGAGCCCCCGAACAAATGGACTGATTGCAGCAATCTTTTCCATTGTTTATTTGAAAAAGTCAGCGTTGCTACGCTGAAAACAGTAAACTGCAATCAATTTCTCAACGGTTGCAATTTTACCGTGCAGCAATTTTCCTTCCTGTGTCAATTTTTCTCTTACATTCTGCGACGCAAACGGTCTTTCTCCACACACAAAAGCTGATTTCTTGTAAAGCAATTCCATGAGATTTGCATCATTGAGTGTCAGCTTTTTCTGCTTTCTTGCAATCCCCTTTTTCCTCACCCCCACCCCTACCCCTTCCCACACTACTCTTTTCCTTAGAGACAGAGAGACACAGAGAGAGGCACAGAGAGAGACAGAGATACACACAGAAAATAGAGAGAGAGAGGAGAGAAAGAGAGAGAGAGAGAGAGAGAGAGAGAGAGAGAGAGAGAGAGAGAGAGAGAGAGAGAGAGAGAGAGAGAGAGAGAGAGAGAGAGAGAGAGAGATTTTAAATTTCAACATAACGTGGGGACAAGATTGCAGTGTTAAAGTTAAACTATCTGGATCGTTCTCGTCAATTACAAAAAGTTAGAATTCAGCTAAAACCAAAACAGAAAAGAATAAAAAGAAACAAACAACAAAAATTATCTAAACAAAAGTAGATAAATGAGCAACAGGAAAACCTATGGTAATGCCCCAACATCAGCAAAAGACCAAAAATGAGGATAACTACCACAAAAGCACCGAGAAACACAAACCCAGCCAGCTAATTCTACATAACTGGGAGTGTCACGTGTTGTCGATGTTTAAGGATTATGCTCTGTTTGGCACAATGGAAGAAAATACATAGGGATGGGGTTATAGAGGGGAACATCCAAATTGAGATCGTCTAAAATTAAACAATGTATCAGAGGGTATTTGTCTCACGTAATGCAGTAGAGGAGAAACAATTGCTAGAAAAAACAATAAAGAACATTGGGAAAAACAAATACACACATACAAAAAAAAAACATATTTAAAACACACATAAAGGGAAGCAAAGGACAAAATAACCATAAACTTTCAAAAAATGAAATACAACAAAAACTTAATGAAAATAGAAGTGAATGAGCAATTTTTGTACCAATGAAACACACGAACAACTAACAAGCTAACTGATGATTTAAATAACCAAAAAAAACTGAATAACTGAGAAATAAGTCAAGAAACAAACATCTGTCTTTAAATTTTGAATCACAAAACTAGAACATGCCTGGTACCAAACCCTTGACAACAAATACCCACTTTTACAAGGGTACACACACTGGATACCTGCGCCTCTCTCTCTCTCTCTCTCTCTCTCTCTCTCTCTCTCTCTCTCTCTCTCTCTCTCTCTCTCTCTCTCTCTCTCTCTCCTCTCTCCTCACACACACACACACACACACACACACACACACCACACACACACACACACGCACACACACACACACACACACACACACACACACACACAAACATTCATAGTTTATGAGTATTGTAACTATTTTGACAATGGAAGTCTGTAAGTAAAACGATTTCAGTTGTCATGATGCATGATGTGCCTGACGATCGTATTTTGTATGTTATAAAGTGTCAGCCTTTGTTTTATGTAGTTATGATTCGGAAAATACATATTCAATAATATATTGTTTTCAGTACACGCCAAGGTATCATGGCAAAGCTTCATCAAAGTTTATGAAAAGTTATTTTTCTTTTTTTTGCATCTTTCCATTTTTCTACAAGTGTATTGTGGTCTAAGGCCGATGTACATTAAACAATTTCAGTGTTCAGTGTTCAGTGTTCTCTCTCTCTCTCTCTCTCTCTCTCTCTCTCTCTCTCTCTCTCTCTCTCTCTCTCTCTCTCTCTCTCTCTCTCTCTCTCTCTCTCTCTCTTATCCCCCCCCCCACCATGCAGTAGCACAGTGATATAACAGAATCCCGTGGCGGCATACTTTGTAAGCGGAAAGTGCCACCCCCTCATGCTGCTGCTGCTGTGGCGTACATTTGTCTGCCTAGCTGTGCCTCTTGGCTCTAGCTGACCCTCAGGAGTAACAGGCAAACAATTCCCCATCCTTTACTACTGACTGTTTCTTCCCCTAAAAGCAATTTCATCCGCGTCTCGTGCCGGTCCTCGCGCCTTCAGTCCTGCTTCTTCCCTCTCTCTTTTTTTTTCATCAACTCCGTTCTTGTTACGTTCTTTCTCTCTTCTTCTTGTGAGATGCATTGTGTCATGGCTGCCTGTCCTCACACTCTCCTAAACTTTCTCTCTTATGTGATATTTTCTCATCTCCTCAAGCAACTCGCAGACTTGACAACTAAAACTCAAGTTTTTTTTTCTAACATGCTCCAGAACTCCTTGCTTAAATTTGTGCAGAGTTCAATCACAAAAGCCACACCATTTTCTATTTACAAAAAAGTCGCACATTGAGCTTCTTTCCTCAACTACTTTGGTAATTTTATTTAAAGACAGACACAGGAAAAACTAATAAATAGATCCATGGCAAATGTTCTCCTTTAACAGCGTCGTAAACACTCTTTTACTCCAGCTTTCGTTTCTGTGTCTGAACATTCCACAAAGAAATGTGCACAACTTATAAAAAACAAATGTAGACACAATTTTTTTCTTCTGAATAACCCTATAAACACTGGGGGAAAATGACAGCAAAGAGAAAAATGAGTATGAGTACTGTCCCTGACTGAGGTTGTTTGAAAAGAAGTTGACGGTCTTTTTCTCACCCCTCACACACATGAGCGCGCACGCATGCACGCACGTACACACACACATACACACACAAGACTTTTTTTTTTTAGAAAAACCAAAAGCAGCCATGGCAGAGAATTAACCTTTACACCAATCACAAAAACCCCATCATCCATTCTTCCTCCCCCCCCTCCCTCCCTCCCTCCAGCTAACTGCAGCACTCTGAGACAAGAAAATGACCCCTGTCAGCCAACTTGTCAGGCAACACTGTCACACTCCTGCAACGGTGCCATCTGTCAGCCAGTGCCACCTGTCATTGGGGAGACTGTCAGCCCTAACAGGGAAACAATTCTTATCGCTGATGGGCGACTGCTCGGGGGAAGGAAAGCATACATTCTGACTCCTCCCCAAGCTCTCGTTTTCTCCCTCCTCTCTTAGTCTACCGTCCTCGCCTGTCGTGCGTGCCTTCGTTATCAACTCTATCTTCCGCGATGTATTCTGTCAATTGTTTTCCTGCATGTATCCCGTATATCATTGTTTTCCGCAGCTTTTTGACAAAACTGGTTTCCTCCCGAAAGCTACATTCTATCATGTTGTCTGTAACCTCCTCATACAACCCATGATGAGTTATCTTACATGACCCACAGAATTCTCTAAAGCAAACCATACAGTTTCCTTACACATACACTAAAGACACCCTTTACGTAGATAGAAATAGCTTATTTTACGAATATGAATGCTTTATTACTTAAAAAAAAACTTCAGAAATTCACAATAACTATGCAGAACCGTTGCGTCAAGGCATCTACATAAAAAATCTCTTACACAAAGTACACACGGGCTATCGCACAATTTAAGCCTAGTTTCTCCAAGTACATGAACAATTCCCTCTCTACCTAAACAGCCGTACCTTCATATAACAATCACAGAGTTCCCTCACTGCAAAAGAGTTCCTTCACGCAGCTAGCCTAGTACAAACAATTCTTCATAAAACCTACACAAAGTTCCTCCTTCAACAGCTTTTGCAGAATTCCTCCACACAACCTTCAGGTCTTTGACCCAACAAACAGAATGTGTGTGCCTAGATTATATGCTTGTTTGTCAGTGTGTGTGTGTGTTTTATGTGTGTCTGTGTGTGTGTGTGTTATGTGTTCTGTGGTGTGTGTGTGTGCCCTGTCTGTCTGTCTGTCTGTCTGTCTGTCTTTGTCTGGGTGTGCTGAAAAGCAGCAGGGTTTGTAAGATCAGAGACAGATTGGTGAGGAGGTTGGGTTTTTTAACGATGTTTTTTTGCCCCACAGTGCCGCTTTCAGTACTTTTTAAGTGTATATGCTTAATATCTATTCATTATTCTAAAAGGAAAATAAAAAAGCATTATTACTTTTATCACCAAAGCAAATATGCATGGTCCATCTGCGTATAAATCCAACAAAATACACGTTTTTATTTTGTAAAAAAATCTCCAAATAAAGTGTAAGTCGCTCATTTCTTCCCGCCCTTCCTTTACACTCTCGTTTCTTCTTCTTTTCCGCCCTGCCAGGCCGAGTGCGGCGCAGTGACGTAACAGAATGTGTCGGCATAGTTGCAGGGTATAACTGCCTCCCCTCCTGCCGCGGTGCCATTTCTCAGCTAGTGCCACCTGCCATTAGGTCACCCTCAGCCCCAACACGCAAACTAATCTCATCCTTTATCTCCCACCGCTCTCGGAAAACCAAGCATCCCTGGCAATTTTGGAGGCGTTTCATCTTCTGGCTTCTTTTTTTCACTCTTCTTCTTTTCCTTGTTTTGCTTTTTTCTACTGTGCAACCAACCCTGATCTCTTTTCATTTCAGAATGCGTTGCGTGATTGTTCTCCATCGGGTAACAAAAAGAGTTTGTTGGTTCAGGGGGTTGTTTTTTTTTTCACTGACACAGTCTATAGTACTGTCTCCTGCAGTCTATGCAGATTTCTGTTTCGACATCCGTAAAGATTTTCAAAAAACTTAAAACAGTTGTTTTTTTCACAAGACCCATTCAGATTACCATACAAAAGTCAGAAAGATCTTCATTTAAAAAGGGTTTCTTCAAAAAACTTACGAAGTTGCCTTACAAAACATAATTTTTTCTGACAAAACACATTTTGTTCCTTAAGGAAACCATACAGACACAGTATTCCTTCACCAAAGCTCATGAGTTCCCACACTTTCATTGCAGAAACATGTCACAACACAGCGTTTATTATGCATCATATGCACAGATCCCTCATGAAACCTACAGAGTTTTGTAGCAAAAACCTATATAGTTCTCCAATAAACATTCAACACGGAAGCTACTCATAAACCCTTGCATATTTCCCCACTTCTTACCGACATGTGGCTTTTCTTTGCAAATTACAGTTTTTTTGTGTGTTACGTACACATTCATATATACGCATAAGGGCATACGTATGTGTACAGGTGCAAACGAAAGAAAGACAGAAAGAATAGAAAAGAAGAAAGAGCAGAAAAAGTCAGGTCCAAAACACAATTTTGAACATATGAACACATTTTCCCAGTCAGCCCCACAGGGGTAAAAAAAAACTCTCTGAAATAAAGAAGTATGTTCCAGAAAATGCTGAGTATATCAACAGTGACAAAAAGGATGACGACAGCATGTGCGATAACGATCATGCTTATGGTGACTATGGGTGGGAGAAGGGGAGAGAAAGCTCTGGGAAACAAGCATCTGCGTTGTTCAGAGTTGGTGCCCAGTATTCCATTCCCACGCTTGGGGATCCTCAATCCCTTAATATACCAAATGAGTTCAGCCTCATCCTGATGCAGTTTTCCTGTCACCTACACCCTCGTACAGGAAGCTGTGAATGTCAGACAGCTTGTTAACATCAGTGGTGTCCACTATATTTTATCCTCACACGTATGTTCGTGCCAGATCTACTAATCCCCCGATAAGACGATAATTTCGTAATACTTGGGTTACGCTCAGTGAATACCCCATGAAAATCGGAGGTCATCAGCATATTTCAAAGAGAGGCGCCAACTCAGAGCGCTATGTGACTGAAAATTACCAGAGACATGAGTGAGAGAAGGTCAGATTTAAACTAAGGTCACGAGAAAACAAACATACAGGTCACAAAACTTTGGACTGT
>CM060320.1:23882854-23885354 GCA_030674155.1 Stramonita haemastoma
CGCACGCACACATTAGTATTATCATGATAATTATTGTCATTATTTACCTGTTCTGTCTTGGGAGGAAAGTAGGTGTTCGTCGCCTTTAATGCGTCGTGTAGACGAGCCGGTTCTGCACTCATAGGCTTCATACACCTCAGACCGTCAGTATATCCAAAAGACTGACCAGTGCTGAATTCAGAATGTCAACAGGTTTTTGTTTTCACCACTGAAAGCGAAAGGCTGTCTCAAAGATGCAAGGATAATGATGTTGGTGCAGCAAATGAACATTTCCAGTAGCTTTTGCAGGACACGTGCACTCATGCTGTTTCTCAAGGTCACCAGTGTTAGCCCTGGCCTTTCCTCACATAAAGAATTATTACTTCCGTGTTCATTTCATTACTGTTTGGTAAACTTGAAAACATTCCTCGTGTGGAGAGAAGATAACTGCTGTTTGCCGTTATAGTTTACCAACTTTTTGTACAATGACTCCTTTGTTCTTTATTCTTTGTTTCTTTCTTGCCTTCTTTTTTTTTCTTTTGTTGCTGTCGTTGTTTCCAAACAGTGTTCCACTTGCTTTGGAGATTTAACAAGCAACTCAAAAAAAAAGTTTAAAAAAATACCAGTAATGCTGAACGCTTTAAGAAAACGTAGCATTTCGAAACCACACCTATCATGTCTGTGCATTTTCCTATTGCAATGTTGAACACGCAGATAATCTTGAACTGCCTACACACGCTCAAAAAAAGAAGAAGAAAAAAGCAGCCAACCTTCCTAGACTACATTATCTCTTGTAGTCAGTTTTTCGATGTAAAATCTTGATATTTAAAAAATAATTAATATAAACAAAATGTCCAAACATTTATGTTGACACCTACTTTGCGCAAGATCTCCACTTAATAAGTCCTTCCTCACATGTTCGTCCAATTTCCATCGACTTTATGGCTCGTCTGTCTGCAGGTTGGAATGCAACACCTACATACAAAAATGCATTTAAAAGTTGTTTTCAAAAATTCATTGCCTACGTTCGTGCATGATTTCATTGAAAACGATCACAGCAATCAGCATGTGCTCGGCAATTTGTCCGCTACAGTATAAAAATAGGACAACGACAAGTATGATAAAAATTATTGTCAGTTTCTAAGCTGCACTTCCAAATTTCCCACTGACACGCTTGCCGAGCAAACCTATCCACTGGTTGAAATGCAACACATAGGTATAAAAATGCATTTAGAAGGTGCTTTGGAGAATCTTATGTATATCACACATACCTCTTGTGCATGATTGCACTGAAAGTTCACACAGAGAAGCAGCATATATTAGATCAATTTTCTGCTGGAATAAAAGCAAAGCAGTCTTCAGTTCCAAGCGATCTTACAAATTTTACAACTGACACGCGGGAAGAAAGGTTTGCCACAAAACTATCCTCGGTTAAACTGCAACACATACGTAACAATTTTCTTTCAGAATTTCCTTTCTGGAATTTGTTACGCACGCAACACTTAGCTTATGATTTCACTGAAAATTAACACAGCAAGCAGCCTCTGAAAGTCGATCGTCTGCCCGAACAAGAAGACCGGTGCTGTCAAGGACAAAAATACTGAAAACACTGTCAGTTTCCAAACTGCGCTGACAAATCTTTAACTTTGCCACGTCGTAAAATACGTTTGCACAGAAAATTCAACGCAATAATTTTCTTGATCACTTTTTTTCAATGAAATTTTTTTTTATTCACAGTCATCATAGATCTAACCCCAATTGAACAACCGACAGCACAAAAGAAGATGACTTTTTACCACAATCAACGACAGAAAATGGCGACACCAGACCAAGAGACCTAGTCGCTTTTTTTAATGTGCTTCGTACGTCCTCCCTCATCACACCTCGTGTAGTCAGTTGCCTGTCTTTGTGTATGGTCAATTTACCAATCCATTGTACACGAGAGACGCACAATTTCAGGTTGGTGGAAGGTGTGGGTGGGGAAAAAAAAGAGCCGAAAATCGAAAGGATTTTTGTTTGCATGCTTTCTTCTTTCTTTGTCTTTCGTTTTTGCTTTTTGTTAGTTGGGTTCCTGATTTAGGACCAGAAAGTGTATTTCAGCTGAAATCTGACATTCACTTCATTCAATTGTACGAAACAAACAGATGTGCGTGAATGTTTTTTTTTAATGAATGTGTTTCTCCCAGGTTTTGTTTGTATAGGAACAGGAGATATTTTAAGTTTAGAAAACAGCCAACACACGCGTACATGTTGAACTGAAAGGATGCAACGGAACGCTGTGTGATTTACAGTTATTTATAAAGAGCATAACAGTGTTTTGTAAGATTAGGGAATTAATTTAACATCGTAATGTGTGTGCTCAAAGTATGCTGAATTTTGTTCCAAAAAAAACTTGTCTAAAAGTGTTGATAGATTGAATGAGGCAAGGCAGTGACAACAGGCTCAATCACTGAATGAATCATGGCTGGACTCGACTACACGGAATCGACACTCGATAAGCAGCGGCTGAAAAGTTTTAGAG
>CM060320.1:23892854-23895354 GCA_030674155.1 Stramonita haemastoma
AGGCTCTAATTAGTTATCTCGAATCGCATTCCTTTCCCCTTTCTTCCTTTTCTTTCCATTTCTTTAACTATTGACGTTCATCCTCCATAAATTGCGTGCATCCCTCCACGTCTTCTAGGAAATGGCATCACCGGTCCTTTTTTTCTACACTTTCTATCAGTCAGACACCAAGTCTTTGAACCACCATCTTTGGTTGTTTGAAGTATGCACATAGAGACTACAAACGGCTGGACAGAAGAAGGGCTTTTGAGAGGACTACAGAAATAGATTGATAGAAAAAAAATTAAATGGTCAAGTTTTAATTTCTTCACGTTCACCTATCCCGTAGTCTGGTCGACTGTTGGGGCACCACTTAAGATTTTGCAACCAACTTCCTCCACATCTAGCAGTTCTTAGCTTTCTGTAGCATGCTGTTCCACTCCAGGCCAGTCCCCTCTCTGATGTTGTGTTCCCATCGTTTCCTCTGTCGCTTTTTCGTCTCCGTCTTTGAACGGTTTTTCTACAGGACAGTCTTGCCAGTCCAGATGCTCGTGTGACGTGTTTTTCCGATGTGTTTATAAAATTCATGCAGTATGTACTGAAAGCAATTAGAGTTTTCTGAAGTTTTGTATGAAAAAAGAAAATTTTCGAGAGATTCCATGTGAGTCTGCAATGATTATTAATTATGGAGAAAAAAAGCTAAATAGCGTTTCAAAAAGATCAAGACATTTTAGCGACGCATATTCTAACATTACCTAGCCTAACACATTTATTATAGGATAGCCTGGTGGGTAGAACATTGAGCATTGGGCTTGTGATCTGCTGGCCCGGGTTCGAATCCCATACAATGAGATTTTTTCTCCCTGGAGTTAACATCAGTGCCCACTCCACTTCCCCCCAACAGTTCTCCCGTTGAGAATATAAGGCAAAGTGCCGTGTGCAAACGCACGCAAAACATCTTGCGCACACGTTTAAACACTTTCCGTGTTGTGCTGTTGGAAATAGATGACAAAACTTTTTTTTAAAAACTGCTTACACGGAGACTGGATGTAAAAAAAAAACACAAAAGGACATGAGTGCACGTGAGTGGCACTTCTCCTATGACAGTGGAACACTTCCTCCAGACCTGTCCAACACACCAAAACCTGAGGGCCGATATCTGGCCTACCGACCTGCCGATGAGGGACAAGCTTTTTGGTCCCATGGAAGGGCCTTCAACGCACGGCAGCATTTGTGAGGGCCTCATGAGTTGCTGTCTGAGTTTTCGACAAGAAGAAGAAGAAGAAGAAGAAAAGAAGAAGAAGAAGAAGAAGAAGAAGAAGAAAGAAAGAAAGAAAAAGAAAAGAAAGAAAGAAAGAAAGAAAGAAAGAAAGAAAGAAAGAAAGAAAGAAAGAAAGAAAGAAAGAAATTGAATGAATGAATAAATAAACCCTATCAAGTGCATCTGCCTTAGATTCCTTGTCCTATGAGGGCCACAGCAAGGGCATACCTTTAATTACAGACATGGTGAAACTGTGCGCAAGAGTACACAGTACAGTAACAGCATCTTTGCCGTGAGTTACGAATTTTATTCTTTATTTTATTATTTCTGTAGTTTTTCTGGCTTCCTGTTGCCTGGCTGTTGAGGGTCCAGGCTGTCTGGAGACCGCTCTAGCTCCTTTGTCACTGTCTACAGAGTTCCAACAAGGCTGAACAGATAAGCTGCTGCTATCGGCCCACGTCTTGCTGCATGTCTACCTTACTTCACTCACTCTAGCTCATCAGTGAAAATAAAATAAAATAAAATAAAATAATTAAAGATACATACATACGTGTGTGTGTGTGTGTGTGTGTGTGTGTGTGTGTGTGTGTGTGTGTGTGTGTATGTGTGTGTGTGTCTCTGTGTGGTGTGAGTGTGTGTGTTGCGTGTGTGTGTGTGTCGTGTGTGTGTGTGGTGGTGTGTGTGTGTGTGTGTGTGTGTGTGTGTGTGTGTGTGCATGAGTGCGCGCGTTGCGTGCGTGGGTGTTTTGAGAGAGAAAAGGAAACTGAACCTTGGACTTGTCTTAGATGCATTAGCCTACCTTTTTCTTACTCCTTATAAATTACAGCCTTGAAATGAAAAAGGCTGCTTAAGCTTCCTTTAAAACAAAAAATGGCTAAAGCTGAATGTGGTGTACATGAAGACAAAACAAAGTAAACAACATGACAGAAACTTTCAAGACCACCCGCCATGGCCTGTTATTTTGGGTTGACATGAACAAATTAACGTGTCGGGCACTTCTGTCCCATACCGCAACCCAAGCAACACATTTTCAAAACAAAGCTTCATGGCTCGTATCAGTCATTTCAAGCTGCATTGCTTGAAGGATGTGTGTGTGTGTGTGTGTGTGTGGTGTGTGTGTGTGTGTGTGTGTGTGCGTGTGTGTGTGTGTGCGTGTGTGTGCGTGCGTGCTGTGTGTGTGTGTGCGCGTGCGTGTGGTGTGTGTGTGTGTATGTGTGTGTGTGTGTGTGTGTGTGTGTGTGTGTGTGTGTGTTTCTTCGT
>CM060320.1:23900354-23907854 GCA_030674155.1 Stramonita haemastoma
AGTAGCAGTGTGTAGACTTAAGATTACAAACGACCTGAAAAGTCTAAGCTGAATAAACAAAGTGCGTGTGATGGTCTGTGTGTGTCTCTGTGTTTCGGTCCCTCTGTCTGTCTACCTGCCTGCCTGTCCACCTGCCTGCCTGTCTGTCTGCCTGCCTGCCTGTCTGTCTGCCTGCCTGCCTCCCTGCCTGTCTGTCTGTCTGTCTGTCTGTCTGTCTTTCTGTCTGTGTGTCTGTGTGTCTGTTGTCTGTCTGTCTCTGTCTCTCTCCTCTCCTCTCTCTCTCTCTCTCTCTCTCCCTCTCTCCTCTCCTCTCTCTCTCTCTCTCTCTCTCTCTCTCTCTCTCTCTTCAGGCCACTGCTAGCTAGCTGTGTACCAAGTCTCCATTCTTCTCTCTCGCATTTCTTTCTTTATTCCTCCTCTTCTCTTTTCTTCCCGACTTTTCTTCTTTCTGAAGCTTGTCTGTGTCGTGTAGGATGGGCAGATTAGCAGAGGCGGCAGGAACAGAAGTAGTACAGCAGTACCATCTTTGGTAGGTTAGTACTATTCGCAGCAGCAGCTGCTGCAGTAGTGTTCATGCAGAGCTAAGATTACAGGCGACTTAAAGACCTAAGTTGAAGAAAGAGAATGCCTGTAATAGCAGGCCTAATGCCTCTCTCTCTGTCTCTCTGTCTCTCCGTCTGTCTGTCTCTCTGTCCTGTCTGTCTGTCTGTCTCGTCCTCTCTGTCTGTCTTCTCTGTCTTCTGTCTCTGTCTCGTCTCTGTCCTGTCTCTGTCTCTGTCTCTGTCTCTGTCTCGTCTCTGTCTCTTCCTTCTTCTCCTCTCTCTCTCTCTCTCTCTCCTCTCTCTCTCTCTCTCTCTCTCTCTCTCTCTCTCTCTCTCTCTCTCTCTCTCTCTCTCCTCTCTCTCTCTCTCTCTCCTCTCTCTCTCTCTCTCTCTCTTCTCTCTCGTCTCTTCTCTCTCTCTCCCCCGCGCGCGCGTCGCGCACGGGTGTGTGTATTGTGTGTTGTGTATGTGTTTGTTTTTGTGTGTTTGTGTGTGTTTGTGTGTGTGTGTTATGTGTAGTCGTGCCCGCACCTGCGCTTTCATGCATTCTTTACAAAGACATAAGGTAAATTGGCTAGGCTATACAGAGAATCAATGATACAAAAACTATGGCAGATATTTTTAGTTGATGAAATCAAACAAAGCTACACCAGAGAGCACCTTCTACACCATCTGCGTTAGTAGAAACTTTTGTTTGAATCATCAGAACGCATTTGTCGGTATGAAAGTTGTATAGATTAAGCAGCACAGACCATTAGAGCCAACAGATATATATATATATATATATATATAATATATATATATATATAAAATATATATATATATATATATATATAATATATATATATCCAGACAATCTTTGATTAAGTTTTAGCACAGCAGTTTCCACATACAAATAGTTTAATTTTAGTGGTAAATTCAGTGTGTGGACTCTCCTTGCATGGTTGTTTATTGTTGTCTTCGTCTGAGCTACCAATGTTAAAATCAGAAGAAAACATCCATGGGCATATGTGTAGACCTGTTTGTTTGCAAAGGCAAGTGTTGGACATAACTGTTTGATATAACGCACAGTTACATCAGTCTGCACTTCAAAATGAAGATTGTTTTTGTTCACAGTTTCTTTGATCTTTGGTGTCCTTCAATATTTCCTCATCCATTTTTTTTCCTTTTGTATCTTTTCATTGTACACACACACACACACACACACACACACACACACACACACACACACACACACACACACACACACACACACACACACACACACGTGCACACACGCAAGCACATAATACATGCACATGCACGCACGCATGCACACACACATGCACAACACTGTCACCAACACACACACACACACAACACACACCACACACCACACACACACACACACACACACACAACCTGGCCAAGAGAAAGTACAAAAAAAGACACGCCGGCACAATGGGATGTTACCTCTCCTTCCCCAAAAAGCACAAAAGAGACCGTAAAGGTCACAGCCTTGACCTTCTAAAAACCTTTCACTCATATCAGACGGTACAGTCAGCATTAGCAAAAAGAGGGTCCATTTAGACATCAGCACCACCACCACCACCACCACCACCACCACAGCAGTAGCAGCAGCAGCAGGAAAAAACATGGTTAAGCTGTCAACTTGTCCTTCACAGCTGCTCGAGGCTCCAGGGCCAGGGACCTTGTCCGTCAGTCACACACTCACAGGCCTCTGACCTCTGACCTCACTGACTATTGCAGGCCTCCCTAGCCATTGAGGTCTCCAGGCCTCCTCCTCCACTTTTAACTTCACTGCTTCAGCTTTCTGTCTTCACCCAGTTGGTGGTGTCCCTTGAAAAGTTTGAAAATTTCACAGAGAGAGAGAGAAAGAGAAGAGAGAGAGAGAGAGAGAGAGAGAGAGAGAGAGAGAAGAGAGAAGAGGAAGAGAGAGAGAGAGAGAGAGAGAGAGAGAGAGAGAGAGAGAGAGAGATGGTGTGGTGAAAATAATTATGGAAGTGGTCTTTTACTTCAGTTTCGGCATGCCCCCCCCCCCCCCCCCCCCTCCTCCTCTCTCTCTCTCTCTCTCCTCTCTCTCTCTCTCTCTCATCACTCTCTCACTCTCATTCTCTCATCTTTTCTCTCTCTCTCTCTCTCTTATGCACACCCACTTATGTGTATGTAGTGTCTTTCATCGTCTGTGAACATGTGAACACACACACACACACACACACACACACACACACACACACACACACACACACACACACACACAGGCAGTTGGGGTGGGGGAGAGAGACTGGAAGAGACAGACAGAGACACCAAAAAAACTCATCCATACAGAGAGAGCAAACATCCACAGAGAGCAAACATACATATTAAATTCAATTTTTTTTAATATTTACTTTAATATCTACATGGATTTTTATGTGCTACTTCCTTATATTTGTACTGATAAAAATTCAAGCATTCGTGACAATAATACGAACTCAGGTTTTACATTCTTATTTGGCATTAGTATTTCTTATGTGCCCTAAATTCTCATAATGTATGCCTTTGAAAGCCATATGTCTCTAAAAAATATATATGGGATTTTGTGTTTTGATTCTTGAAGCAAAAATTCATTCCAAAAGATTGTCAAAACTTTTTTAACCCTAAAGTTTCATGTATGGAATTGTGTAAATGTGTCCAGTGTATGAATGTTCTAGCACATAAATTTGGCTGGTATTTAACAAGTGTACTCAATCATAATATGGCGCTGGCCTTGTTATGTGGCGCACGTTCGAAGATAATAGCAGTAGCACTAAAATTGCAGTTACGCTGAATTAAGCCGACTTTTGTGCAAAACACGCACATGTGCACACGTGAATGTACCTACTTAAAGAAGAGAGAAGGAACAGGAAAGAGCAGTCAGCGCAATAAGACGTCACTCTTTTCATGTTAACGGAAAGGCCATCTTAGGTCACAGCCTTGACCTGCTAAAACACCTTTCACTCATATCAGACGTCGCAGTCAGCATCAGGAAAAAGAGGGTCCATCCATTTGGACATCATCAGCATCAGCAGCAGCAGCAGGGAAAAACATGGCTAAGCTGTCAACTTGTCCTTCACAGCTGCTCGATCGAGGTCTCCAGGGGCCAGGGACCTTGTCTGTCAGCCAGTCACACACTCACAGGCCTCTCTGACTACTGCTGCTTGTTTGTTTACCCCTGAAGATTTTTCGTTTATTTACTCTGTTTATTTCTTTCTTGATTAATCATGTTGATTTGTTTCAATCAATCAGGAGTGTTGTGTTTGGAAGTGTCCTGTATGTTTACAGATCCTGGGAATATTAGACAACTTGACGTGTATTCCGGGATTATTTATATGATGTAGATATTTACTCACAATTTTCAGCACCAATTCTGGTTTTATTAAATGATTGTGGTTTTCTGTTTCTTCAAAGAAGTTAGAAGACACACAGTTTACCATTCTTACTCTTGTTTGATTCATTAATGGTGTTGTTGTTGTTTTTTGATGAAGTCTGAAGTTTTAGGAGCTGAGAAATACCAGACCCAGATAATTATGTTCAAGAAATTTATGTTTGGCGTATTTAAAGCATATTTTGGGCTCACTTACTCTAGCTCAGTCACACGTCGTGCCTCAACAGTTTTTGGCTTAAAGCCAGTTGTGTGCATACGCAAGAATTGCTATATGCCTGTCAGCATCAGGGAACGGTATTCAGAGCAGAGGGGTTGAAATATGACACCCCTCGCCCCACACCCCCCACCCCACCCCAAAAAAAAGCATGAATGCAGATACTTAAACTCCTACTTCCACCCCATCCCCAACTTCCCTTCAAACAATCTTCTTTTTTCACTCTTCAGTAAGAAATGATTAAGTAGGAAAATGAGAAAGAGTGGTTCAGTCTTCAGATAGACAAAAAGGAACCAGAAACAGGATAATGCTAGAAAAGGAACATAATACATAAAAAACAGACTATTTTTCCCCTTAGACACACTCTTATTGAAGGGTAAAGACGTTTTTACATGGAGACAGCCCACGGCATTCTCAGGTCAGCAGCATCCCTTGCCCACCACACCTGACCATCATTGGTGTGATCATATAAATGATGGTACTTTTAAGCCACGTTGTCACCAGTGTCAGGTTGCATGTGTGACAGGTCTTCCAATTTCCGTGGCTCTGGGGCAAGGAATTCAGTCAAGGAATCTAACCGCAATTCTGTTAAACCAGGCATGGGATTTTGTCGAGGAATCTAACCACACCACAAGAAACATGGTTGATGTTTTATTTTTTTCCAGTGAGTCTAACTACCGCCATGAAAGACCATTACTACCATCTTCAAAATAAACGGGAAATTGCTTTAATTTAAAGTTCGAAGTAGTTGAAGTACGCCTTTCTTTTCTTTTCCCCTGCTATTAGGAATCAGCACTGCTTTTGGAAGTTAGGACCTGTCTGTGCATTTGAAACTTCTTTTTCTTCACAAGGCCTAACATACCAACAACTTATTGCTACAATTAATTGCTAGCATAGAAAGTCCTAAGGAAAAGATTTTTCTGTTGTAAGCAATATCTTCCTATTTTGGGCTACGTTACCAACTATTTTGAATCACTGATCATTATTTGTTTATTATATCCCTGTTCCCACTCTAAACGTGAATTCCATAGCAGATTGAGGGTTTTTCAGAAGAACAGTCCAAGAAAAACTGAATATTTAGTTCCATCCTTGAGATTCAAGGAAACTAAACTAGTTCATGTCTTGCAACAGTACATATTAGATATATGTCTGTGATATTCATACCATGGGTCAAACTGGCCTAAGACTCATTTTCATGACAGAGATATAACACTTCAACGTGTACATCTTATCAAGGTGTTCACAAGATGTAATAGTTGGTGCTTCTGCATAGGGCCCCTCTCGGTTGATTTTACAGTACTATCATCCAAGAGGCTGATTTACAGGCCCATTCACCTTCCTTTTATTGCCGCTCTATTGAACTGGAGCCACAAAATCTGTGAGGGGTGATTGTTGAGGCGTGTGGCAGGGGCGTGGTCCTGATTTGATTTGATGGGATAATGATGAGTTCACCCCGACACTAACGAGCACGCAGGTCACTGACTCGCCGCCCACATTGTATGGGAAGAAACAGGACTGGTGAGGGGGGGGAGGGGGGGGGAGAGGGCACAGGGCACCCACCCAGTGATGCGCGAAAGATGAAAAGCCTCGCAGGTGAAAAAGTAGTAGAGAACGGAAGGAAAACTTTATGGTGTGCCCTTCGCCGCAAAAGTCCTACGTTTAAAACTTTTCAATCCTGCAACCCAGAACATCGATAGAATTTGATTTTTGTTTCTTTTTTTTCTTTGTGCAGCGAAATGTGTAAAGAGTTTCTCATCAGGATTTGTCATGTAGACTAGACTTTAAGATGAAATAAAAACGGGGAACAGTACTAGGAGGGAGACGAAGGGGCAGACAGAGAAAACGATGGGAAGACAACATCAGAGCGTGGACTGGCCTTGAGTGGAAGAAATAGTTACTGCAAAAAGCTGAGAACTGCGAGGAGTAGAGGCGATCGGTTGAAGAATCTTCAGTGATACCTCAAGGGTTGACCTGACTTCAGGATAGGTAAAGGTGAAGATCAGAAACATAAGACAATAGTATGCTTTTTTATTTTAAAAAAATAATCAAATGGGGGGTTGAGACATCAAAAGTGAAAATCAGGAACCAAAAACTTTCGGTTCATGTCAGTCACAGTTGTGAGCCTCTTTTTATCTTTTCCCCCCCATCTAATTCTTCATAAACGCCGACTTTCTTGGAAATAGAGGCATAGGGGAAGAGGTGGTACAAAGCTGGCTTTCAAATCCTTTTTTTTAAATTAACGTACGCCATAATTCTTCTTATGATACTATCGCCAGCTAATCTTGAGATCGTCTGAGGCCAGGTTTGATGAAGGTACCTGGATACAATGCTGTGACTTTCTCCGTTTTTTGTCATAAACATATTTGCTTAAGTGTCTCATGCTTAGCTTAAACTGTTCGTGTCAACATTAGAACCACAGTTTTTGATGCTAGTGAATACCATAGAAAAATCCCGACAGGTGAGAAATGTCCGTTTTGTTGTCATGAACACAAAGCAAGGTCTCACTTCCCATTCATGTCTGTGTGTGTGTGTGTGTGTGTGTGTGTGTGTGTGTGTGTGTGTGTGTGTGTGTGTGTGTGTGTGTGTGTGTGTGTGTGCAATTTTAATCGTATCACGCCTCTGTGTGTGTATGTGTGGTGGGGAGGTGTAAATTTTATTAAGCTGTGTAGTGCGTGTGTGTGTGTGCGTGGTGTGTTGTAGGTGTGTGTGTGTGGTGTGCGTGTGTGTGTATGTGTGCATGCGTGTGTGTGTGTGCGTGTGTGTGTGTGTGCGTGTGTGTGTGTGCTGTGCGTGTGTGTGTGGTTGTGGGGGGCCGCGCGTGTGTGTGTGTGTGTGTGTGTGTTGGCCTGAAGGGCGATGGCCGGCCACCCATCTGCCTGATGGCCTTTTAATGGCCAATTGATCGGCAGTGATGACATGGGGCTGTTGGGAAGCCACGCTTCCACTTTTGTCTCTTGTCCTTCGCGCCCTGTCTGTCTGCCTATCCCTGTGTTTGCCTACCTGTCTGTCTGTCTGTATGTATGTCTGTCTGTGCCTGTCTGACTCTGTGTGTGTGTGTCTGTCTGTCTGTCTTCTCTCTCTGCTCTGTCTTTTTCTGTCTGTCTCTTTATCTGTCTCTGTATCTGCCTCTGTATTTGTCTGTCTGTCTCTGTCTGTCTGTCTGTCTGTCTCTCTCTCTCTCTCTCTCTCTCTCTCTCTCTCTCTCTCTCTCTTCTCTCCTCTCTCTCTCTCTCTCTCTCTCTCTCTCTCTCTCTCCTCAGAGTTTCAAGATAGAATACTTTCGAATGGATTTGAAAGTAGAGAATTGTTAGAGAGAGAGAGAGAGAGAGAGAGAGAGA
>CM060320.1:23918265-23935765 GCA_030674155.1 Stramonita haemastoma
GAGTATACTGTTTATTCTGACAGGCACTCGGCATCCTCACGGGGTAAAAAAGAATCGGATGAAACAGTGGAAAGAAAAGGTGATACCTGTGTGAAAGGGTAAGGCATAAAGATAGTGTAATGTACCCTCCCATCTTCATAGATACACCCTAACCTCCACCCATTGCCACACACCATACGCACGTGCATCACACTCGTGCGCGTTACACACACGCACACACACACACACCACACTACACAACTACACACACACACCAACACCCACGCACCCACACCACACCCCACACCACACCACACCACACCACACCACACACCTACCTACACTACACTACACTACACTACACTACACTACACTACACTACACTACACTACACTACACTACACTACACTACAGGTGGACGTATAGGCTACACGCCAGTATTACTTTTTGGCACTTTTCCTTCTATTTTCCTATATGACTCTAGTATCATACCACCGTACACGGAGGCATCCACAGAACTTTTTTTTTTAAACACACCCTTTATGTGAAAGACTAGCCTCTAACTGTAAATTCGTGTGATTTTGCACAAATTTGGAAGGTGCGGGGTTTTTTTTTATATTTTTTCAGCAAACACTGTAGCCTACCTCCTCATACCTTTGTCGTCTGCTAGCTTCCTAACCGCTACATGCATTCCCGCGTGGTCAACACTGTAGGAACACGCAATTCGCATTTGATGATCCATTTCCAACTTTTTCTGACTACCTGGTATTATCTATGTCCCCGATTCTCCCCAAATATCAGTGCATTTGTTTCTTTTTTTTATTTTGTGAAAATAAACGGAAGTTCCACCAACCAGCTCTCTGGAAAAAAGGTACTAATAACCGGAAGTTAAAAGTGGAGTGTGGCCATATTAGCAGAGGGAAGCAAGACAACTGCCATTTTCTCCAGCTGGGTTCATTATCGCCCTGTTCCTCCCCGCCCAACCCCCGCCACCTTGAAACACTCTCTCCCTGCCATACCAGGCTTCGGCCATTACAGGGGGCGCTGTTTACCTTGGCAGCCATGTTAAATGTCGGGCGGTGCTGGCTGGCAGTCGTTGATGGGCAATTTTAAGCCCACTCCCCCATCCTCTACCCCCCCCCCCCCAATCCTGCCCCATCCACCTTCCACCACCTCTTCCTGTCTTCCCTTCTCTTTCTACCACACACACCCTCTCCGGATCCCCTGTCCTTGCTTCAATCCATTGTTTGTCCTTTTACTTGGTTTGATTGAAGGTGAAAGGTAAAGGTGTCCCATAACCTATGTGGTTGCAGGGGAGCGAGGCATCAGAGACCTCAGCTTCCCAGGGCCAGCATTTGTGGGCGGCGCCATCTCCTCTCCCTCGCTGCTTTACCTTCCCTGACCCTAAGAGGGCAGGTACCTATTCACAGCTGGGTGAACGAGGGGACTGTACTGAAGCCAAGGCGCGCAAACGGTCACCCATCCAGCTAGTAACCACGTCGATGCTGCTTAACTTTGAATTGGGGAAGCAATGCTCTGACCACTTAGTATCCCGCCCCCAGTTTGATTAACAAACTTTATTTGTCAGACACATTGATATACATGAAAGGGCATCAACAAGCCAAAAGCTTACAGTGTCCATCTGCATTCCTGATTCCTTTTCTCCTTCTTCCTCATTCTTTTCCTCTTCACCATTTCTCTATTTGTGTTTGGTTAATTTGATGGATTGTTTCGTTTCTTTCAATGACCAGAAGCTGGAAACGGTTCAAAGCTTCAAGTACTTGGGAGCCGTTGTTCAACAAGGGGTCCAAGCCAGAGATAGTATGCAGGATTGCACAGACAAAACAGCACTGTCAAAATTGAACACCATCTGGCAAAGATAGAAATATTTCACTCAACTCCAAGATCAGACTAATGCGCTCCCTTGTCATATCCATATTCTTTATGCCTGTAATCGTGGACCTTGACTGTGATTGGATAGAAGAGTACAGAGTGGAGAGATGAGATGCTTCCGGAGACTCCTTGGCATCTCCTACAGAGACCACATGAGCAACGAAGACGTGCATAACAGAATCCAGCAAACCATTGGTCCCTACGAAAATCTTCTATCATCGTAAAGAAGCGTAAACGTTAAATGGTACGGGCATGTCAAAAGATCAAAAGGACTTGCAAAAGCAATACTGCAAGGCACTGTCCGAGGAGGAGAAAAAGGAGGCAGACCAAGGAAGAGATGGGAGGACAACATCAGCGAATGGAAGGCCTAGAACTCAACAAAATTTTGAGAAAGGCAGAACAGAGAGAGAGGGGAATGGAGGGAACTGGTTGTCAAGTCTTCAGGGGTGCCCCTACGGTCGCCAGACTAAGGGATAGATAGATAGATAGATAGATAGATAGATAGATAGATAGATAGATAGATAGATAGATAGAAGACAGACAGACAGACAGACAGACAGACAGACAGACAGACAGACAGACAGACAGACAGACAGACAGACAGATAGGCTTTTTCTTCATCATCGTCGTCGAAAGCTCAGATGGCAACAGTTCGTGTCTGTCATAATTATGAGTGAAAATGCGTTGCGCTGCCGTTAAGCGCCTCACAACTCAGGCCCAGCGCATCCAACTTCGGCATGGGAGTAAACTGGGTTTTTTTAAGTCTTTCTGTGAAAAAGGGCAAGGGAATGGACTGAAAAGGCAGGAGATAGACAAGAAAGAGATTACATAAAGAAAAGGAACAAGGCAGAAACAAAGACAGGGATAGAAAAGAGGGAATTCTTAGGACAGAATTTCCAGACAGTGGGGATGCTATTTATACTGACAGGACCCCAGCATCCCCACAGGGGAGGCCAGTTGTTTTATCTGGTATTCTCTCTCTCTCTCTCTCTCTCTCTCTCTCTCTTCTCTCTCCTCTCTCTCTCTCTCTCTCTCTCTCTCTCTCCCTCTCCCTCTCCCTCTCCCTCTCTCTCTCTCTGTTTCTGATGTGTACGTGCGTGCTTGTGTGTATGGGTGCGCGCGCGCGCGCGCACGCACACACACACACACACACACACACACACACACACACACACACACACACACACAACACACACACACACGTGCTGGAGTGCCTTACAGTAGCCTTTGAACATCTGCAGACCAAAAAAAATGAACTGAGTCTTTTTTTTTTCTCACGCAAAATTGAAGACAGCCACGTCGCATCTTCCAGACTGACATGGTTATAACCGTTGACTGCCCACCGTCCAGACAGGAGACAAGAAGACAGAGACAACTTCCCACCGTCCAGACAGAAGACAAGGAGACAGAGACAGACAGACGGGATACGGGGTCCTGATTGCATTAAGACAGCAAGCATCCTAACCTCTTTTGTCTCTGAAAAAAAGGAAACCTGTTTAACAGCTCTCTTATTGGACTTCGCGTTCTTAATTATGGTGGTGCTTTGTGGAATTCTCATTTGAGTTACACTCCGTTGCCCTTTGAGTATAATAAACTGAGCAGCCCGTGATGATATTGGTAAAGTCGGCTTAAAAAAAATGGAATGATTCATTACTGAATAACGAATGTGTTGTTTATCTGTTGATTTTGCTCATGTCTACAAAGCGCCACATTCTAACAACAAAACCATACAAAAGGGATAAGAACACTGTACACTCTGTGTGTGTGTGTGTGTGTGTGTGTGTGTGTGTGTGTGTGTGTGTGTGTGTGTGTGTGTGTATGTGTGTGTGTGTGTGTGTGTGTGTGGAGAGAGAGGGGAGAGGGGGGGGAGCTAGAGAGAGAGAGATATGGAGCTAGAGAGAGATTTGGAGCTAGAGAGAGAGAGAGAGAGAGAGAGAGAGAGAGAGAGAGAGAGAGAGGAGAGAGAGAGAGAGAGAGAGAGAGAAATAGGTTTGGTATAGACTCAGTATTACAAATAACTTCACAGAAAATGTAGAACTACTCCCTTAAAACACGCTCCATAGTGCGACAGTCCTCCACAAAACTATTCGACGACTTTAATACTCCAAGTTTTGTTGATACTAACCACTTAACCCTCATACTCATGGTGAATAACAAGTATTACCCAACAAACGGACATACATACACACATACATATTCAATCATCGCCACCAACCTTACTCTGTCCCTGAAACTAAAGATCACCGCTAAACTACCACGAAACTCTGTAACCTGACCTGTCAGCTTCTAACGTAAAGATATTCTTCTTCTTGCTTCTTCCCGCTTTCAGCACCAACTCGTTTGTCCAGTACAGAAACTCTCTGTCCACTTTAAACCCTCTTAATCCAGCGGTCATTAGAGGCCATGATGTGGTCTGTCTTGTCCAGAGCTTACCGGCCTTAGCCAGGGTCCATTGTTGTGACGGTTAGGCATCGTCATGTTTGGACATCCTGATCCATCTTGTAGTGGGATGGTAGGTAAAGGGGGGGATGCGGGGAGAGGGGGGGGGGGGAGCGTGTCTGCAGACTGAATGTGGTTGCTGTGGTATACTATAATAGGTTGGAGTTTGTGGTCAGGGGGGGATGACAGTGACTAACAGGGAGGCTGAACGGGGGGGAGGCAGTATCCTGGATCCGTTAGGACATTTGTCAGAAGGTTTCGTTAGGAGAGTTTGTTTCGCTGTTATAGTCTTCTGCTGCTGCTCACTTGCGGAAATGGTGGTGGTGGTAGTGGTGATGGTGGTGGTTGTGGTAGTATTAGTGGTTGTGGTAGAAGTAGTGATGGTCGTGGTGGTGGTGGTGGTGGTGGTGGTGGTGGTGGTGGTGGTGGTGGTGGTGGTGGTGGTGGTGGTGTGTAGTAGTAGTAGTAGTATAGTAGTAGTAGTAGTTAGTAGTAGTAGTAGTGGTAGTGGTAGAAGTAGTAGTAGTAGTGGTAGTGGTAGAAGTAGTAGTAGTAGTAGTAGTAGTAGTAGTAGTAGTAGTAGTAGTAGTAGTAGTAGTAGTAGTAGTAGTAGTAGTAGTAGTAGTAGTAGTAGTAGAGCAGCAGCAGCAGCAACAACACCATTGGTAGTAGTAATAGCAAGGACAACAACAGCAACAACAGCAATATACATGCATGCATGCATGCATGCATGCATACATACACACACACATACATACATACATACATACATACATACATACATACATACATACATACATACATACATACATACATACATACATACATACATACATACATACATACATACATACATGCCTTCTCGTCTACTTTTGGTTGGTATTAGAAACTCAGTTCCACCACACACATTCTGATGTTTACTGTCCAAACCTTTTTGACATGTAGACTAAGCAGTTTGATGTCTTTTTTTTACTTCCTAATACTGATAGCTTTCTACATTCAACTTTACAATCTCCCAGACTCAAACAATGTGGTTACCTGTGGAACACCAAACTGATTGAAGTAAAACAAAGAGAATCCTTACAGACTAATGGTCATTACCTTCAAGCCAGTGGAAGCAAGATCAGAAGTAAGTGACCAAGCCTGGCAGAATCCCATCACATCAGAGCTGCTGTCTTATCTGCTGTCTGCCTGTAGTAGATACAGATTAGAAGAGTGATGCAGTGTACCTTCACTACGTGTACAAGGTAGCCAGCTGGTTGCTTTCACACTTGGGGGAACCATGTGGAAAAGTCATTGCAGTAGCCATTGGATGTCTTGTCTTAGCTGAATTTAGACAACGCAATTTGTTTTTACATGAAAATCAGACACATCCCCACTTTCTTAGTGACAGGCCCCCGGCATCCCCATGAGAGGATTTTAATGAGACGGCAATGTATGTCTAGCACGCTGTGAATAAGTAACTTATGACTACGATAGTTAACACAGCTTTACCATCCTCCTTCACAGTCACTCTTCGTCTCCCTAAAACTGTCCGGGGTATGAAAAAAGATGGGGGTGCACTGCACTATATATTTTTTCTTTTTCTTCTTGCCTGAGAGCCGTCTGAGATATAAGGTGAGTAATCTTTATTTTGTTGCCAGTCATGTTGAACATCAGAAGATTTCCCAGGTAGTTTATGATAGGGGGTGTCACAACAACGGAGGGCGTGTGCGTGTGTGTGTGTGTATGTGTGTATGTGATGCTGAGGTGTGTGTGTGTGTGTGTGTGTGTGTGTGTGTGGTGTGTGTGTGTGTGTGTGTGTGTGTGTGTGTGTGTGTGTGTGTGTGATGTTGAGGTGTTTAGGGTGTCAGCCCTGCTGCTTCCACTATGCACCATGCAGCTTTCATGCAATTCCTAACCCGTAAATCAGACATCTGTGTTTGCAAGGGCTTTTCTCCTTCTTCTTCTTCTATCTTTTGTGCTTCTTTTGAGTCATGTTTCATACCCGAGGTCGGAATGCGGCTACCTTAATGGTGGGCCAAAAATGGTCGCATACGCTAAAATCTCACAGCCGAGGAACGAATGAGAGAGAAAAAAAGTCATGTTTTTCACGAGCATGTATGATACTTTAGGTAGCCTGTGTTGGCTTTCAACACTCCGTTCATAATTAATTGAAATGTGTACAATTTGGCAATAAACCCATGAAATTTACACCATTCAGAGAAGGCATATTTAACACATCATGTACTACTACTTTCATTTGTGTATGAATTGAAAAAGGTATTTGCCAAGGACAGAGGGACTATAGGCTCCCACGTTGCGATGCCGGGGGCATGTTTGTACAAATTAATACTATTCCCATCTTCTGGAAATTCTGTCCTGGAAATGCCTTCTTTTCTATCCCTCTCTTTGTTTCTGCTTTGTTCCTTTTCTTCCTGTCATCTCCTTCTTTATTTTTTTGGTCTTGTTGATTCGTTCTCCTGCCGTGTTTTTTTTCAGAGAGACTTAAAAAAAAAATTATCTCCCATTCCGAAGTTGGATGTGCTGGGCGTGACTTGTCAGATGCTTAACAGCAGCGCAACGCATTTTCACTCATATGACATACGATAGTGGCTGTCTGAGTGTTCGATGACGACGACGACGGACGACGACGACGACGACGAAGAAGAAGAAGAAGAAGAAGAAGAAGAAGAAGAAGAAGAAGAAGAAGAACAACAACAACAACAACAACACAACAACAACAACAACAACAACAACAACAACAATAAATTTGAACAGTTTTCCTGAGTCTCGAAATCGAAAACGATGGTGTATCCCTAGCTTAACGTTGGTGTCTTCAACGCTATTGGAGCGACATCATCTGTTTTCTAGGTGACAGTCAGCCATGGAAACAATGTCAAGGGGCGGTAACCTTCAAAGCAAAGCTACTTCATATTGCTGCACCATCTGTTCTCTTTTTACTACCCCCCTCCCCCATCCCACACCTAGAAATGTCTGGGAGATTACAATCAGCTGAGGGTGGAGGGGGTGGGTGGGGGAGAGACCATTTTTCATGCCTGAGTGACGTGAAAAGTAACGTGAGTAATCTCCCCTTTTATTCGTTGCGAGCTGTATGAATAACAAGAGATTTGCCGTGTAGTTTACGGGGTAGGTGTCACAACAGCGGTAGGATGCTAAGACGTTGGATATATTATCTTGTCATGGTAGGATGCTAAGACGTTGGATATATCTTGTCCTGATGGTTGCACTGTGCCAGAACTTGGAGAAAGGGGGGCAGGGGAGGGGAAAGGTGGTGGGGGGGGGGGGGAAGTGAAGAGAAGAAAGTAAATGAAACTAAGAAATTGACATAAGCATTGTCAGGGCTTACTCCTTCCTATCTGCATTCTCTAGATGCTTTCTGTTGTGATGTAAGTAACGATGGAAAGTCGTGGCAGGGTAATTTGCGACTGTCAGAATAGCAAAAAAATATCTCTTTCTGTCAACTGAAATCAGAAGGAAGATTGTAACTGTAGCGTTGATATGCTATTCTCTCAGATAGTCGTCAGTCACTCAAGGTTGGCTGATAAAATAAGTTTTTTATGAGGTTTTTTTCAATAGGGGTCAGATTTCAAAACAAAAATCCCAACAACAACAACAAAACCCAACTGTTAATTAACGCTGAAAACAAAAGCAAGGCAGAATACACAGATGGAAAAGAAAAGAGAGAAAAGGGTAGGGGCTAGAGTAAAATGTAAGAAAACCATTTTTACGATAATATTCAAGCAAATAGATTTTTTTATTCGTTTTGTTTTTGGTGTCCACATAGCAGACTTACAGGGAGAACTTGGAACGGCTTCTGACCTAGAGAATAACAAAGAAGACCCTGTTTGTGACTAAAGTGATGAGACTGAAATGAGCTAATTTGAAATGTCATAGAAACTATCTACCTTCTGATCTCTGCTCATGTCTGTCTGTCTGTCTGTCTGTCTGTCTGTCTCTCTGTCTGTCTTCTGTCCTCTGTCTGTCTATCTGTCTGTCTGTCTGTCTGTCTGTCTGTCTGTCTGTCTGTCTGCTTCTCTCTCTCTCTCTCTCTCTCTCTCTCTCTCTCTCTCTCTCTCTCTCTCTCTCTCTCTCTCCTCACCACACACACACACACACACCATCACACACACACCAACACACACACACACCACACACACCACACACAACTCAAAACCACCACAACATAAAACGCAACACACACTAAGCACAACGACCAACCCAACAACAATAATAAACAATAAAAAAACACACACACACACCACACACACACCACTAACACACCAACACACCATAACACAACACAACACAACACAACCAAACACACACAACAAACACACCACACACAACATAAACCACCACCACACCCACCCTGCTAACACCCCACCTCCCTTTCTCTCTTTTATTGCTCCTTCCCCTAAAACTGCCTGGCAGTCTGCAATCAGCTGGGAAGGGTGGAAGGGTGGAGGTGGAAGGAGGGGGGAGGAGGGGGTCACTGTTTCTCATGCCTCAGTGACGTCAGGGAGTAACGTCAGTCATCTCTATTTTTATAAATTTCGTTGCGGGAGTTGTTGTGTAAGGTGCATGAGATTGTTCAGACAGTTTATGACGTGAGTGTCACAACACCAGGATGGGGGGGGTAGGTGGGAGGGAGGGGGGTGTTGGGTGTTGTGCTCCTTCCTGCCTGCTCTGTCTGTCATGTTGCTTGTTTACACTATACTGGGAGCAGGGGGGTCGGGGAGTGGTGGTGGGGGATGGGGGGCGTGGAGGTAGAGAGAAGAAAACTAAACTGTCTCCAAATAAATGATTGATTTATTAACTGTCATGGCTTTGAAAGTTAGGCTCATCTTGCTGTTTCGTTTGAGACTCGCTGGTGTCAGATTTTTATTTTTATTTTATTTTTTATTCCTTTATATCGAGGATAATGGGATAAGCACTCATGTGTTTTTTTCTCCAGTCCCGTGTGTATGCAGTTGTGTAAATATTGTCATCTGTTCCCACCGGCACACAATGGCCTACTCTTACGAAAAGCGGAACAGGGTTCAACGTGTGCGCAAGATGTTCTGCGTGCGTTCGTACACGGTGCCTCGGTTTACAGTCTCATCCGAAAGACTTTTGAGAGAGCTGAGTCAGCACTGATGTTAACTCCAGGGGAAAAATCCCCTCCAACGGGAATCGAACTCGGGTCGTCAAATTACCAGCGCAATGTTCTTACCACTAGGCTATCCCGTTTCCCCTAGATAAGGATACCTAGGATAACATATTGATTGGTTATAGAATAAAAAGAAATGTTGTTTTTTTTTAAACCTCTCTTGCTTTATCTGTCTGTCTGTCTATATCTATCTCTCTACCCTTCTCTCAGTTTGTCTCTCCTTCCCTCTGCCTTCTCTTCTGTCTTTCTCTGTTCGTCTGTTTGCCTGCCTGCTCGCTTGTCTGTCTGTACTTTGTCAGCCAGTCTGTCTGAGTATGTTTATGTCTCTGTTTATCTTAATTGCTATCTGTCATTGTCTCTTTTTTCCGTCAATGACCCTCTCTCTCTCTCCTCTCTCTCTCTCTCTCTCTCTCTCTCTCTCTCTCTCTCTCTCTCTAACTGTGTATGCTCCATCTTTCTATGTCATAGTATATTTTCCTTCATTGTCATTTGCTGTATTTATTTATTTCTTTCTTCGCTATAAAGTTACGCTTAATCTTCTCTAATTGTTTTCTCTCTCTCCTCTCTATCTTCTCTCTCTATCTCACTGTCTGTCTCCCTCCTCCTTTCACGAATTCTCCTCCCCCTCTCTCCACCCTTCTACCTTTTCTTTTTATCTGCACTGTCTCTTCTTCCTTAAATCTAATAATCGTGCTTTTAGTGTACACAGTAGTGTTAGACAACTTCAGTTTTACTTTGAACTCCACTTCTGTCTGGATGATCTGCAAGGCTTACATCTGAGAAAGGGTGGTGGGTGGAGGATAGAGGTTTCCCTCATATCCCAGATCAACAAACAGACATTCACTATCTTCCTTCCTCCTTCAACGAGGTGACAGCTAGCTTTGATGCCAAACTCTATAGTGGTTGGCTGTGAAGAAGAAGAAAAAAAGGAGAGAAATGTGTGCATTTACCGATATACACAACTTCATATTCAATTTCCAAACTTGGAACTTATCTCTGTCAGTGTTGTGGTAACTCAATCACTGCCCTGCATACATTCTCTAGATAGCTAGAGTAAACAGCGAATTGGAGGGAGAAGAGAGAGTAGAGAGAGAGGAGAGAGAGAGAGAGAGAAGAAGAAAGGAGAGAGACGGAGAGAGAGAGACAGAGAGAGCAGACAGCAGACAGACAGACAACAACAGACAGGACAGAGACAGAGAGACAAGGGGAGGCGGTCTAATATCCGCAGAGAACTCAATGAAGATTGGGATGCATGAACGACACACATTGTTTTTTTAAGAAAGAAGGCATCATCATAACCAACGAGGCAAATGGGTAGCTTCAGTTTTTGAAAGATATATAACAAGCATATCAGTAATGCAATTGCATGATACCACCTATACCATAACATCAAGTGATCACAGACTGACAAGCCGAGTAATAATAACTATCTGTTTGGAAGTTCTGGTGGATGCAAGATACAGATAGAGACACACAGAAAACTGATCTAGCTAGGCAACAAGAGTAGTAAGTAGGTTCAGTGCCAAATCAGTTGTGGAATAATGCGAGGATTCTGTGATGATTTAGGCAGACAGTCAGAGGCGGGAAGGGTCAAACTCCCCACTGTCCCCCTCTGCTACCTGTTGTCTCCATTTTTGCTTGGGCACGGAGGAAAACGACCCGGTATAACAACAAACAACAAAACGAAACAAAGCAAAAAGGCCGTAGAATGTTAATCTTTTACTTCCCCACCTGTGACTGTGGGAGGAAAAAAAGCCACAGCTAAAAGGTAGAGTAGAGGGAGTGGGTTGGTGGTGAGTAAATGGGTGGGTGTGACGATGATCCAGAGATGTTGAGCAGCAGCAGAAGAAGACATGAAGAAACACGTGTATCGTTTATCGGTGCCAGGACAAGAACAGGCAGCAACAGACAGGCAGGCAGGCAGGCAGGCAGGCAGGCAGGCAGGCAGGCAGGCAGGCAGGCAGGGCGGGATGAGAGAGCAATAGCAGCAGGGTGCAACATGCCCCCCACAGCACACTGATAGCGAGGTGTTTACTGCTGGCCCCCACCCCTCCACACCTTTCTTGTTTTCTTCTGAAAGGTGTCCTCCGCGAACAGGGGAATTTCGGGATGTACAGGTGTGTGTGTGTGTTGGGGGGGGTGTACTGTAGGGGATGGGGATGGAGGTGAGGGTGTGGGTAGGGAATGTAAAAAGTTCCGGAGTTTGAGAAAGGGGTGATGGTGAAGGGTGGGAGAGTTCAGAGGTTTGGGGTAGTGTGTGTGTGTGGTGTGTGTGTGTGTGTGTGTGTGTGTGTGTGTGTGTGTGTGTGTGTGTGTGTGTGTGTGTGTGTGTGTGTGTGTGTGTGTGTGTGTGTGAAAGAGAGAAGAGAGAGAGAGAGAGAGAGAGAGAGAGAGAGAGAGAGAGAGAGAGAGAGAGAGAGAGAGAGAGAGAGAGAGAGAGAGAGGAGGTATCTGTTGTATGTAAAACGCATAACATAGCTGCGTGGCTTTGTATTTTGCTTTTGTATTATGTTTATATTGTTTCATCCCTCATCTATTTGCTTTACTAAAAACAGAATGATTCTGACAATACAAAAGCTGCTAAGTGGCAGGATATTCCACATACGCCACACTATATCTACCAAGGTGTAGTCCTAACTTTTACACGCATCGTATCACGTTTGATGAATCAGGGATTGATGACGATTATGATAATAATAACATAAAATGATGACTATGATGACCACCATGATGACGGTGACGATGATTGATGATGGTGACAGCGACGACTACGATGGTGATGATGATTGATTATGATAAATCGGTAATGTTGATGATTAAGACGACGTCGCGTGATGACTGGTTCTTCGACGATGATGATAACTATGATGACGACAACGAGAATTACGTGATGATGTAGCTGTTTATACCACTGCTTTGAAACCTAACTCCGTTTTCAGCCGGAACTTAATAAGAAGCCCCCCCTACCTACCCCTCAGAGTGATAATTCTTCTGCTGTCATGCTGTCAGGAAGCTGCGTAAACACCCGTGGCCTGATAATCCGACAGCTTACATAACATGAAGCAAAACCAACAAACCCATTTTCTGCTGATAACTCAGCTGCATATTCTCCTCTTCATTCAACGTAGCACAATGAAAATGGCACGCACACACATACATACACAGACACACAAACGCACGCACGCACGCACGCACGCACGCACGCACGCACGCACGACACACACACACACACCACACCACACACACACACCACACACACACACACACATGGTGTAAGTCTTCTTTTTTTTTTCCAGGAACAATCTCAAAAATAGAAGCTACTTGTTTCCTCACTCTCACTGTAACAGGAAGGAGTGGTGCATGACTCCATGAAAGTAGTTTGACCTAGTCTTGAAAATAGACCATATAAAGTACTGATGTAACTTTTATTATAACCAGAGCCATAACCACTCCTTTATTGTAATAAACCCCACCATTCTGCTCTGTGAATACCCTTTCTCGCGACAATTCACTTTTATGTGGTTTTATTCATTCATTTTGGTCAATTCAGTTTCAACTCCAATAAGAGTGATGCCGTTTTTTCAGGCTCTAACCGGCTCCTACCCAAAGGGAGTTTGTTAGGGGCTCGTTGGGAAGACTGGGGACCACACACTCCAGCTATATCCTGTTTTACAGATGCGATTTGAGGGTGTTGTTCAAATCACTGACCAACACTGCCGGTGTCTGTATCTCTCGGGCCTGGTTGACGCCAGGATTTCTTTTTTTTTTAAGGATTTCTTGTGATAGCAAGTGTAAGTACAGTTTTGTAAAGTAGTCTCAAAACAGGTGTAGTCTATAGCATCATCAACACATCATCCTCATCGTAATTGATCATTTTTATTTATTTATTTATTTTATTTTTTATATGAGGATAATGGGATAAGCAATCATGTGCTTTTTTTCATCCAGCTCCCGTGTGTATCCAGTTGTGTAAATTTGTCATCTGTTCCCACGCACATAATGGCTACTCTTACGAAAGTGGAACAGGATTTAACGTGTGGCGCAAGATTTCTGGTTACAACACCAGTTCATGATGCATATAAGAAAATGCGCTGATTCTATAAACCCGGCTGCTCTGCCTCATGGCGACCTGGAGAGAATTGGCACCCTTCAATTCGGAAGACTATGAAGTTGACTTCTTTTTTAATTCTGGTACAGTGTCGTTTGAACAGAAATGACAATCCCTGTGGCAGAGGGCACAGATGAAGTCTGACAGCTGGTCTGTGACCCAATAAATCGGTTTCCCACACACTTTTCCCTGTGTTGAGTGTGTTCAGAGCTTTCAGGGTGTGAAGCTCCTTGAAGAAGTGGCTGGAGGGACGTTGCGGTTGATCACTATCCCAGGGTGGCTTTTCTCCATCAGTCTGGTCAGTGACTAGCTACCACTAGTCAGTAGTGGCGTTTGTAGGTAGAATGATTATGCAACTTTACTGCCTTTGTTCCTCATTTGTAACAATTTCTTTCAGCCTATCATATTTCTTTATTCTTTCCTTTATTAAAAAAAAAAGTAACGAATTAGTAGAAAGTGAGTGCTATGATGAAAGCAAATATTTCTGCGTATATTATGCGCTCGACCCTGCCAGAACTCTGACAGGGAAGCAAATGACACTTGGAGACAGGAAAAGATAAGAAAAAAAGCCATAAAGGGTGGCGCTGCTCTTGTGGCGATGGGCTCTCCCCAGGCCTCAGGGAGAGCAACCCTTTCCCGACAAATCTCAGGACACAGTTTTATGTTTACGCCAGAGAAATCTGCATGTGACTTGATGTGGTGTACTAATAACGCAAACGTTGATGCAACCATAGACAGATGTGGGTTCACTATGTAACAGCACTTCACAAGGAAGCAGAGACAGGTGGCTGATCCCTCACAGGCAGGCAGAGAGGTGGGTTAGGGACCTAGGTCTGAACCCTTGGAACCTCACAGCGCGTGGTCCGTGTTGTTGTCGATAAGGGCTGTGTGTCAGGTTTAAATCTTCCCTCTGACATGAAATTAACTGTCCCTGTATCACCCGTATTACCTCTCTCCCCTGCTGTTCCCCTATCCACCCAAACACACATACACACACATACATCACACACCCCACGCCACACACACACACTCACACGCACACACACACACACTCACGCACCACACACACACACTATGCACACACACGCACAACAACACACACACGCACGCACGCACGCACGCACGCACGCACGCCACACACACACACAACCTATGAGCTTGTGTCTCAGTTCAGTTGCCTTCGGGTGGTCTGTTTTATCCAACGTCTATTTTTTTCTTTCAAAAGATTGGGTTTTGTCGTCTATGGTTAGAATTTGAAGCTTCACATCTTGAATCTACATTCTCCTGGTTTCTGTTGTACAACTTCTGTCTTCAGTGCCGGTAGGTTAAGGTAAAGGTGTCCCATAACCTATGTTATCGTAGAGGAGCAAGGCATCAGAGACCTCAGCTTCTCTAGGGGCCAGCATATTGAGGGCGGCGCCCATCTCCTCTCCCTCGCTGCTTTACCTTCCCTGACCCTAAAGAGTGCATGTACCCATTAATAGCTAGGTGAACTGGGGGGACTGTACTGAAGCCAAGGCGTGAAAACGGTCACCCATCCATTGGGTAACCACGCTCGGTGCTGCTTAACCTTAGCTTGGGGATAGCAGTGCTCTGATCACTCTTTTTTTCGAGGATAATGGAATAACCACACATGTGCTTTTTTTATATCTAGTCCCTGTGTGTATGCATTTTTGTAAATTTTTTCATCCGTTCCCACCAGCACACAATGGCTTTCTCTTCTGAAAAGCGAAACGGGTTTTAATGTGTGTGCAAGACGCTCTGCGTGTCTTCGCACACGGGTTCGCTCTAGAGCTATCTCGTTCCGTCAGTGTCGGTAGACAAGGTAAATGGGTCTTAGAACAGCGAACGGAAAAGTTTGAACTGATCAACTACTAATGCTGGTTTGATCATAACTGAGACATTTCTACAGTCATATCATTATAGTCATAGAGTCCTGGGGAATGGGACAGCTCAGTGGTCAGACCCTCGCTCTCTCCCCAGCTAAGGTTAAGCAGCGTTGAGTCGCGGTCACCTTGTGGATGGATAGACCGTTCCTGCGTCTTGGCTTATGTACGGTCCCACAGTTCACCCTGCTGTAAATGGGTATCATCCGCTTTAGGGTCAGAGAAGGTAAAGCAGTAAGGGAGTGGAGATGGGTGCCGCCCTCAATATGCTGGCCCCTGGAGAGGCTAGTCTGTGACACCCCACTCGCTATCGACCATTTAAGTAGGGCAACACCATTACCTTGTATTAAAAGTCGTATAATGTCATCAAAAGTTAATGAAAGCCACCCATTCTACTACGAACTGCAAAACATAAGTGAGTTCATACAGGTAGAATACAATATTATATATATATATATTATTATATAATATGTTATTGTTATGTGTTGTGTTGATATGTGTGTGTCATTTTCTCAAAAATGCAATAACTCGAAACATTCACTAACCCTCAAAAGTGCGATAATTGGGAAAAGTGCCTTGGCTCCACATTATCCCTAACTTCCCCTCAGACACTGTACTTATACTTCTGCAGAGAAATCTGCCGTAACTTAAATGTCACACACACACACACACACACACACACACACACACACACACACACACACACACACACACACACACACACAACACACACATACACACTCACACACCATACACACACACAACACACACACATCACACACAATACACACAACACACACACACACCAAACACACACATCTCCTCCCCCCTCACCCACACACACACCACAACACACACCACACACACACACACACACACACACACCACACACACCCCTTCTCACCACCATTACCACCACCACCACTCATAAAGAACTCATTAACCTTTTAGCCATGACCTTTTGTCTCTAAAAGTTCAGCCTTGACCTCTGACCCTATCCTGATACGTCCTCGGCATAGTCCCCATGTCCCCGTTGTTCTAGCGTGCAGATATCGGCAGTGGGATAATGATAGCCTGCAGGTCACCCAGGCTCTGTGGACAGAATGCAGGGGCCTGTCAACCTACAGGTGAGTTTCTTACTTCTGGACAGAGAGAGAGGGGAGGGGGGGTTAGAGTGGAGACGAGAAGAAGAAGAAGAAGAAGAAGAAGAAGAAGAAAGAAGAAGAAGAAGAAAAAGAAAAAGAAAAGAAAAAGAAGGAGGAGGAGGAGAAGGATGGGGAGGAGGAGGAGAGACAGAGAGACCGAAACCGAGACAGACAGACAGAGACAGAGAGAGATGGGGGAGGGGGAGAGAGAACAGACAGACAGACAGAGACAGACGGACAGACAGACAGACAGAGACATAGACAGACAGACATAGAACTCTGAACTCTGAATTGAGTCACTTATAAAGAAGCCACTGGTCCATACATTAAGGGGGAAGCTAAATAATTACGGATGGATATTACAAGTACTGGGTAAAAATACGGCTATGACTGACACAAAACAAACTTACAGTTAGAAACTAACATCTACTTGGGAAAAACAACAACAACGACAAAAACAAAAGCCTTAGACCTCATAACATCAAGAGTATAAAGCTAAATTGCATATATTATTATATTACTGCACACATGAGAGAGAGAAAGAAAGAGAGGAAGAAAGAAAGAGAGAGAAAGAGTGAGACAGACAGACAGAGACAGAGAGACAGAGACACACAAACAGAAACAGACAGAAACAGATGAACAGACAGAAACACACACAGACAGAAGGAGAAAATGCGGGTAGAAGTAATTGAAAGGGATGGAAAACAACAGCCATTAAATTGTCCATATCACTGACCACTGAGAGGTAGAGAGGGGCAGTACCATTCCAGTGACAGTGGGCGGCAGAGGGGGGGGGGGGTAGAAGATCGTGTGGGAGGAGAGAGGAAGACAAAGCGAGGGAGAGAGAGAGAGAGAGAGAGAGAGAGAGAGAGAGAGAGAGAGAGAGAGAGAGAGAGAG
>CM060320.1:23940765-23950765 GCA_030674155.1 Stramonita haemastoma
TAAAGTTTAAAGGACAGACTAGGTTTCCGTTTAATTTTTATCCTTGCGTATTAAAGATCATTCATCCATTCGGTGGAAAGCATAGCCTAGTGGTTAGAACCTTGTGCTTGTGATCTCTCGGCCCGGGATCGAACCGACACTGAGGAGATTTTCCCCCGGAGTTGACACCAGTAGCATGCAACTCCACTCACCTTACAGTCCTACGGACGAGACTAGATCTATAAACAGGTTTCATGTGCGAACGCACGCAGAACATCTTGTGCACATTTGTTCCACCTTTTAAAAGAGCATGCTATTTTGTACCTGTAAGAACGGGTGACAAAATCAATATATATATATATATATATTTACACACACACACACACACACACACACACACACACACACACACACACACACACACACACACACACACACACACACACACACAACGTATGCACTCTAGTGTCGTATTCAGACACCATCCCCAAAGTCGGAAAGCGACTACTTTAATAATGATGGACAAAAAATAAAAACGGTCATGTACACAAAAAATTAAAAATTCGAAGCTCTGGCCATGGAACGCAAAAAAAAAAAAAAAAAAAAAAAAAAAAAAAAAAAAACAAAACCCCCAAACAACCCAAATTCAAAATCATTCTTGCCAATGTGGAATATGATTCTCATTAATTAACCACACAAGTGCTGGGCAAAGTGCATCAAGTGTATCCATACAGAAAGCGGGAGGGAGGGTCTCCACCAAATGAGTATGCGTGACATAACCCATAAGTCAGGCAGGTGAGCTTTCTCAAGGTGAGAATCAAGTAGGATGGATAGGATGGGAGAGGAGGGGGTTAGAATTTGGCTTGGAAAGGGGGAGGGGGGGTTGGAGGGGCTGCAGAATTTGCAGGGGCAGGGGGAGTAATTGGAGGTGAAGGGGAAACAACACACACTAAATTGTCCGTATCACTGACCATTGGGGGGAAGGGGAGGGGTGGGGAGATTTGGGGCAAAGGTGGCATTGTAAGACAAGGGGTGTGGAGGGGAGGGAAGAGAAACAAGAGGTCATAAATTGTCTGTATCGCTGGCCTGGTCATCGTAAAGAACAGCAACTGCACGCTCGGACAGAGTAATGGGCGCTGGGGGTGCAGATTGTCTCCCATGATAGGCAAACTTGTCTCAAAAGCAGACAAAAACTGAATTCTCAAGAGCAACTAATGTGTTAATGTTGTGAATGCTTAAACTAATTTCTTGAATTAGTTGCTCAAACTGTGTTCCTCTCAGGCCTCTCTCCTCTCTCCTCTCTCTCTCTCTCTCTCTCTCTCTCTCTCTCTCTCTCTCTCTCTCTCTCTCTCTCTCTCTCCTCCTCTCTCTCTCTCTCCTCTCTCTCTCTCTCTCTCTCTCTCTCTTCTGTCCTGATTATTTGCTATTTTTTCATCTTCATTAGTATATATATATATATCATTTTTTAATGTATAGAGTCCGATTTAAAACTGTTAACTCCAGGAAGAAAATTTCCTCGACCGGACTCGAACCCGGGTCTTCAAATTGCCAGCGCAATGTTCTGACCACTAGGCTATCCGCCCCCCCTTAAGCAGCACCGAGCGTGGTTACCAATTGGATGGGTGACTGTTTGCGCACCCGGCTTCACTACAGTCTCCCAGTTCACCCAGCTGTAATTGTCTGTATCGCTGGCCTGGTCATCGTAAAGAACAGCAACTGCACGCTCGGACAGAGTAATGGGCGCTAGGGGTGCAGATTGTCTCCCATGAAGAAATCGTTCTCTTATCGTCTGTGTCTAGGGCTTGTCTCCCGTTAGTTTTAATTTATTTGTTTATTTGTTTACTTATCTGCCCCACTGTTCTTCGTTCTGTCTATGAAGATAAAGACCAACTGTGCTGATTTGTTCACTCACATTAATTTGGAGATTTAAAAAGTCTATTTTTATTGTCTGCAATGTGCATCTCGTAAACTTAAATGCTTTTTTTTTCTTGAGGAATGCAGAATGTGTGCCTAATTGATGATAAAGTGGGGAAAGTTTCTGGCATTTTTTGCACTGAAATCTGTTTTGTTTATGTCTCATTCTCTGAATTTTTTTTTTTACATCTCTGTCTGTCTGTGTCTGTCTGTGTGTCTGTCTGTGTGTGTCTCTCTCTCTTTATATATATGTATATATATATATATATATCCATCCATCCAAAGCCTTTGTTATGCCTTCTTGGCATGTAGGGCAGCAACAATTTCCTTGTTGCTGTTTCTGTAACAAACTTTTTTTTACAGAACAGGGTTGTTAGCCCTGTGTCCAACCCCCTGCCTGGGGAGTGGGGCGACCTTAGTCGCCTCTTACGACATGCCTGGCTGGCGGGCAGGGACCCTATTCTTGTAATGCTCACTTTGCAAGCATGCCCCGGGAGTCCCACGGGATATATATATATATATATATATATATATATATATATATATATATATATATATATATATATATATATATATATATAACTGGGTTTCCCTCGATTGTCGCACGTCTTGTTCTCCTCCTCCACTGCCCCCCTCCCCCCCCCCCCCCCCCCCCCCCCCCCCGCAGGCTCCTCAGAAGAATGTAAATTGACTCCACTCCAAAAAGCCAGCTGGTCCAATCGGAAGTAGATTCAGGTGAGGACAAAAGGTAGAGCATATGACTGTTTTGACAACATTGAGTGTTTCTGGTGATGTCTGTCACCACGGACAGTAAATTTGTAGGTCCTTCTCCAATGGTAGGGTCATTTCCCTTACATACTTTTTATATATCCGAATTCTTTTTTTCGATAATGATCAAGAAAACACCTTTGTGCTTTTATGGATCCAGTCCCCATGTGCATGCGGTTTTATATATTTTGTCATTTATTCGCTTAGCCACACAAGGGTACACTACACTACTTCCAAAAGGTTCAGTGACTTCAACGTAACTCACAGTGTTGTGTCATTTTCGTCCGTCCCACGAAAAACTGGATGAAGTTTTACCTTTACAAATCATCCCCTAGATCATTGCTGATTTTGGTTTGCTCGCAGCCCGGTTTCATTTTGTAAGTCTTCATACTTGAGAGAGAAATGGGGAACATTGTAATTTAGATTTACGTGTTTACTATTTCCTAAGGAACTTGAACCAGATTGTTACTGTGAACAGCTGACAGATTCAGTACCTTTAAAAATCTATTTCCTGCAGTAATTGCTGACTCTGTGTGTGTGTGTGTGTGTGTGTGTGTGTGTGTGTGTGTGTGTGTGTGTGTGTGTGTGTGTGTGTGTGTGTGTGTGTGTGTGTGTGTGATTCTGGTTACATGCAAACCTTACTCTTAAATTACAGACTGAAAGAAAAAAAAGGTCAGAACACCAAACAAAAGTGAGCATGGCTAACTAAACTAACCGTCTGCTCTTTCAGATCAATAGAAACTTTGCTAAGTGATGGACCGTTTTTCTTTCCCACAAACCTGCTTACTTTCCAAATTTCCACTAATGCTCTGAAAACCGGTTTGTGTCTACAATGTGTCTACACTGCATTAAACAGTCTTTTTTCTCTCTCTAGATTCTGTTCCTATCCATTAGTAGGGAAGGCAGAGTAACTCAAGGCTGGAATTTGGAAGATTGGAAAAATGCCATGATGCTCGTTAGAAGGTAGACTTGTAAGAAAATGTGGACTGCTTGCCAATAACAACAGAGATTTTCTCTTCGACTGGGATTCTTTTTGTAGTAGTGTAATGAGTGCGATAAGGTTATTTTTGATTAGTTGGTCAGTTGTCTGTGTTTTAGAAAGTCTTCAGCTTTAAAAAAAAAATCGGAGGAAAATTCATTCTTTATGTATTTTAAACTACATACCTGGCTGATTTTCATTGTGTTTACCGCTGGTATTGGAAAAACATAATACTATGCTTAGTGTGTTGGTGCCTTATACATAGTTTTTGTTATGGAACTTAAACTAAACCTCTTTTTTTATTCTTGAATTTAACGCTGATAGAATTTGCAAGGCCCGTCTTGTCTAAAAGCATATATGTCCACATACAGTGCTGTGGTTATTGGCCCTCTATCTCTGTCTCTTTCTCCGTCACTCTGTCTGTCTGTCTGTCTCTCTCTCTCTCTCTCTCTCTGTCTCTCTCTCTCTCTCTCTCTCTCTCTCTCTCTCTCTCTCTCTCTCTCTCACACACACACACACACACACACACACATAAACAGTATCACTCTCTGCTAACCCATAGTATGCAGGCATCGCTGATTAAATAAGAATGTCTACTGACTACATGCATACCTAACTCATACATAAGAGACACGCACTCCCAGCCAGAAAATTATTTCGCATGTCTGCGTTTGCTGCATTCAGTTTTTGAATGGTTATCAGACGATCACAAGGGTCAATGTGTTAGCCATATTTATATCTATTTTCATTTAATTTTTTAACACGAAAAAATTCGAGAAGTTAAAAAAAGGTATTTTTATGGGATATCTAGAATCAAAATAATATTTTTCTGGTGTAAATGATGTAACATGTACAAATATAGACTACAGAAGAATTCATCGAATAGTTGCTTTGTGGATGTTTCTAATTAACCCCCTTGAAGCAGCCTTCGTTATGAATTTTAGTAATAACAAAGAAGGCAACTGTGTTCTTTGGAGGGGAGGCAACTCAAAGCATTGGGGCGCCGACCCCTTATGAAATTTAGTAGTTTTAAAGAAGGCAATAGCGTTTTTTCTCGTAAGGGGAGGGAATGCAAAGCGTCGCTCGTGAGCACGAAGTATACCGCTGGGTTCAGAAAATAAAATTGCGATTTCTTTTTTGCCTTTTCCGGGCTAATGCCAGGCTACTAGTTTTGAGATATTGTTAACTGCAGTTCTTATCGATGTTGCAGATATATTACTGTTGTTAATATCCCGATGGGAGTGAGGCTAGAGTGAGAGATGGCCAGTTAGGTAGACTTCCTGCACACCATGCAGTAAATTTACCTGTACTGTATCAGGTAATATATATCAACATTCAGTGCGCGCTGCTCGCTGTACGTGCTTTCGTTTTGTTCTCCCGCAAAATGTGGATTATGTTTTTGAGAGAAGATAGGAGAGAGTGTGTACCTGCCATGAAAAAAAACCTCATACATAAGAGACAGAAAGAAGGTCGAAATATCGAAACAAAAGCGAGCATGGCTAACTAACCTTCTGCTGTTTATTTCAGATCAGCACAAACTTTGTTAGAGATTCGTTTTTTCTCTGCCTCAGACCCGTGTACTTTCCAAACAATTCCCTGATCTTCCACTAACCCTCTCCCTGCCTACACTGTTTTGAGATTCCATGTTTTTTTCTCCAGTCACTGGTCATCTGCATTAGCAGGGAAGGCTATAAGTATTTCATAGTTGGAATATCGAAGATTGGAAAACTGCCATGACGCTCGTTAGAAGACAGATATAGAGTACTTGTTCAGACTGCTTGCCAATAACAGAACAGGTTTTCTCTTTAGCTGTGGTTCTCTTTTTTGTTGTAGTGTAAAGAATTGGAATTGCTACAGAAGCTGAAAACCTCGAGGAGAGGAGGAAGCTGGTTGGAAAGTTTTCAGTGATGCCCCAACAGTCTGCTAGACTACAGGATAAGTGAATTGAAAAAGAAGAAGAAGAAATTCGGATTTGTTTCAAGTTTTCTGCTTTAAACAGTCTTGGTTTGATATTAATTCTGTATGCATTCCACACGACAATAATCATTTTGCTTATTTTTGTTTATTATGGTTTCCTGCTGACAGTTTCGGAGAAATAAAACACTGGGTAGTGTGTATTGGATTTTAATAGACAGTTTTCAGTCAAGGGACAATGATAATAGTTTTGTTGTTCTTATACTTGATATTGGTGGAATTTGCGAAGGTTGTCTTGTTCAGTTGCCTATCTGCCCGGCATATCTATAGGGGGTTTTGTGGTTGGTCTTTTCTTTCGCTCTCATTTTCTCGGTCTCTATCTCTGCCTCTGTCTGTCTGTCTTTATTTTTGTCTGTCTGTTTCTCTCTATCTCACTCTGTCTCTGTCTCTCTGATTAGTGCCTGTCTGTCTGTCTGCCTGTCTGTCTGTCTGACTGTCTGTCTTTCTCTCTCTCTCTCTCTCTCTCTTCTCTCTCTCTCTCTCTCTCTCTCTCTCTCCTCTCTCTCTCTCTCTTCTCTCTCTCTCTCTCTCTCTCTCTCTCTCTCTCTCTCTCTCTCTCTCTCCTCTCTCTCTCTCTCTCTCTCTCTCTCTCTCTCTCTCTCTCTCTCTCTCTCTCTCTCTCTCTCTCTCTCCCCTCCCTCCCTCCTCTCTCTCTCTCTCTCCCCTCTCTCTCTCTCTCCCCATCTCTCTCTCTCCGGCTTCAGTGCACAACAATCATGTTTCTTTTTGGGTTTTTACCGTTTTCTGCCTTCCTCTTTCTCCTACCCCCCTCCCCATCCCTTCCCCTCCATTTCCTTCCCTCTCCCCTCTAATCTGACACCAGAGAGGCTGGTCAGTTGATTAGAAAGGCAGACAATGGTCAGAGGGGAGGAAAAGATATACTGAGCCTTTACTGACCAGACTGACCTTGCCACTGATTGCAGACAGGTGGTCAGTTTCTCTGATTACTGCCAACTTCGTTAGAGCCCAAGGTTTTTTGGTCTGGTTTTGTTTGGGTTTTGGTTTTTCTTTTTTTTTGGTTGGTTCTCTCAGTCTAAGATCTTTTTTTTGCCCTAGAAATAACACAGCAATTTCTGCTAATCCCTGTTACCCCTCGCAGTGTTAAAAGATACAGTGAGACAAGGACAACCATGAGAAACAGCCACAAGGAAAGCATGGCGCCAGTGGCTGAGACCCAGGTCAGACAACGAAAACGATGGCATTCTTGTGCTAGATAAGCTTCTCAAGTTACCATCTTCAGACTGCGTACAGGACACTGCCAACTCCTATCCCATCTCCACCGCCTTAAGATATCCCACACTGACCATTGCCCCTGTGGCACAGGCCCACAACCCCACTCCCCTCATATCCTGCTGTCCTGTCCTACCTTTAACACTCTAAGACACCCAGACGTGGCCCAGCCCTGTAGAGCTCCAGGGAAAAAAAATTGTGGTACCAGTAGGGTCACTGCGACAGACTACAGACTTTGCCATCCAGACCGAATTTAAAGAAATTAGCATAGCCAGAGAGCGCAGAAGAAGAAGAAGAAGAAGAAGAAGAAGAAGGAGAAGGAGAAGGAGAAGAAGGAGGAGAAGAAGAAGAAGAAGAAGAAGAAGAAGAAGAAGAAGAAGAAGAAGAAGAACAACAACAACAACAACAACAACAACAACAACAACAACAAGAAAAGATACAGAACTGCTTTCCACTAAGGATCTTGTGTTCTTTTCTGCTAAACGCCCAGAATTGCTTTTCATTAAAGACATACACACTAAAGGCATGTAGAGCTCCTTTTGACTAAAGGATAGAATCTCTTTGCCCTGAAGTCACTTTGCACTAAAGCTATGTAGTTACTTTTTCAACCAGTTACACGCAAATCTACCTCTTACATAAGAAAATGAAAATCGGTGGACGCTTTAACTAAAACTGTGCACGTCTAACGACCTTTTGGCTTTCTCGGATCATCGCCAGTTCTGCTTTGTTAGTGGTTCGGTTTTCTCTGCCTCAGATCTGCTGACTTTCCAAACAATGCTCCGAACTTCCACTAATGCTCTTACAGCCCCTGTCTGTGTCTACACTGCTTTAAACCGTCATGTTCCTTCTCCTGCTACTGCTCTTGTCCATTAGCAGGGAATGCTAAGTGCTCAGGGATTGGGGATAGCAAAAATTTTCTTGTTCCTTCCTCGGGTAGAGCTGCGAGGTTCACCAATGGTGAGATTTTTGCATATTATGTGACCAGTTTTTCCCACTGTTTTGGTAGCCGCATTCTGACTTCGGGGATGGTGTGTAAGCATGACACCTTTGTGCACGTGTGTTTCTCCTACCTGCACGAAATGGCCTACTTTTCAAAAAAGCAGAATGAGTTTTTAAAGTTTGTGCAAGATGTTCTGCGCATATTCGCACATGGGGCCTGGGTTTCTAGTCTCATTCTAAGGATTTTGACATTCAGTTCGCTTTTAGGGGGGAAAAGAGCTAGGCTGAGAATCAAACCCAGTATCAAAGACTGAAAAAATACCCTGATGTTTATTGGAATGCAGAAAAGGTGTTGTTTTTTTTTATACCACTTTATATCATAGCAGATTTCTCTGCATGCAATTCGGGCTGCCCTCCCCCGGGGAGAGCACGTCGCCACAAGTGCACCGCCTATCCATTATTTTTTTCCTGTCTGCAACCGTATATGTTTCCCTATCAGAGTGGCTTTTTTTCTACAGAATTTTGCCAGTGACAACCCCCTTGTTGCCGTGGGTTCTTTTGCGTGCGCTAAATAATGATGTGTAACACACGGGACATCGGTTTATCTACTCATCCGAAAGACTAGCGCCCAGACCACCACTCATGGTCTAATGGATGGGGGAAAAGTTTTGGGCCCAAACTGGATTCGAACCACTGCACACTCCGACCCGGACTTTTCGCTTTCTCGGCAGGCATAGACAGCAATGCTCTCCCACGCCGAAGTGGGATACACTGAGCCTGACTTGTCAGGTACATGACGGCAGCACAGTGCATCTTGGCTCATATGACAGACATCGATAGCTGCTGTCTGAGCGTTCGATGACGAAGAAGAATAAGAAGAAATGATGATGATTCCTTGAGGATGATTTTTTAAAAATAAAGATTCTTTTTTATGTTAGCAAATAAACATAAACAGCAGTTGAAAGAATTTTGAACTGCTTTTTTTTCAGTTCTCTCTCTGTCTGTCTCTGTCTCTGTCCTCTCCCTCTCTCTCTCTCTCTCTCTCTCTCTCTCTCTCTCTCTCTCTCTCTCCTCCCTCTCTCTCTCTCTCTCTCTCTCTCTCTCTGTCTTCCTCTCTATCTAGTTTTTTTTTCCCCATCCTCCCTTCCCCTAACCTGACACCCGAATAGCTCGTTCCTTGATTACACTGGTATACAATGGTCAAAGAGCGAAAGAAAGACCATGTATCTTGTGACCTGACTGACCTTCCAACTGATTACATACAGCCAAGCGGTCAGGGGGGTTTTGTATTGTTTCTTTTTGCTTTTCTAATTACTGCCAACTTCGTCTGTGATCCAGGTAGGGTTTTTTTCTGTCTCAGACCTTGCTTGCCCTCCAAAAAAGCACATTGCCTGTGCACTAATCCATTACACCCTGTCCTGTTATTTACACTGATTTATCGACTATTTTCCCTCAAAATTCCACAGGTTCATCTTTCCAGTTGGGAGCGGGAAAGCCAAGTGGTTAGAGCGTTGAGCTCGCAATCTGACAACACAGGTTCAAGCCACCCCCGAGACACCTATTCGAGGGTTTTTTTCCCCTGGAGTTAACAGCAGTACCGACTCCACAACCGTGTAAGTTCTTGGATGAGACTACAAACCGAAGTCCTGTGTGCAAACGCAAGCGGGACATCTTGCGCACACGTTAAAACCAGTTCTGCTTTTTGGGAGAGTAGGACATTGCGTGATGGGAGGAACGGGTGACAATTTTTTTTAAGCGTGCAGACTGCTATCGAGTCTAGACATCCTCCCCGAAGTCGGAATGTGGCTACCTTAATGATGGGTAAACGCTCGCACATGCAAAACCTCACCATTGGTGAAGCCTGGAGCTCTGGCCGAGGAAGGAACAAAAACGCCCAAACTCTCCAACTTTTTTATGTAAAGACAAGACTGTCATTCAAGGCTGGAATCTCAAAGACTGGGACATTCCCTATGGGAATGCCGGGAAGCCTATCAGTATAAATAGCATTCACACCTTTTGGAAACTCTGTGCTTGGAATTCCCTCTTTTCTATCCCTTTCTTTGTTTCTGCGTCGTTCCTTTCATCCCCCTGTCGTCTCCTTATCTATTTTCTGCCTTCCTGATCCAGTCCCCTGCCTTTTTTTTCGAGAAAGACGTAAAATATAACAGTTCTCTTCAACGCCGAAGTCGGATGTGCTTGGCCTGACTTGATAAGCGC
>CM060320.1:23958265-23975765 GCA_030674155.1 Stramonita haemastoma
TAGTGTGTGGCATTCTAGATTGCTTTTTAAGTTGAAGTCAGTAGGATTTTCAGGACATGTCTTTAATTACGTCAAAGATTTTCTTATAGGTCGAAGTATTCAAGTTAAAGTGGGACGCACCTATTCAACTTCTAGATCTGTTGACATGGGAATCCCACAGGGGTCTGTAATTGCGCCAATGCTATTCAATATTTTAATTCATGATCTTCCAGACACTTTGACAAAAAATGTCACAGTGGTTCAGTATGCAGATGACATATGCATGTGGGCTAATGTTACCATGAAAAAGAAATCTTCCAAAAGAGATATAAATCATATACGGAAGGCATATCAAATTGATTTAGATAGTTTGTATACTTTTATGAGGGAAAACGGTCTTGCACTCTCACCTGAAAAAACAAATATGATGCTTTTTAGTAAAGGAACAAGTCTTGAGAATCTGCCTGTATTCAGAATAGGCGATGTTCAGATCCAGTATACAAATCTGGTTAAATTTTTGGGAGTTTTTCTCACATCAACGCTAAACTGGAAATGCCACATAGAACATGTTCTTGATAAAGCTCGTAAAAGCCTTAACATTTTGAAAGTTGTTAGCAAACAGCCTTGGGGTCAAGATATTTTTACTCTCAAACATTTGGCTGTATCACTTGTGAGGAGTAAATTGACTTATGGGCAAGAAGCATATTTCAGTGCGCCAAAGTTTATGCTCGCAAAATTACAAAGTGTTGATTGTAAAGCATTCAAATTGGCGCTAGGGGTTCCTCTCCACACTTCTAACATTGGTACTTATAAAGAAATGGGTGTGTTACCTTTGGATGGATTTCGGAAGTTGTCAGTAACAAAATATGTAGTGAAAAGTCAAACTGTTACAAACTTTAATAAAGCAGAAATAGATACACAATCTAGTATACATTATCCGAAAAGAGCACAAAATATATCATCTCTTGAATCTCTTAGAACTTACACTTTGGACTATCTAGATGAAGCTGAAATTGATGTAAACGATATTGCATCTCGACCACTGATTCCAACCATACCACCATGGGAGATGCAGCATGCAGACTTTGACATTGATGACACAAAACTAAAAAAAAGTGAGCATCCACATATCTTAGCTTCTAACATTAAAAGTCGTCTTTATGAGCAATATTCTGAACATTTGCAAGTTTACACTGATGGATCACTGCTGGAAAATCATCAAGCAGGAGCGGGATATGCAATTCCAGCTCTCAAGATTAAAAAATCTTTCTATATAGGAAAAAATAGGTCCATTTTCATTGCAGAGCTTGTGGCAATTTCTATGGCACTGAATTTCCTTTTAGATTTACCTGTTTCTGTTTTCAAAGCTTTGATATGTGTTGACTCTAAGTCTGTGTTAAGTGCTTTGCAGTCCGTAAGTTTTTGTGACAACGAAGTAGGAATAGTTAGCGAAATCAAAGTCTTAATTCATTTCCTAACTTTACGTGGTACTTGTGTTTCCTTTCTATGGATTCCATCCCATTGTGGTATATATGGAAACGATCTTGCTGATCAGACTGCAAAACAGGGAGCTAAACAATCTAATGGGTCAATCAAGTTACATGTCCCATATACAGTACAAGAGTGTCACTGCTTGTTAAGAAAAATCTCTTGTAATCGCTTTAACCAAGTTCCACAAAACAAAGATAAATCTGTCACGAAATTTCATAATAAGTCACAATTCTTAGAGACAACAGCAGTTTTATATCACTATTTCCATCGCAATAAGACCCCTTTACATATTTGTAGAACCATCACATCATTGTTTTACAGGGTAAAGCTGGACGCTTTTAAAACAAAATTTAGTAAGAATGCTTTGTGCCCTTGTGGCAAAAGATTTACAAACCAGCACATACTTTTTGAATGCCCAGGTTTTAAAGATATTTTACCACCTTTTGAAGGCAAGAAAACATTATCGCACATTCTCCCTAATGCTGAGTTAATGCTAGAGATTACGTTATGTTTATTTTATTCTGTGTTCAGTAGATTCCTTTAAATTCCTTTAATCTTGCTTGTTTATAGGTTGTTATTTGTTTGTACTTGATTTGTTTGTTTGCCGTCCAAATCACAAACTGTGCATGGACGTTAATTTAAAGACTACTACTACTACTACTACTACACACACACACACACGCACGCACGCGCGCGCGCGCGCGCGCGCGAGAAGAAAAGATAAAAGGCTTCAGCAAGGTTAACTACAACCATTAGTAACGTACGATATCTTGGTGGTAGTCACAGTTACAATTTTAGCATCATGGGTTCTTAGCAATTACTGCACAGTCAGACAGCAGCAATTATGTCATATGAGCGAAAATGCGTTGTGCTGCCGTTAAGCGCCTGACAAGACAGGCCCAGCACACCCGACTTCGGCATCTATCTATCTATCTATCCCCTTAAATCCTGTTCCGCTTTTCGTAAGAGTAGGCCATCGTGTGCCGGTGGGAACAGATGACATGATTTACAAAACTGCATACACACGGGGACCGGATGATAAAAAGCACATGATTGCTTATTCTGTTATCCTCGATATAAAAGAATAAAATAAATAAATAAATAAATCTAGCGACCGTGGGGGCACTCCTAAAGACTTGACAGCCAGTTCCCACCATTCCTCTCTCTGTTCTGCCTTTCTCAAAATTTTGTTGAGTTCTAGGCCTGTCCATTCGCTGATGACTTCGGCATGGGAGAGAAAATCTCTTTTAAGTCTTTCTTGAAAAAAGGCAGGAATATGTACAAAGAAATTAGAAAATAGACTAGAAGGATATATATACATACATATATACATATATACATATATATATATATATGTATATATATGTATATATATATATATATATATATATATATATATATATATATATATATATATATATATGTGTGTGTGTGTGTGTGTGTGTGTGTGTGTGTGTGTGTGTGTGGTGTGTGTATAACGTGTGTGTGTGTTTTATTTGATGTTTGTTTTATAGATAGGTAGGTAGGTAGGTAGGTAGATAGATAGATAGATAGATAGATAGATAGATAGATAGATAGATAGATAGATAGATAGATAGATAGATAGATAGATAGATAGTTGTGTGTGTGTTTTTTTATGTGTTCATCATGCTTGTTTGTAACCTGGGGATGATAAGTTAAGGGGAAAGGGCTGGCATCTTCAGCACAGCCTAGTTTTTATCAGCTTTAATAATTGAAATGATTAAGATGCTTTGTCATTTCACTTTTTTCCCGCCAGATCGACAAGTGTTGAATATTTAAAGGTATTAGAAGGAATTGATTTTAAACTTGAGCTAAACCTTACTGGAGCCACTGAAACTGAATAAGATGACAGACAGCCTTTGCTATGGCTTTCGTGGTCGGCAGAGCTTTGAACAGCATGAAACGAAATGATTTTAGCCCTGTTGACATGAAAGCAAGAAAACTAACCACACAAACAGAAGGGAGGTGGGAATTTTTTTATTAAATTTTTTTGTTATATTTTTTTTTTTACCAGTGAGGATGCAACGTGACAAGCTGTGATGGGCCTCTCTCCCCCCAGAGAGAAGGAGGAGGGAGAGAAGGAACAAGAAGTCATTCATCACACAGTGTTGTGGAAACAGTGTCTGTTGTCGTCACGCTATGGACCAGTGCTGTCTGTCTGTTAATGATGTTGCTGGTACAGACTTGGACTTTGGGCTGGCTAGCCTATCATGAAGCTAAATCGAAAACAGGACGCTGCTGTACAGGTAAGAGCAGACAGATTTAGAAGAAAAAAGTATTAAGTTGTACCTGCTTACTGTCAGAAACTGTTGTAAAATGTTATGTCATTGTCAGTAGAAGTTAATACTTAATTTATTTCATTTTTGTGCCATATTCTTAAAGCTTGTTCCGGATGAAGACCATTTCCGATGGAGACGCCTGCAAACGTTTTAACAAAATTAAGAATCGAGACTTTTCCCTTCGTTTTCATTTCTTTTCCAAGTATTTTTAAAACAAAAAATACCAAATACATGTGGTGGGGGAGGGGGGGGGGTGGCGCAGAGAGCAAAAATGGCTAGTTTCTACAGAAACTGCATGGAAATTGCACACGCGTGCGCGCGCGCGCACACACACACACACACACGCACACACACACATACACACACACACACATACACACACTTCTCATAAGAGGGCGTACACACACAACACGCAAAAAGCACAGACAGCAAAAAAAAATTAAACCAAAAAAACCCAACAACCCCAGATCCGGAGCTATAAGTATCACTAACAGTCAGGTCAAACAAACAAGAGGTAAAAGACGATTAGCTTACAAGCCTTTGAAGTGATCTTCATCATTCTGCTTCCCTTCACTCCCTCTTTCTTTCTCCCCCTCCCCCCAGCCCCTACCCCCACCCCACTGCTCCACTTTGCACCCCCACCCCCCACCCTCACACAACTTTGAAAACATCCCCTCACCCACCCACCTCCACCCAGCCCCATTCTTCCAAAATATCATTCGAGAATTTCAGCGGAGCGAGAAATGTGACTGGTAGGTGATGGACCTTTTCCAGCTAGACACGCAGTCCATTTATCAACTTGTGTTTTAGAAATGGTGACGGTAACGATATGTCTTTGTCTTTGCTGTTGCTGCTGCTGCTGCTGTTACTGCTAACACCTTCGTTCGGAGTGAGGTTGCTCGCACGTGCTCAGGTAACAGGGTTTGTGTCATGGATAGGTTCAACTGGGAACACAGTAGTGCCTAACAAAATTTAGGTGGGTGTGGGGTTGTTGTTTTTTGTGTGTGTTTTTTTTTTTTTGGGGGGGGTTACCCTGTCTTTTGGCTTTCTGTTTTCCTTTAGTAGGTTTTTTTTTTACTTTTTTTAAATTACTAAAACTCTGTTGATATTTCACAGCTTTTAGTGGAGATGTGGGGATACTGTATCACCTACCTATGCTTCTGTGATGATGTTATATTTATTTATTATTTTACCTCGGAGATAAGGTAATAAGCACCCATGTAGTTTTGTTGGTCATAGCCATAAGGTCATCGCTTTCCCTCAGAATGGGTCCCGTAGCTGTTGGTGCTTTAACGTGATTCCAGCTCCTGTTACTGTTGTGGAGGTGTGAGTGTATGATCTGTTATCTGAGGTGTCTTCTTTTACCTGAAAGCGTTCATCGGAGTCTTTGGTTTAGCAACACGAGGAGAGAAAACGTAGTTTACTTGGTTCAGCTTGTTCAGGACTCTTTTTGGCACACTGTGGAAGGATACTGGAGTTAGATTTCTGACTTTTGACTTTGTCATGGTATTACTGAACGCACACACTTAAACACGCGCGTACACACAAACAAACAAACAAACAAACAAGCACATACAAACATACACACACTCACACACACACACACACACACACACACACACACACACACACACACACACACACACACACACACACACACACACACATTCTCCTGTCTGCTGTCCCACCCATATACTTAATTGTACACTTTCCACCTACCTACATGCAAACACTTTCCACCAATACTAAAGTATAAAAAGTTTCAGGGACCTGGCACTGTGAACACCAGACCTAGGGCAATACCTTCCAGACTTCTCCTGCCCCAAACTGTTCCCCCTCCCCCACTCCTTCCATCGCCATGCCCCCCTCCCCACCTTTTTTTTTCTTTTTTGAATCCTCACTATCTCCCTTCAGTTAATTTAGCTGCCACGCCACTCCACCTAACCCTTTCCGTACCTTGTTATGTTTTGTTTCTTTGACAAAATACTTCAAAACTTTCTTTTAAAAAAAAAAAAAGAAAAAAAAGAAAGTTCTTCCACACAAACTCAAAACAACAGGACTGATTTCTTTAAGTCAAGAGGAGTGAGTACAAAAAAAGCACAACTCTCTAACTACAGACGTGACAGTCCTGAAGTGAAGAGGCTGCATGCAGAAGCTGAAGTAAGGCCATACATCATGCCCAGGGATGTGTGTGTTTTGGAAATCCTGGGACTGTTTTGTTTTCACGCTGGATGCACGTGCCGTCAATGTGACAGGGTGCCGCCCCTCTGAAGTCTGGCTTTTCTGTCAAAAGTCTGCGCCACGTTTACTCGTACAATCCATCCTCAGCGTTTTGAGTGCAACAAGAACACTACTGCCGCTATGATTGTATGTTCAGAAAGATTGTCTATACATCACTTTAACGCCCCCTACCCTCGCCTTCGCCGTTTACCCCTCCGCGCTCTCTCTCCCTGTCGCTTCTTTCATTTGTCATGTCTGTGTTCTTAGACTTTGACATGGTATTACATAGAAGAAGGTCTAGTGAATGGAGAGAGAGAGAGAGAGAGAGAGAGAGAGAGAGAGAGGGAGAGAGAGAGACAGACAGACAGACAGACAGACAGACAGACAGACAGACAGACAGACAGACAGACAGACAGACAGACAGACAGACAGACAGAGAGATGCTGTAAATACTACTTTTATGTGTGTTTGGACAAGCAAACTTTTCAAATTTATTGAAGCAGAAAGGATACTATCTAGATACTATAGATGGTAACAACTAAACTCCAGGAATCAATAACCGAATATGAAAATTATAAATGCTGACACCTCCCTCCCTCCCTCCCCCTCTCTCTCCCTCCCATTATCCAGCTCTGTCTCTCTGTCTCTGTCTCTGTCTCTCTTTCTCTCTGTCTCTCTGTCTCTCTGTCTCTGTCTCTCTCTCTCTCCTCTCTCTCTCTCTCTCTCTCTCTCTCCTCTCTCTCCTCTCTCTCTCTCTCTCTCTCTCTCTCTCTTTTCTCTCTCTCCCCCTCTCCCCATCTTTCTATGAACAATGTCACAACCAAACAGCATAGGCAAGGAGAAATAATAACTTCTTGCCATACATAATACGACAGTAACCCCCTTAAAAAACAGAGTAATGGAGTTAGTTTGTTTTCCGTCGACTTCATTTTCTCACCTCTCTCTCAGGCAGTAGAGTCCCCCCCCCCCCCCCCCCCTTTTTTTTTCTCCTGTCTGTTTCTGTTCTCGCTATCATCCAGTGACTTTTCTTAATGAACCAACAGGGCCGGTAGGGGGATATTTATCACTTTTGGGAGCGAGAGAAGTGGGGGTGTCACTGTCTTTTTTTAAAGAGTCGAAGCTCGATTGGATTTCCATATTCTGTCTCTCTATCTCTGTCTCTATCTTTGTCTCTCTCTTACTCTGTCTCTGTTTCTGTCTGTCTGTCTGTCTCTGTCTGTCTGTCTGTCTGTCTGTCTGTCTGTCTGTCTGTCTGTCTGTCTCTCTCTCTCTCTCTCTCTCTCTCTCTCTCTCTCTCTCTCTCTCTCTCCTCTCTCTTCTTCTCTCTCTCTCTCTCTCTCTCTCAAGCTTGAAAATGATCCTCGTTTTCTTGTTTCGAGTTCTCCACTTCCGTTGTTACTTCCTCCTTTATTACCTGGCTGCTTCTATCTATCTATCTATCTATCTATCTATCTATCTATCTATCTATCTATCTATCTATCTATCCTTTTCTTTTGTTTCTCGGTGCCCCCCCCCCCCCCCCCCCCCCCCCCCGCCCCCCCTTCCATTCTTTATGTTGATTTCCAGACCAGCCAGAACTGTGGTGTTGTCATCCTTCCTTTTAGCTTCTGGGGCCTCCGTTATCTTTAAAAAAAATTTAAATTGAATACCTCAAGTTCCTGCACATTTCTCCGCGAGAAGTTCGAGTTGCTCTGTCCCGAGAGAGTGTGTCGCCACCAGAGTAGTGCCACATATTCTTTTCTATTATAATCGGGTTTCCGGGTCTACTCGTTTTCCTGTCAGATTGACTTTTGCTGCAAATCGTTGCCAGGGATAACTCTCCATTTGCTGTGGGTTCTTTTACCTGCTCTGAACGTGTATTGTACATGGAACCTCGGTTTATCGTCTTATTCGAAAGATTGGCTCCAAGGCCACCACTCAAGGTCTCGTGGGTACGAGGAAAGTGTTGGCACAAACAGGTATCGAACTCACACTTCTGGCTTCCTAGGCAGGTGTTGTACCTCTAGACCACCAATCCACTCCGTGCTGTAGCCTAACAGTATAATGTGGTGCATATGACAGTAGTCCCTAAACTAAGAGTGATGTCTCAGCGTAGGTAAATTCATCCTCGTGTTTCCATCCTGCTGTGCTCAGGACAGGTTACACAGCCTTGTTTCAAGTGGTTTCCTTGCTCCAAACTCTTGTCTTAGGTGTCATTGCTGGAAGGGCTTTGTTGGGTTTTTTTTTTCTTACTTTTATTTCATCGTTCTTCTTTCTTTGTTTTCTGAAGAAATCTATACAAAAACCTGTCTGAAGATGCCTTTCTGAAGGTATGAGATATGTGTCGCCATTTTTTTTTAAGAAATTTTTTTCTGGATTTTTTCTTTGAGCTGCACATGAGTGTGGGCGTGTGCGAATGCACACGTACACAGAGAGAGAGAGAGAGAGAGAGAGAGAGGAGAGAGAGAGAGAGAGAGAGAGAGAGAGAGAGAGAGAGAGAGAATAAAGAAAAGAGAGGAGCACTCAGCTGCCCCAGAGCCAGTGAAAACTGAGCCTAGACAATGAACATCACAGATGGGGGAAAGCAGCAACACAAAGCGCTGCACCTTTCCATTGTCATGCGTCTCCCAGTGTCAGTCTGTTTCTGGAAATAATGCATCACCGTGAGGGCTGGGAAGTATGAGCCGTCTGATGGCGTACCGTAGAATGGATGAGGGAGAAGAATAGAGGTATAGAAGAATAAAGTGGAAAATAACCAAAATCTTCAATGGTGAAAACATGTTTATATGCGTTGACTTTTAGTTCTAAATTTAACCACTTTCTTTTTACTTTCAGTTCCAATTATTTAACGTATTTATTCTTCAGAGTTAATCTGTTGAACCTGGTGACATGATGTGTAAACAGTTTATGAGACAAGTGTATGACTAGGCGTGGTGCCTCAGTGTTCGTGCAGCAAAGAGAGTGTAGCTGGTTTGCCACAAGGATGGGACTAAACTAAGCTGTGGTAACACCCCCCCCCCCCCCCACCTCCTTCCCCGGGGATGCCAGGGGTATGTCAGTAGAAACAGCATCCCCACCTTCTGGAAATTATGGGCAAAGAATTTTCTGTTTCCTATCCCTCTCTTTGCTTCTGTCTCCTTCCTTTCTTTTCTGTCACCTCCATCTGGTATATTCTCTGCCTTCTTGGTCCATTCTCCTGCCTTTTTTCCAGAAAGACTTATAAGAAAGTCTCCCACGCCAAAGTCGTATGCGCTGGGCCTGACTTGTCAGGCGCTTAACGGCAGCACAGAGCAATTTCGTTCAAATGAGAGACAACAATGGTCGCTGTCTGAGCGTTCGATGACGACGAAGAAGGAGAAGAAGCTATGGCTTGGTTGTCAGAGAAGCACGAAACGACGCTAGGCTCATGATCGACATCTCGGGGAAACTTCCTAACTGAAACTTTGGACTGTTGTACTTACACTATAGTACGTGCCTCCCAAGAGGTTTGGTCATAACGTTGATGGACCTGTCATTCTGGAGTATGGCGTCGCGAGGTGAGGAGTACTGTATGCTTGGTTAGTATTTACGACCACAGAGTCTTGTATCTGCCCCCTGCTCAGTTATAGTAACATAGCAGTTTGTTTTCCTTTAAAAAAATGTTCTGAAAACGGGTGGGTTTTTTTGTTTGTTTGCAAAGCAGACTTTGTCTCTTTTGCAAGTGAAAAGTTTGAGCTGTGATGGGAAGACTTTGCAAATTAATTTAGTCAAGAGCAAAGTTGCGTGACATTGATGAAAAGGTTGACTACATTTCTATTAATTTTCTGTCCAATTCATTGTTGTAAACGTATTTTGTTAATGCAACTGATAAATGTTAGTTGATTTTGTTTACTGAAATCCCCTATCCCCCAAGAGTCAAAGTCAAGTCAAGTCAAGTCAAAAACACTTTAATCATCCCTGAAGGGCAATTACAATACTGACAGGCATATTGCTACAAATTCATAATCAAACACACGAAGGAGCTACATTTCTTTTTTGTTCAAACATTATATAACTTCAAATAAAATGTCATAAACACTCACACTCTACGCGCGCGCGCTTGCACACACGCAAACACACGCATACACACACACCAATGTTTAGATACAATGTTCTTAAAAACCATTGACTAGAAAAGACATATGATCACCATTATTTACACATTATACGCACGCGTTCACACCCGCACATATACAAAGCCAAAAATAAGACATACTTATTTTATGGGTACATATGCATGTATGTGCACACCTGTATGCATTGGCTACATACATAACAGTGGCAGGTAAGTAATTCAGAGAAGCTTATACACACACACACACACACACACACACACACACACACACACACACACACACACACACACACACACACACACACACACACACACACACACACACACAAGAGCAAACAAACAAACAAACAAACAAACAAACAAAAACAAAAACAAACAACCTCAGTCAGTGTTATTATGAGTTTAGAACTCGGATAGCTACTGGCACAAAGGAGTTCCTTTTTCTGTTTGTTTTGCTGTTGTGGCATTGAAAACGACGTCCTGAAGGCAACAATTGAAATTCTGAAAACAGAGCGTGGGAGGAATCGGCCAAAATGGCTCTTGCTTTACGTACAAGCTGCTGATTACAAAACGACCTGAGGTCTCTTTGTTCTTCTCCGATAATTTTAGAGCAGATTCTCACAATTCTCTGAAGACCATTCTTGTTCTTAATGCTAAGGTTATTGTACCAGCAAATGAAAGCAAAACTTAAAACGCTCTCTATATAAGACTTGTAGAACAAAGAAAGAATCTTTTTGTCGACAAAAAATGAGTTAAGCTTCCTCAGAAAATACACACGTTGTTGCCCCTTTTTGACAATGGCGTCAGGGTCAAAGGTGGATTCAATCTTGAATCTTGAGGATGGAAATGAATCAAAACTTGATATGGAATGCAGTACTCTACAAATAAATACTTCGACAAAGTGCTCTACCTTTGACCTTACTTGACCTTCGTCGTTAGGCATGATTATAAAAAGGTCAAAGGTGCGTGGTATTCAGCCAGTGTACAGGGGATGCTTGATCGTCTGTGTACTGTCGGGTTTGATGCAGGCTCCCCAAAAGACTGTCTGCAGCCACAGCCCAACACCTCGAACTTCCAAGCGTGTGTTTGGAGGTTTACTTCACAAACTATATCATCAGAAGAGCTTTAATGCATACCCTAGAAGAATCCGGGCAGGGGGAGTGAGATATTTTGTAGTCATTTAAAAGAGTGTAGTGCTACTCGCATTTTTGCAGACAGATGTAGTTTAACCTTTTCCCTACGTGTTGCCCACTATTGAGCAACCACCCATCTCCTAGCCCTTCCCCATGTAATACCCACATATGGGCAACAGAAGCATCCCCCTGTGGGGATACCGGGGGCCTTTCAGTATAAATAGTGTCCCCACCTTCTGGAGGTTCTGTGCTAGGAACCCCCTCTATTCTGTCCCTCTCTTTGCCTCTGCCTTGTCTCTTTACTACCTGTCACTTTTAATGCGAGTTTTAAAATGTAACGAGGTGATAGCCCCGATATGGTCTGTGTGGTCGGCGGGGCTATAAGCAACATAATTGGATTGGATTGGATTGGGCAACAGAAGCAGACAAAGGAGCACAGTGCACGTGTACAGGGAAAGAGGGGTTCTCTCCCTTAACGTAGGGATAGTGTGAAGGAAGCAAAACAAAACTCGAGGTAAAACTTTTCTGGTGTTCTGTTTCCCTGACATATACTATCGTTCTGTCGTTAAACCCATCTGTGCTGTTGAATCTTAGTGCTTCGGGCTTCTTCTGGGTAGGGAGATGCGCGGGTCACCCGCTTGATTTATATGAATTATTGTGTAATGAGTGGCTTAAGGTGTGGGTACAATCCCTCGCCCACATCTGCAAAGTGAAGTATTGTAAAATTTCAATTAGCTCTTGAGTTTTTATTCTTGAAATAAAATCCTGAATCCTTTTGTAACAGATGAAATGAACACAAAACGCAGATGTGCGTGTGTGTGTGTGTGTGTGTGTGTGTGTGTGTGTGTGTGTGTGTGTGTGTGTGTGTGTGTGTGTGCGTGTGTGTGTGTGTGTGTGTGTGTGTGTGTGTGTGTTCTGGGCAAAGTAAAAGGAGTGAAGACGAGAAGAAAATGGAGTGTCTAACAGACAGCCACCCAGACATGTGATGGGTTTAAGTGTTCCTCAGGTTCACAAAAAGATAGGAAAATAAAAGCTTAAGATAACAATTAAAAAAAATTCAAAAGTAAGACTGTTACCGAGTAAGGATATTGACAAATGAAGAAAAACAGGGGAAGACAAGGTGAGAGAGACTACTGCGATACAGGATTTAATGTAGCCCACAAAAATGTGGATCGAATGAACAAACACAAACATGATTATCGGGTCAAAATCTCATTTTCCGTTTTTAGCTGCTGTCTGGTTGCATCATCACTGTTTTTATAGGATCTGATGTCTCAAAACTGGATCAAATGAACAAACACAAACATGTCAGGTCCAAATCTCATTTTTCTATTTTTAGCTTCTGTCTTGCAGCAATCATCAGCTTTTCTTTTAAAGCAGACACACACAAAAATGTCAGATTTTGCAACACAAACACAGAAATGGGGGATGGGGTTTTTTATTGTTGTTTTTCTCACCCTACAGTTTGCGAAACGCGAGTTACCTGGCTGCAAGACTAGGAAGCCAGGCCATTCATCACGAGATGTTTTGGAAACTGTTGTCTCCTGAGCCGCTGGCTCACCAGTGCATGGGTGTGTGATGGACGTTGCTTGTAAGCTAGGTACAGGCTTGACTGTTCTGGGTGATCACAGTGAATGAGGTTACACAAGATTGTAAGATAGTGGGTTGAGATTTGGGTTTTGCACCTTTCCTTATTTTCTTTTTAGCCGCCGCTATAGTCTAGTGGTTAGGGCGTTGGACTCGTAATCTAAAGGTTGTGGGTTCGATCCCAGCTTTCGACTATGGTGTTGTGCCCTTGGAAAAGGCACTTTACGGCTATTTTCTCACCCCACCCAGGTGTAAAAGGGGTACCAACCTTGTGTTGGGGGTTAACCCTGCGATAGACTGGCGTCCCTACCAGGGGGGAGTCTATGACTCTCAGTCGCTTAACGCCATAGAAACCGAGATAAGCACCAGCCTGATGAGCCTTAGGCTCGGGACAGACTTTAAACTTTTAACTTATTTTCTTTGTCTTTTTGTTGTTGGTGGTGGTGTTGGTGTTGTTGATGTTGTTGTTGTTGCAAGTGCTGTATTTGGGTTGGAAGTGATCACAGTGAATGAGGTTACATAAGATCGTAAGATTGTGTGTTGAGATTTTGTTTGTTTACCTTTTCTTATTTTCTTTGTCTTCTTGTTGTTTCTACTGCTGTTTTGGGGTTTGAAAGTGATCACAATGAATGATGTTACACAAGATGGTAAGATTGTGTGTTGAGATTCTGTTTGTTTACCTTTTCTTATTTTCTTTGTCTTGTTATTGTTGTTGTTGTAACTGCTGATTTTGGGGTTGAAAGTGATCACAATGAATGAGGTTGGACAAGATCGTGAGATAGTGTGTTCAGATTTTTCTGCACCCTATTCTTATTTAGTTGTGGGGTTTTTTGCTGTTGCTGTTATAGTAAAGGCTGTGTTTTAGTTTTGAAGGGGGAGGGAGGGAGGGTTAGGCATTTGTTTGCTTGGCATCTTTTCGCTAAAAAAAAAACGTGGGTGGCGTTGATTTTTACTTTTGTTTGTTTGTTTATTGTCGTAGTTTGGTTGGTTTGGTGGTGGGCATTTCGTACACACATACACATTAAAGCCATCCCTCATCAAACACACATACACACACACACACAAACGCGCGCGCGTGCACACACATCCACACACACACACACACACACACACACACACACACACACACACACACACACACACACACTATACCCCTCCCCCACCACCCATCACAGAGAGAGACAGACAGACAGACAGACAGACAGACAGACAGACAGAGACGGAGACACAGAGAGAGAGAGAGAGAGAGAGAGAGAGAGAGAGACAGAGACAGAGACAGAGAGAGACAGAGAGAGACAGAGAGCGACAGAGAGCGACAGAGACAGAGAGCACAGGACACATCGAGATGGGTTCGGCAGAAGGTTAAACTAACAGGTGGAAGGGCAGGGACAGCACAGCAGTGGCAGAGAGAGGGAGGGAGGGAGGGAGGGCGATATTCAGCCTCATGCCGTGTTGACCTGGCTCCCTGCAGTGCTGCCTGTGACAGGGCATCGAGGCCACAACTGCTCCGCGCTTGGGGTTACACAAGATGATGCACCCCTGACATGTCTCTTCCCCCCCCCCACCCACCCCCATCCCAACACACACAGACTGACGTACGAGCACATGCTTACGCATACACACACACTGTTTCTTTGTCTGTCTGCCTCTGTGTGTGTGTGTGTGTGTGTGTGTGTGTGTGTGTGTGTGTGTGTGTGTGTGTGTGTGTGTGTGTCTCTCCTCTCTCTCTCTCTCTCTCTCTCTCTCTCTCTCTCTCTCTCTCTCTCTCTCTCTCTCTCTCTCTCTCTCTCTCTCTCTCTCTCTCTCTCTCTCACACACACACACACACACACCACACACACATACACCACATACACCACATACACCACCACACACACCACCACACACCCCACACACGTACCACACACACACACGTACGCACGCACACACACACGCACGCACACCAACGCACACGCACGCACACTCATACACACACACACGCACGCCACACTCATACACACACACACACGCGCGCGCGCACGCGCACACACACACACACGCACACACACACTCATACACACGCACATACGCACACACGCGGAAATGCACACGCACACACACACACACACACACACACACACCACCACAACACACACCACACACACACACACACACCACACACACACACACACACACAAAACAAACAAACAAACGTGCGTGAGAGTGAGACAGAGAGAGAGAGAGAGGGAGAATTCTCGCCCCTCCAGGGGCAATTCACCTTGGATGTTCTATACACCCCCCCCGCCATTCCCACCCTCCCCCTCCCACCCTTTCTGTCTCCTATGTCTGGGTATAGGGGTTGGAAGCTGACAAATGAGTGACAGACCTATTTCATTGTGTTCAATTGCCGTGGGTTCAATTCCGCACACAACAGCAGTAGTATCTATGTATGTATGTATACCAGTTTCAGTTAAAAGTTGCTAGTTGTGGTAAGAAAATGGAAGCATGACGTGTGAGACATAGACAAGACAGCGAGAAAACTTAGATGGTGGTACCAGTTTAGTGTATAGTACCTTGCAACTACTGTGAAAGAAAAGTCAATTCCCTTTTGTTTTGCGTAGAAGACGGTAGCTTGGTTTCTTTAAGGGATTTTGGTGATCGGAAGATTGCGCCGAAGTCGGATGCGCTGGGCCTGACTTGACAGGCGCTTAACGGCAGCGCAATATAATGCATTTTTGCTCGTTTGACAGATGACAATAGTTGTTGCTGTCTGAGCGTTTGACGAAGAAGATGAAAAAAAGGAAGACAAGAGATGTGATGTATTCGCCTGCATGCATGATGGAGTCTTCTATACCAATATGAAAAGACGTGGGGAAAAAATGGCGAGGTCTTTACATATGATGGTTTTTGGAGGAAAAAAAAAAAGCAAGCCCGCGTGTGCATGCACACACACACACACACGCAAACGCGCGCGTGCAGCACACACACACACATACACACACACACACACATCCTGGCTACATGTGGATCCGGGGTCTGGAGGTAATGCACTTGCCTAGACAGCGAGAAGTGCAGGATCAAAACACGTATGTGCCAAAACTTTTCTCCAAAATCCACTAGAACTTGAATGGTGATCACGGTGCTAGTCTTTCAGATCAGACAATAAACCGAGGTGCTGTGTGCAGCACCCATTCAGCGCATGTAAAAAATTTTAAAAATTTAAAAGGCAGCAAGAGAGCTGTTCTCGGCAAAACTCGGTAGTAAACAGTCATTCTGATAGGGAAACAAAAACAATTACAAACAGGAAAATGGACAAAAAAATAGATAGCCGGCGCTGCTCTTGTGGCCACGCGCTCTCCTCGGGGAAGAGGAGAGGGACCCCAAATTTCAAGCAGAGAAATCGGTCATGATTGAAACTGGTATTCACTGCAATTCTCTAGGAACTTCAGTGTATGCACATTGTGGATGGCCAAGGTTTATCTCTCAGTGTGTCATTGTCCTCCATGTGTTTTCTGTTGGCTGTGTCTGTCTAATGCCTCGGCGCCTTGCTCTGATAATGCCTTCCAGCTGCTGCTGTCTCTGACAATGCATTTCCAACCTTTGTCTGGGATGCTAGTTGCTCTTAGTTGCTGCTGTTGCTGCTGTTGCTACTGCTGATGCTGATTCTTGAAGCCCAAGAGGGCTCCTTTGTCACGTTTGCCCTGGCATATCTCTCTGCTTAAGTGAGCAAAACAAAAGTGGAAATCCATGCAAGTTTAAGCCAACGTTATGTAAATGCCATGTTCATTAATTAAGGAGTTCTTTACCTCTCTCCACAAAAATCTTCAGGACATGGCCTGAATGGATTACTTTCTGCCTCGTGATATGTTAGCCTGTTCGCGGTGTGCAGTCTGACGTCTTGAAAAGGGTTTTGTTTGGTTTGTTTTGTTCTGGTTTGTTTGTGTGTTTGCTTGCTTATGTTGTTTTTTTCTTTTTCTTTTTCTCTCTCTCCCTCTCACTCTCCCCTCCTGTCTCTCTCTCCTCCTCCCTCTCTCTACCCCCCTCTCTACCCCTCTCTCATCCCCCTGTCTATACCCTTCCCTCTCTCTCCCTCTCTCCCTCTTTCTCTATCCCATCCCTCTCTACCCTCTCCCTCTCTCTCTCTCTCTACCTCCCTCCTCTCCCTCTTCTCTATCCCTCCCTCTCTACCCTCTCCCTCTCTCTCTCTCTCTACCCTCCCTGCCTCTCCCTCTTCTCTCTACCCATCCCTCTCTCCCTCTCCCTCTTCTCTCTCTCTCTACCCTCTCTCCTCTCTCTCTCTCTTTCTCCCCCTCCCTCCCTCCCTCCTCCCCCTCCCCTCCTCTCTCTCTCTCTCTCTCTCCCTCCTCCCTTCCTCTCATCTCTCCCTGTCTTCTTCCTCAACCATCGTCACTGTTTCTTTCCTGGTTTCCTGTCTTGCCTTGTGATGTCAGAGTGAGCACAGAGGCTGACAGGTGAATGGCAGACCCATCTCTCTCTCTGTAATTGCCTCTTACTACTGTACTTTGCCTCTATCCCTCCTTGGCTGCACAAACCTACCATGTACACGCATACAAGCAGGGTCTGTTTATGATAGGTGTTAAGTTAGGGGGGGGGGAGAGTATTAATACTTATGTTTATAAGAGGTGTTAAGTTAAGGGGAGTATTAATATAAAGAATGATGAGAGGTAGTAATGTGGTTGTGAAGGGGAACGCACGGGGGAGGAGGGTACTGGGTGGGG
>CM060320.1:23978265-24008265 GCA_030674155.1 Stramonita haemastoma
GGAAAAGGAGCGCTCTGACCACTTAGCTATCACGCCCCCATATAATATATATTTTATTGGATGTCGGATGAACAGTGCAGTATTGGGTGGTGGTGTTTTGTTTTGGTTTGGTTTGGTTTATTTGGGGGGGGTCTTTTTTTTGTGGGGGGGGGGGGCGGGGGTGTTTGGGGGGTTTTTTTGCCTGGTGACCCATAGAGCTGTCTGACAGGGGGATTTACACAGTGACATCCCCACACCTCCCTTCTCTTTCTGTTACACACTCCGGGTGTGCAGCTGGGGTAAGGGGGAGCTAAAATCCCAGGGGGCTGTCTCCTCCCTCCCCCCCCCCAACTTTACACAATTATCTCCCATCTTTACCGTTTTATGCGCTACCTTTCTTTCTATATTTATTTCATTCCCTTCTTCCTTTTTCTTTTCTTTCTTCCTTCACTCCTTTTTTACTTTCTTTCTTCCTTCCTTCCTCATGTCTTCGTTCATTCCTTTCTTTCTTTGCTCCTTCCTTCCTCCCTGTCTTCGTTCATTCCTTTCTTTCTTTCTTTGCTCCTTCCTTTCTTTTTTTTTCTTTCGTTCCTTTCTTTCTTTCTTCATTTCTTTACTTTCTTACTTTCCTTCCTTCCTTTTTTTTTCCTTTCTTTCCTTCCTTCGTTCTTTCCTTCCTTCTTTTCTGCCTTCCTTTCTTTTTTTTAACCTTCCTTTCTTTCCTTCCTTCTTTTCTTCCTTTCTTTCCTTCCTTCGTTCTTTCCTTCCTTCTCTTCTTCCTTCCTTTCTTTTTTTTTACCTTCCTTTCTTTCCTTCCTTCCTTCCTTCCTTCTTTCCTTTCCTGTCTTGCTAGCCTGTCGAGGTAGGCTGATGAGGGCTGACAGCTGAGTGACAGACTCATTTCTCTGACTGCAACTGCTGGTTTTTCCTACTGTACCACAGAAAAGTAACAGTGTATGTACACAGGCTTTGCCTGAGTTGTGGCTTATACCAGACAATGTGGTGTAACGGTGAAGATAAAGTTAAGTACTGTCACAGGGAAATAAAGTACTGTTATAGGGAGGGAGAGGGTGAGAGCGAGAAGGAGAGAGAAATACGAAATACGAAATTTTATTTACAGAGGGTAATAGATTAAGTACAATGACTTTTTTCATCCAGCCCTCTAAAAGGGAACAAGTATAAACATCAAAGCACAAGCAACATGTTTGAAAAAAGACCAAAAAATAGATGGAAAGAAAAAGAGTGAAGGAAACAAGAAGAGAGAAAAAATGCATCAAAGAAAAAACAAACCAATCAAGAACAAGTAACAGCAAGAGAGCGAGGGAAGGAGAGAGAGAGACAGACAGGCAGATAGGGATAGAGAGATAGGGGGAGTTTTCAGAAACATGGGCTACATAAATATGTGGAAATAGTTCGCATGCAGAGAGAGAGAGAGAGAGAGGAGGAGGAGGAGGAGGAGGAGGAGGAGGAGGAGGAGGAGGATGATGATGATGATGGATTATGGTGATGATGATGGATAGTTCTTATTTTTGTGTATACGCCAGGATTGACCTTTTAAAAAACAAAACTGATGGAAGGGGGTGAAGGTCTGTTGCCCGTGAAATAAAGGACAACACGCGTTTGTTTTGGCCAAGATGACCAGAGAAAAAAAGGGAAACCAACGTGATAATTATCTCCATTCATTTGCAGGACACTTTAGGAAGAAAAGAAAAGAAAAAAACAGACAAAAGAAGACTGCTCGGTTCAGATAAAGAAACGAGGGGAAAAGTCGGAATAAAATTTAATGAAGACATGGAGAAAGAAAGGAATTAAAAATTGCAAACAAAAATCAATGGCAGCCTGCACATGTTGGTGCACAGAAGTGTGGAGAGAGACAGAGAGAGAAAGAGAGCAGACAGGGTGAGAGTGAGAGTGAGAGAGAGAGCGAGAGAGAGCGAGAGAGAGAGAGAGAAGCGAGCGAGAGAGAGAGAGAGCGAGGAGGAGAGAGAAGAGAGAGAGAGAGAGAGAGAGAGAGAGAGAGAGAGAGAGAGGAGAGAGAGAGAGAGAGAGAGAGAAGAGAGAGATCTTGAACGGAAAAAAATACATTGGCTCTTCAAAAGGTTCGTATTTTTAACAGAGAGGAGGAAAGATCAAAGCAGAAGGTTGAGAGAAGAAGAACAGGCAAAGACTTGTGCGGAGAAAAAGTCTTAAAGACTTTTTCTCCGCACAAGTCTTGGCACAATCTGCTTTTAATGATGAGTAAAAAAAAAAAAAAAAAAGAAAAAGAAAAAGTCAGAAACAAACTTAGAAATGCTAAAACTTTTGGGGGCTTGGCCCCGACCCTTTATTGCGCTGACAATTTTTTACATATAGAAATCCACAGTATCAAAGTATCTGTTTATTTTATTGTTGCTATTATTGTTGTCGTTCGTCTAAAAATTGTGTTGTTAAATGATAAGATGGGGGCCGAGATAGCTTAAAGGTTAGAACCTTGAGCTCGCGATCTGTCGCTGTGGGTTTAAGCCACCAACAAAGGCACCCCCATTCGAGGGGAGTTTTCCTCTGGACTTAACATCAGTATAATGCTGACTCCACACCCCAAAAGTCCTCTGGGTGAGACTATAAACCCAGGTCCTGAGTGCAAACGCTCGCAGAATATTTTGCGTACACATTAGAGAACTGTTCTGCCTCTCAAAAGAGTAGGCCACTTGCGTGCTGGCAAGAATGGATGACAACATTTAATTTTCAAATTTGGCCCACTGGTCTAATGTTCGACATCATCCCCAAAGTCGAATGTGGCTACCTTCATGGTGGACAAACATGATCGTAAACGAAAAAATTTTCATTGGTGAGGAACAGAGCCTTATCTGAAAGACCAACGAAACAAAAAATCGTAAAATGATCTACTTTCAAAACCTGATATGTCGGGCACTTAACGGCAGCACAACGCATTTTCGCGCATACACAATAGTTGCCGTGTTTACCATTCGAGGAAGAACTAACTAACTATACCTGATAGTTTTCCCTGTCTCTTCCTCTTCCTCTTCTCTCTGCCGTAATCAGCAGGGAAAGACTGAAGTGTTCATTTACTGGTTTTCTACCTTGCCTATTGACTTGTATTGGGAACTTCAGCGTTTAAAACAAAAAACAAAATTGTTTTCTCACCCCACAAGTTGCCTGTGAGTGTTTTTGCAATTTATGTCATTAGAAACAGCGTGAGAGTTGGCATCGGGGAGAGGGAAGGGAAGGGAGGAGGGGGTCGGAGGTGGAAGGAGGGGGGGGGGGAAGAAAGGAGATGAAGTTTAAGAGTTTTGGGGGAATGGAGACACTGAGAAGAAAATTAGAGTGATGAGGAGCAGGGGAAGGGGGGGGGGGTAGAAAGGATTGACAGGTTTGATGATTGTTCTTGTTGGTGGCTTCAGAGTGGTTTTGTTCTTGTCATTATTGTTTTTGCTTCTTTCTCTCACTCCTACACACAAGTGTATACTAGCATGAGTGCTCGCATGAATCGTGCATGTGCGCACGCGTATACTCGAACACACACATACACACACATATACACACATGCACGCACACATCCACAGACACACTCATGCACACACACATGCGCGTGCACACACACATACACAATGTTCGTATATGCATGCACATGCACGTATGGGTTTATGCACTCAGGCATTTGAACACATGAACACATGGACATGCATGTACAAGTACACACATACAGTTTTTAAACACACACAACACACACACACACACACACACACACACACACACACACACACACAACACACACACACACACACACACACACACACACACACACACACACACACACACAAAACACACACACACACACACATATTCGTGCATTCTCTGCCTGCTGCCTCTGCCTGTCTGTCTGTCTGTCTGTCTGTTCTGTTGTCTGTCTGTCTGTCTGTCTGTCTGCTCTCTCTCTCTCTCTCTCTCCTCTCTCTCTCTCTCTCTCTCTCTCTGTCTGTCTGTCTGTCTGTCTGTCTGTCTGTCTCTCTCTCTCTCTCTCTCTCTCTCTCTCTCTCTCTCTCTCTCCTCTCTCTCTCTCTCTCTCTCTCTCTCTCTCTCTCTCAATTTTGTTTTTACTCTCTGTGAAGACAATATTCGTTATAAAAAAAAACCCCTTTCTCCACATAATTGGCCTTTGTCCAAACTAGGATTCATTTTTTAAGTTCACGTGGAATTTGTTACAGTTTCTCAGCAGAATTGCTCCTCAGTTCTGTCCTTTTTAGCCTGGGTGTCGACGTGTTCCCATCAGTGGTGGTCTTTTTTATCACTACACCTCTGTATCAACTGAAGTTGTGTGGTGGTGTTTTTTTTTCTGTCCTTCAGTCAGAACATGCTGTTTTTGATCAAGCCACATACTTTTTTTTCCTTGTCTTTTTTGGAGTTGTTTTAGCGTGGTTTTTGTTTGTTAGCATGCTTGGAGGAGGAGTGTGTTGAGACATGTTTTCAAAGTCGTTTATCACGATATCGAATGTTGCCAACTACCCTGACGGTTCTGACTGCTCTCCACAAAATGTGGCCTGGAACTCCAGATGATGAATGAGCGCCTGTCTTTTGAGATGGAGACACTTCACGTGAGTCAGAGAAACAAGCAGACACTGTTGACATTATCTTCACAGCTTGAATATAAACAAAACAATAATAATATAGCTCAGTGGTGGGGACACAGTTTTTTTTTTAAAAACAGTATCTAAAGGTGCATAGCTAGCTCAGTGCTTGGAACACTGTCTTGGTCTCGCCACGCTGAAGATTTTAAAAGCAACGTTGAGCAGGAGTAGGTACCCATGCTGACCGTTGCTTAAGTCTTAAGCTTGGCGAAAGCAAGTGCCAAATAGTATCTTGTGCCATCAACCCCTGGCTTTATCCCAGTTCTTGGTTAAACCATTGATGGTGGGGACAACAGCAAAGTGAGAGGCTGTATGATCAGTGGCTTTATCCCAGTTCTTGGTTAAACCATTGATGTTGGGGGCAACAACAAAGTGAGAGGCTGTATGATCAGTGGCTTTATCCAGTTCTTGATTAAACCATTGATGTTGGGGGCAACAACAAAGTGAGAGGCTGTATGATCAGTGGCTTTATCACAGTTCTTGATTAAACCATTGATGTTGGGGGGGGGGGGGGGGGGCAACAACAAAGTGAGAGGCTGTATGATCAGTGGCTTTATCACAGTTATTGATTAAACCATTGATGTTGGGGGCAACAACAAAGTGAGAGGCTGTATGATCAGTGGCTTTATCACAGTTCTTGATTAAACCATTGATGTTGGGGGGAGGGGGGGGGCAACAACAAAATGAGAGGCTGTATGATCAGTGGCTTTCCCACTCATGGAATTCCACTTTACAGCTTAGTCTTTAGTGATCGACTAGGACTCTCTGACAAGGAGGCTTGACTTGCACAATCCGTCCTTACGTGCTGTAGCCCAGGGGGATAGTCAGCCTTTGGAGAACATCTCCAACGCTGACTGTCCTTATGCCCTCTTGGCTGAGAGAGTGGGAAAGTACTTTGGGCAAGGCATCTCCACTATAATCAAATTTCTGCCCAGTATCCGAAACAGCAGCTGCCTTCTCTGCTGTTTTGAGAGGTCATCGTCGAACACGACGGACAAACGAACAACAGCCATCACCCTGGATCCCAGGATATAATCCTCAACATCAGACTCATCTTTTCATAAGAAAAGGTAGAAGTGTCCCATATCCTTTGCAGTTTAGAATCGAGGAGTCAGGAGGCCTCAGGCTTTCCATGGGCCACATCACGAAGTGGGCGGCACCCATCTCCTCTCCCTCGCTGTTTTACCTTCCCTGTCTCTAAAAAGGGCTGGTACTCGTTCAGCTGGGTGAACTAGGGGGACTGTGCAAAAGTACGGAATGGTCACTACTTAGAGGATGTCCATGCTGAACACAAATGGATGACCGTGTAATTTTTCGTGGTTTTGTCCAGACAAGCTCTTGTTTCTCCGCACATCTCTCCTGCCTTCTCCACCTAAAAAAAAAATAATAAAATAAAAATTAAGACGGGCTGTTACCTAAAGAGGAAACTCCAATCTGGGTGGGAACTTCGATACGTTTTCCTGCCGACCAACCCCACCCCTACCCCTTTCTCTTTACCCTCGCTCTTCTTTTTGCACCTTCCTCTCCTTTTTTCCTTCCTTTCTTCCTTCCTTTCTTCCTTTCCTTCCTGTCTTCTCTGGCAGAATGGCTGGCGGGGGCTGACAAGTGAGTGACAGACTCATTTTTCTGTGTCTGCCGGTGCTGGCTTCAGTCTACGGGGACTTTTTACAGAGAGGTAACAATTACACGAGTTTAGGGTGAGTTATGGGCTATAGGACAAGACGGTAGATAGATGATGTAACTGCAAGACAGATAGATGTCAGGCAAGATAGAAACAGAAAGGGGTTGGGGTGGGATTAGAATGGATGAGGTGGATTATCAAACCTAAAGTGTTTAGGTAGAGCGAGAGAGGAGGGGGGGGGAGGAGGGAGGGAGGGAGGGAGAGAGAGAGAGAGAGAGAGAGAGAGAGAGAGAGAGAGAGGAGAGAGAGAGAGAGAGAGAGATGAGAGAGAGAGAGAGAGAGAGTGAATCTCTGTGTGTGTGTGTGTGTGAGAGAGAGAGAGAGAGAGAGAGAGAGAGAGAGAGAGAGAGAGGAGAGAGAAGAGAGAGAGAGAGGAGAGAGTGAGAGAGAGAGAGAGAAACCTTTCACTTGCAAAAATAGAGGTGAAATACATAAGTGATTGATAGATGGCCAGAAAAGGGGAAAGCAACTTAATCTCTTTAATCCAGGAAATTTGCATGAGGCTTTAAGAGTAAAGACAGCTTCTTGATTCCAAAAGAAAGTAACAGACATACAGACTGAACAAAAACAAAAGAAGGAAAGAAAGAAAGACAAATGGGAGCAAATATCAAAGGCCCATTGCAAATTAGAAGTGCAGAGAGACACAAAAACTAAATTTTGAGGAAGAAAACAGTCAAGCGAGCTCTTTAAATATTCATCTTTCAAATGAGAGGACGAAAGATTGAAAGACAAGGCGTGATGGTTTGTGGAAAAAGGGTCAGACACCCCTGCAGAGAGTTAAAAAAAAAAACCACCATGAAATCTTGACACAAATTGCTGCAGAGGAATAGAAAAGAAAAGTGAAACTAGTGTGAAACTCCACGTAGCTTGGTTTTTTTTAGATTAGCTGTATTTGTGTTCAGTGTGGACGGCTTTTAAATTCTTTTATTTTTTAAAATTCAAATTCTTTATTTTGAGGATAATGAATAAGCACTCGTGTGCTTTTTTTTATATCTAGTCCCCGCCCTTATCAGGAATAACATCAAGATTTTTATTAAAAACTGAACAAAAACAACAATAATAAATCAAATAACAAAAACAAGAGAGAACAACAGTAACAAACAAGAAAAGAAATGCAGAAAAAAACAATAATAAAATAACAAAAAGCATCATACAGAGAACTGAAATAAACAAATGATGATTATGATAAAAGACGCTGATATTCGTCTATATCACATGAGAGTAAACAGACATTAAATTGAAGACAACACCAACAAAAAGATGCTGATCAGTAGCAAACACGAAAACAAGATGGTGGTCATCCCTGGAGTCGGAATGTGGCTACCTAAATGGTGGAGGTGGGAACGGTGGTATACGCAAAAATATTACCGTTGGTAAACCTCGGAGCTCAAGCTGAGAAATAGGGGAAACAAAAACCAAGATGACGACCCTGCCTGTAAGCCTTACTCAATACCACAGTTAGTATTCTTTCTGGTATCTATCATTCATAACAGGTTTTGTCCCAGTGTTGTTTTCTTCATGTTACAAATGGTTGACTTTCAGAACTCTACATGGTTCTTTACCCTGTCTCTTCCTCTTCCTCTTCTCTCTGCCGTAATCAGCAAGGAAAGACTGAAGTGTTCATTTACTGGTTTTCTGCCTTGTGTGTTTGACTTGTATTGGGAACTTGAGTGGTTAAAACAAGAAAAAAAAATTTTCTCACCACACAAGTTGCCGTGAGTGTTTTTGTAATTAATGTTTAATTTTAGAGACGGCCTAATTCTGTTCCTTGCCTTGCCTTGCCCAACACACAGCGTGAGAGTTGGCATCAGGGATTATGGGGGGGGGGGGGGGTGAGGAGGTGGTGGAGGCGTGAGGAGATAATGAGAGTTGAAGAATAATGAATAACACTGAGAGGAAGACAAGGGGACAGTGGCGGAAGGGGGGGCCCTTCATGTTGGTGGCTTTGTCCGTTTTTGCTTTGTCTCTGTGTCACTCATATATGGCCACATAGCCATATCAATATGCACTGTGCACACGAGTATGTGCATGTGCGCGTGCGCGGCACGTATTCACACACACACACACACATGCGCGCACGCACGCGTGCACACACACACACACACACACACACACACACACACACACACACACACACACACACACACACACACACACACACACACACACAAGTGAACGAGATTTTTTTTAAAAACACAAAAAACAGGCTTTCTCCAAGTAATTGGCCTTTATCCAAACAGCCCTTCGTCTAAAAACGTTAACATGGGAAGTGTTTTGTTTCGGTTTCTTTAGAAAATTACCTCTCAGCTCTGTCCTGTTTTGGACACTGTGTTGACTCTGTTTCCATGCGTGTCCCTTTTCCATCCCATTCTTCTCTTTTCTTCTTCTTTTCTTCTTCTTCTTCTTCTCTTTTCTTCTTCTTCTTCTTTCTTTCTTCTCTTCTCTTCTTCTTCTATTCCTTCTCTCTTTCTTCTCTTCTTCTTCTTCTTCTTCTTCTTCTTCTTCTTTTCTTTCTTCTTCTTCTTCGAGATAGGAGAGAGAGCTCAGACTGCAGTTTCTTTATCATGTGAACGAAAATGCGTTACGCTGCCGTTAAGCGCCTGACAAGTCAGGCCCAGCGCATCCGACATTATCGTGGGAGAGAATTGTTATCTTTTAAATCTTTTTCTGGAAGAATGAGGACAAGTGAATGAACCAAGAAGGCAGAAAATAGACAAGAAGGGGGTGACAGCAAAAAAAGGAACAAGGCACATTAAAGAGGACCGGGATAGAAAAGAGGAAATTCATAGCCTGACAGGTTTTCTAGAAGGTGGGGATACCATTTACACTGACAGGCCCCCACGGTGGATATAGTATACTAGCTCTGTGGGGAAATTATTGTTAGTCTACTGTCCCTGCGGAGAACATGTCACTACAAGAGCAGAGCCCACCCCACCCCCCTTTTCTTAAGATAAATAAATCCTATCTGTGTATGCATTTGTTTTCTCACGAGAGTGGCTTTATTTTCTTTGCAAAACTTTACTTGATTATTAATAATGATAATCGCGAAAAAAAAGGATACCCTCTTTTCACAAATGTAGGCCTATAAGTAGTTGACAAAATCACTGCATTCAAATTTATAGGGAAAGTTGGTCATGAGGTCGACAACCGACACAAGCTTCGTGTAATATTTTTTGTTGTTGTTGAGATAATTATGGCGGTGTCATTGTAATCTGTTTACATTGTTCGTGTTTCTTTTATCGATTCTAGTTTTGTTTTATTTTTTTGTTTGTTTTATCAGCACACACAGTTTTTAATAGATCGCATATTATATGTTGGACAGAAATGTAATTTTAGAGTCAGAGAGAGGGGGGGGGGGGTTGAGGGCCGACGGACGGACGGACAGACAAAGACTCCCCTCTCCCTTTGCGTTATGCAACATTCCAAAACATCACAGACGTAGACGCTATCTCGGACGATGCAAGGACCAGGGCTTCGGTTTATTGTCTCATCCAAAGGACTTTGACATTCAGTTCAATTTTTTCGTCAAACTGGGATGAAAGGGCGAGACTGCGAATCGAACGTCTTAACCATCTTGCCACCCCCCCTTTTTTTTTTTAATAGAGCTTTGTGACAATGGAAAACGAGATTGGCACTGGGGCAAACTAAACACTAGGGCTTTGTGGGGGAAAGTATGTGTACGACCACACAGTGATCATGACGGAATACTACAGCTTTGTGGGAAATGAACTGGGATCTGTACAAGGATTCTGGTAGATCTGTTGCCGCAGATCCCCGTTACTGATAAGTGTCCGGCCGGCGTACCAGATACGGGGGATTTGGCGCAGGCATAGGTGGACATATGTCTGGATCCCGTTATCTCATGTGGCTGTCCATGTTTCTGGAAGTCGGCATCCTTGTTGTAAAGCCTGGTGAATGGAACTGTGAATAGTGGATAAAAACTTTTAATGCAGCAATAGGTGGATAGCCAAAATCGAGCATGTGAGTGTATTTTGTCATGTACAGTCTTGGCCTCTCATGGCAAGATGGATAGGATTTCTTGGGAGCTGGTCATCCTCCTCCCCCCTTTCTTTTTTTCTTTTTTTTTAACATTTCATGGGGTGATTTTGGTGAGGATGGAACAGGCTTGCATACTCAGCAGGAGTCTTGTGGAGCGTTGAAAAGTTGATTGATCCCATCATGGAGGGGGAGACTTGGTAAGTATGCTTGATGATCTGCCTGCCTCCACAGAAGACAGAAACTGACGCAAGACGTGTGCCATAATAATTTATGTGTACTGGTCATGAGGTGTGTCCAATATTATGCACTTGACAAGAGAGATGCCCCGTGTATGCACTACGTATAAAAGGTTTGTCCCATCCATGCACTAGGCATGGGATGTGCCCCATGTATGCACTAGGCATGGGATGTGCCCCATATATGCACTAGGCATGGGATGTGCCCCATATATGCACTAGGCATGGGATGTGCCCATATATGCACTAGGCATGGGATGTGCCCCATATATGCACTAGGCATGGGATGTGCCCCATATGGGCACTAGGTATATGTCCCATATATGCACTAGGCATGGGAAGTGCCCCATATATGCACTAGGCATGAAATGTGTCTCATATATGCACTGGGCATGAGATGTCTCATATATGCACTAGGTATGTGTCCAATATATGCACTGGGCATGAGATGTGTTCTATATATGCACTAGGCATGAGATGTTTCCTACATATGCACTAGGTATCTATCTATCCCTTAGTCTGGCGACCGTGGGGGCACCCCTGAAGACTTGACAACCAGTTCCCTCTATTCCTCTCTCTGTTCTGCCTTTCTCAAAATTTGGCTGAGTTCTAGGCCTGTCCATTCGCTGATGTTGTCCTCCCATCTCTTCCTTGGTCTGCCTCTTTTTCTTCCTCCTTGGACAGTGTCTTGCAGTATTGTTTTTGAAAGTCTTAATTTGATCTTGTGAAATGCCCATACCATTTGCTTTTTTACGATTGATAGGTTTTCGTAGGGACCAATTGTTTGCTGGATTCTGTTATGCACTTCTTCGTTGCTTATGTGGTCTCTGTAGGAGATGCCAAGGAGTCTCTGGAAGCATCTCATCTGAGATGAGGTGCACTAGGTTTGTGCCCCATATATGCACTTGGCATGAGATGTGTACCATGTATGCATTAGGTATGAGATGTGTTCCAGGTATGCATTAGGTACATGTCCCATGTATGCACTAGGTATGAGATGTGTTCCAGGTATGCATTAGGTATATGTCCCATATATGCACTAGGTACGAGATGTGTTCCAGGTATGCATTAGGTATGTGTCCCATGTATGCACTAGGTATGAGATGTCCCATATATGCACTAGGCATGAGATGTGTCCCATGTATGCACTGGGCATGAGATGTGTCCCATATATGCACTAGAATATATGAGATGTGTCCCAATTATGCACTAGGTACATACGATGTGTCCCATGTATACACTAGATAAAAGATGTTGCATGTACGCACTAGGTACATACGATATGTCCCATGTATGCACAGGTATATGTAAGATGTTTCCCACGTATGCACTAGGTAAAAGATGTGTCCATGTATGCACTAGGTAAAAGATGTCTCACATATGCACTAGGTGTAAAGCTTCATTAGACTCTCTTTCTGCAGATCTCCACAGGGGATCTTACATGAAACTTGTCTACCTGTGAAATGGATCAAGTTTTTAAGGATTTGAAGAAAAAAATATATAAATAAAAATCACTGACATGATTGTTGATTTCACTTAATGGTTCCAGCTATTTTAAGTGAGCAACTTTTTTTTCCCCTTTTTACACTGGTAGAGTCAAGAAGATATGTGTTTCCATTATGTGTGGGCAGTGCATACATGCCTGCATGTGCATGCATGTAGATGCATGCAGTGTGTAGTGTCAAAATTTTCATGATCTTCCATGTCAGCTCCGTGTACATAGTTATGCCACTACCTTTTCTTTGTCTATGTGTAGAACACATACACAGTAACACACTGAGCGCATGTGTTAAAGATCCTGTCATTCATGTTGTGTGGTTGCAGAAATACAAAACACTATGGCATATACCTGAAGCTCTACCAGCCTGCAAAGTCATGACATTTGAGTTTTCAAGTATCAGGTAAGTGAATTTTGGGGTATAATCATATTGACTAACATGTACAGTACAGTATATTCTATATATTTCCCTGGGAAAACAGAAAATACAGACTTTAAAAAAGATGACTTTAATCTAATTAATATAAATTAATATCCACTTATATTTATCTCATGAATTGCAGCGGTTTTGTTCATTAGTGATGAATCAGTAGTCTAAGGGAAACTCACCCATATGTAGAAAGCGAGAGGCTGGGGTTTGATTCCTGACTGAATGAACTAAAGCTTTACCCCCATCCACTGGACCATGAATAGAAGCCGAGGTGCTTAGTCTTTCAGGACAAGTTGTCCCTGGTAAATTCCCTTGAGGGAAACAAATACACATGTAAACAGGAATTTTTTTTTAAGTGGGTAGTATTGCTTTTGTGGCAACATGCTCTTCCCAGGGAGAGCAGCCTGAATTTCACACTAGAGAAACTGCCCTGACAAAGTGATGCACAATACCATACCTCGTTTTTACAGTATAAGGGAGAGAATTTCCCAGGCAGACAAAATTGGCATGACTTGCAGTACATTCCCTTTACATCTATTAGAGCTGTCACCATGATTTCAGTACCCAGGATCCTAACCTGGAGCTCTGCCTACTGGTTGTACTGGTGGTGATAAGCAGCTGGTTGGGCAGACGCTAAAATTGTAAAACACGACGTCATGCAAAAATGATAGGCAGTGTGCAGGTTTGTTGAAGAGGGAACATGATTTTGCACATTTGTTTTCCTAGCGAGAACAGCTTTAGTATCTATTATTTTATTGTATTCTTTTATTCTTTTATTTCAAGAGTTTCCAGCCTTCATGTGCTTTTTTACATCCAGTCCCCTGTGTGATAGAATAAAAACTACTACCCAAATGAACAAACACCAATTACAGCAAGAAATAGTATAAATCTTTGAAAAATATCTTCTTGACAAGTCAAAACTGTCATTTAGAAATTTTAAGGTCATTTGCATCTTAAAATTTTTTTAAAGTATGGTCCATTTCCACTATCCGATAACATTAAAACTGTTTTAGTACTTGTACAACTGTCTTTCTAAACCAATGATGCAGTCTAATCTATACAAGTTAGATACACGAGACCATGACAAATATTAATCTGATATGGCTGAATACTACTGTTTAGTTAAGAAACTCGAGTTATTTTGAAAACTGTTGTGGACTCAAACAGTGCATATAATGCACTAAAGACCTCTTAGCTAGTGAGAGGTACTGCTCAATTTACAATCTTTTTTTTTTTTTTAATTGTTTTGCATGAGATTGGGAGAACTGATTAATGTGTGTGTGTTGTTGCATGCACGCACGCACATTCAGACAGGATCTCAGCCATGCAACTCTCAATTTCTTGAATCTTTGCACTAGCACAAGACTTATTGCTCTCATAACAAAACTTTAATGTTTCAACAGAAACAAAAAACAGCTGAAATTGGAATTTTCACATACAGGCAGTTTGGTTGGGTTTTTTTGTTTTGTTTATTAGCATAACTTCTCATCACTTTCTCAGTCTCTCCAAGTCACTGTTTGATACATGTATTCACTCTCTCTTTTCTCTCTCTCTGTGGCAGGCAGCATCATTTATCCAGCAAAGCAAATCACGGATCACAGGTATCATCAGGCTAGGAGGAGGAGGGGGGGCAGGGGGCGGGGTGGTGGTGTGGGTCTCCAGTTCCTCCAGCAGCTTCAGGCACTTGGTCTGCAGGATCGTCACCGCCTCCACCACCAGATCCTCTGCGTTCCTCGCCCCCACTGACTCCACTGAAACTGAAAGGTGAGTTCCCTGGTGAGTTCCTAGTGGTCACTGCTGCAAACACTAACAATCTAGCAGATAATGCCAAAAACACTTTAATCGTCCCTGAAGGGCAATTACAATACTGACAGGCATATTGATATGAATCATAATCAAAAGATACAAGATAGCTACATTTCATATTTGTTCAAACATTATACCTTCACATAAAAATATCACAATACACACTCGTAGGCGCGCGCACGTGCACATACACACACCCACACACAATGTTATTAAAACCATTGACTAGAAAAAAACATAAACACTCACGTTGGCATACACACAAAGAAGACATGAATTTATGAACAATTCAAAAAATCAAAGCCAAAAAAGCAGTTATCTTATTGCTCGTACTCGTGGACATATGCCAAAAGCTCCTTAAGATTATTCTATTCGTATTTGTGCAAATTTCATGCTTTTTTTTCTTTTTTTTCTTTTTAGCCGCCTCATCTTGTTAGGTTTTAACAATTTTATTGCTCATACAGATTTTAAGTTGCTTTTCTGTTTTGGTTAGGTTCCACACTACTTATTCCTATCTCTATCCGAGCCGTATCACATCTCGTCCTCAGGGTGCTTATCAATATTAGGCTACCAACCAGAAGGGCCCTGCACTTCAGCTGATCTGAACTATCAAACGCAGGATGCCCCTAACAGATAGAAATAATAGCTTGTTTTGTGGAGCCAGTCTGAGCCAACTTGAGATTTCTCCCATTAAGGCTTTGACAACAAAGCACCATACGTATGATAGTAATGTAAGGGAAACAAAAAAAGATCACCATGAAATTAGAGCAACCAGGGCCAGGCAATTGTTTGCATTTTGTGTGTGATAGTGATAGAGATTTCTTTTTGCCGCTTCTTCATCTGTTGTTGAAGCTCTCTGCCTTAGCCAGACCCAGATGTGTCATGCTGCAGCCTCGAGGTCAGAAGTCCACAGTGAGGTAATCAGTGTCAGGCCACCAGCCAGAGGGGCCCTGCACTACTGCTGGATCACTTTGGTGGTGTTCAATGGTGCCTGATCTGAGCTAACATACGCAGGACACCACCTACTAAGCCCCCTACTAAGCCCCCTACTAATGACAGTATTAGCTCAGTGGTGGAGCCAGACTCAGTGAGAGGCCCACCCGAGGTGGCGACCATCATGACTTTCTCCTGTGAACCTCCAACCCCAAAGGCTTTGACACAAACCAACCACATGCACAAAGGTGTATGGGGAACCAGAAGGAAGGGGACCAGAGCAACTGGGGCCACTTAATCAGGGAGTTCTTTTTTATTGCATGATGATAATGAGGATGATGTAATGGTGCTGCTATGGAGGTGCATGTGCTTTGGCAGGGCTGTACTCTTTTTTTTTTTATTATTATAATATATCCCGGTGTCAACCAGGCCCGAGAGATACCTGCAGTGTGGGTCAGGTAAGTTGAGCAACTCTCTCAAAATTGCATCTGTAAAGTGGATGAAGCTCGACTGTGTGGTCAGTCTTCCTAGTGAGCTTGTAGCAATGTAAGGCCGTGTTTATAGAGAAAGTGGGTAGGCAGGTTACCACAAGATGGGAAAAGGAAAGAGGAGAAAAAACACACTCATATGCAGTCATCAATAACAGCTAGGCCTAATAATAGACAGAATGGCTCCTTTTTTTGAAGACTTTTTATTGTTAGCAGTTTCACAAAGTTTCTTTAACCCAACATTGTTAGGAGAATTGGTGTTCATGAAATAAACAAAAGGAGATCACTTGACTGAATACCATCACCTTTTATTCCTATACACGAATGTATCAAAGGACTTTTGAAACCGTAAAGTAAAAAAAACTATACAGCCAACACAACTCCGGCGCGACACGCACAGAACAAGAACTAAAAGTTGGTTCTGGTAATTTCCTGCCTCGAGAGACATGCATTGTCTATGTACACTTACAAAGCATAGCAACTAATATTCCTCACGCAAGTTCTCGAAACCCGCTGTCTCTATAAATGCTACCTAACTCTGGAGTAAAAAAAGAAAAAAACCCTAACCTATAACTCGATGGGATTCAAATCCCCAGTCTTCCAGCAAGGAGGAACCCAATGCACTGCTATGCACAGTGCTACAAGAGTCATTGGGTTGGTTTGGGGGGGGGGGGGGGTGTTTCTGCTGGGCTCCTGCCCAGAGTGAGTTTGCTGCAGGCTCACTGGGAAGACTAGGACCACACAGCTGAACTTTTAATCCACTTTACAGATGCAAGTTTGAGAGTTGCCAACTTACTTGCCCAACGCTGGAGGACTCTGCTTTTCTTAAGGCCCAGTTGATGCTAGGATATATTGTGATAAACCACAGAGTACAGCCCTGTCCAGCAAGTCTCAAAGCGCATGCACTTCTATAGCATCATCAATACATCGCCATAGGTCATCATGCAGTAAAAGAAAATTGTCCCCTGATTCAGTGGCCCCTTGTTGCTCTGGTCCCCCATACACTAATGTGCCTGTGGGAAGTTTGTGTCAAAACCTTTGGGGTTGGAGGTTCACTGGAGGGGGTCTGTTGTGGTGGTCACTAACCTTGGAGGGTGTCTCACACAGTGTGGCTCCATGACTGAACCATTACTGTCATCAGCAGGGGGGCTTAGTGCGCATGGTGTTCTGCGCTTATGTTACCACAGAACAGGCACCACTGAACACCACTAAAGTAACCCAGGGGCAGTGCAGGGCTCCTCTGGCTGGTTGCCCCCACAGTGGCCTAACATACTAAGTTCCCCATCCCCATGTAGATGCGTAGACCCATATGTGCCACATAAACCTAGGCTCAGCTGAGGCAGAAACATTCACATGAGCAGCAGGACAGGATGGACTGTGTAGCAGAGTGGTTCAGACCATTTGACTTCAATCCTGTTGGTCCATGAAGTTGTGTGTTCGAATCTCAGCGTCAGGGTCTGGTGAGTTAAGGGTGGGGATTTTTATGATCTCCCAGGTCAGTTTCAAGTGCAGACCTGCCAGTGCCTTAATCCCCTTTGTGCATGTACTACACATGCAGAAGATCAAATATGCGTGTTAAAGATCCTGTAATTCATGTCAGTGTTAGGTGAGTTTACGAACATACCCAGCATGCAACCTGTACAATAAAATGAGCTGCTCTCAAGTCAGAATGACATGGCTGAGGCCAGCAGGCAGACCTTCAAATTGACAAGCAGAGGAGAAGAGTAAGCACTGTGCACCCCATCCTGTAAGGGAACATAGAGAGAAAGAGAATAAATCTCTCTCTCTCTGTTCCCTTACCAGCTGGGTAGTGCATACTCTTCTCCTGTGCTTGTAAATTTGAAGGTCTGCCTGCTGGCCTCACCTTCAAACATAAAGCACAGGAGAAGAGTATGCACTACCCAACCAGTTAGGGAACAGAGAGAGAGAATTATTCTCTTTCTCTCTGTGTTCCCTTACAGGATGGTGTGCATAGTGCTTACTCTTCTCCTCTGCTTGTCAATTTGAAGGTCTGCCGGCTGAGGCAGCCGACATATTCTGACTTAAGGGCAGCTCATTTTATTGTACAGGTTGCATGCTGGGTATGTGCGTGTTTTCATAACCCACCAAGCGCTGACATGAATTACAGGATCTTAAGCATGCATATTTGATCTTCTGCATGTGTAGTACATGCACAAAGGGGATTAAGACCCTGGCAGGTCTGCACTCGAGTTAACCAGGGAAATCATAAAAATCCCTACCCTTAACTCACCAGACGCCGAGATTTGAACCCACGGCTTCATGGACCTACCGGATTGAAGTCAAATGGTCTTAACCACTCGGCGACACAGTCCATCCTGTCCTGCAGAGAAAAAAGCATGCATGCCTAGCCATACAATTCTACCAGTGCTCTCTCTTACTGACTCTGTACTAACATACTAGACTAGTATTTTGTAATATGAATATGACTACAGTCCACACACAGCCACTATACATGTACTCTTGTCTGCTTCCAGGTGGAGACCACGCACCATTGGAAAAGATGATCCATGTAAAGCAGAAACACTCTACACACCAGATTCTGAATATTTTCCTCTTGTACTTTGAACATGGTGCATTAAAAAACAAAATACTGCTCAAGATGTGTTTTTAGACTCGTTTTAAAGAATGAATGCCAGACACATTGAGATACAAAGAAAGACCATACCTCTTATAGGCATTACAAAAAAAAAGATCCCAATACCCTCAGAGTGATTTTAACAGAAGACTGGGAGGGAATCTATACAATGATGAGAAATAAAAGATAGGTCAGAACTATCAAAGAACCCAAGCCAAGTCTGTACTCCCTACTAAACTGGACAGACAACTGTTTAAAGATAGCAGCAACCAAACCTGTAAACCCCTAACCACAACCGTAAGACATATTTTAAATCAGGAAATTTCCCCAAAGCTGGACTGCACAAAATCTCGCCATTTGTGAACCTCAGAGCTCTAGCTGAGGATTAAAAGCAAAAAAAACAGAAAATATCCTGAATTCTTAACAGAAAAAGCTTTAGGTGGAAAAATAATGGCTTTGTAAGACTGACTCTTCTTTCCAAAGGCCTACTTGTACCAAATGACTTGGAGAACGACCACATACTCTTTGAAAAACATTACCAAAATTCAACAGAACACAAAATGCTAAAGACTGAATGACAGTAATTCTGCCATCATGTCCACCAAAAAATAGAATGTTCTTCACCACATTTTTATTTCCTAATAAAGAACAAAGTGTGATCCTCTTGAAAAAAATTCCATCACTTACAATCATCAAGCTCTGAACACTCAAAAGGATGTCAGACAGTCCACAATATTGTGAACATAAGGGACACCTTTTCCTGAACAATTTTTTTCAACTCTTACAAATATTGAATCATAGCAGATGCAGTACATACACAACTCTCCCAGTTTTTATTCTGTTTGCCTTCACGTTCTGGTCCTAACATGAGCACTGCCTGAAGAACTCACATAACCTGACAAGACTTTCAGATCTTGCCTGAGAAGAAAGAAAAGAGAGAAGGTACTTACAGATGAAGTGATCCCGGATACGTTCCAGAGAGACGGCATCCTTCAGGTCTTCCTGACGAAACACCTCGCGACTCAGGGTGTCTGCTCGGGCATTGGCCACCACAGCCTCTTTTCCTGAACATCACCACCACCACCAATCATGACAACACTTGTCAATGACGAAAGACGTCTCAAGCTATATATAACGGCTTATGGTTTTTACCAGCTAGAGATATATATGCACACAACAGAATGAGGCACTCGGGTTGCAAACAATATTGTAAAATATTTTATGTAATAGGTATCTGCTCCCTATTGAATGTAGTCCTTAAACTTCAATGTGATCTGACAAATAACGTTTTCTCTTTCACTATTTGTTACACAGCTTTTTCCTTTTTTTTGTTCCTTGGCTGAAGCTCTTAATCAGTTAAGTAGGTCTTATAAACAAGAACCAGGCAATATGATCACAAAAACAAACCAAAGCATTAACTCCCTAGTAAATGTTGTTTCCTCTGTATGGACTAATTATTACATGACCCAAATACACCCTTGGAAGTAGGATATAGTATCATTAATATCACTTGACAGAGCACACATTTTCATTTCATGCTATTCTTAGCCCCACCAACCACACAGGCCATATCAGATTCTGCTTAAAAAAATAAAATAAAATAAAAAACGCAAGAGAATGGACTAGAAAGTGAGAATGCTATTTACACTTTAAAGAGCCCATGGCACTCCCCAAAGGGATAAGAGAACACACACAGCTGTCAGTTTCCCCCCACTTTCAGCTCATCTCAGCAGCTAATTAATTCATCCCACCCCAGTCCAGCTGGGGCCAGCTGGTGCTATTTATAGAAGAAACTGAACAGGTAAAAGGAAAGGGCACACTAAATATAGCGCTATTGACTGAGTGATGTTGGATTTGTGCACACGTTAAATCCTGTTACGCATTTTGTAAGAGTAGGCCATTGTGTGCAGGTGGGAACAGATGACAATTTACAAAACTGCACACACATGGGGACTGGATGAAAAAAAGCACATGAGTGCTTATTCCATTATCCTTGATATAAAAGAGATAACAACAACAACAAAAAAGAGTGCTAAATTCAGCAAACCCTTTCCTTTTACCTAGTGAGGTCAGTTCCTGCTATAATAAGCACCAGCTGGCCCCATCTGGGATGGGATGGAAAAATTAATTAGCAGCTGAGAGGAGCTGAAAGAAGGGGAAACTGAGAGGTGTGAAATGATAAAATTACAGTCCTTACCATGTTCACTGTCCCTCAGTTCGATGACGCCCGGGGAGAAGCATTTCTTCAGGCGGTATGCCTCCTCCCCCACTATGGGCCTCAGCAGTGTGATGGTGGGCAGCAGGCGATACGTCGCTGTGGCTGTAACATCAGTGTTGTCATTGTCGTTGGTGGTTACATTGTTGTTTGTTATAGTGTTGCTGTTGTTTGCTTGTTCGTTGCATCATGTCATAGTGTGATGACAGAAAACTAGGTCGCTGTGGCTGTAACATCAATGTTGGTGTTGTTGTTGGTTTTATTGTTGTTTGTTATAGTGTTGCTGTTGTTTGCTTGTTTGTTTGTTACATCATGTCATAGTGTGATGACAGAAAACTAGGTCGCTGTGGCTGTAACATCAACATTGGTATTGTTGGTTACATTGTTGTTTGTTACAGTGTTGCTGTTTGCTCGTTTGTTGCATCATGTCATAGTGTGATGACAGAAAACTAGGTCGCTGTGGCTGTAACATCAATGTTGGTGTCGTTGTTGGTTACATTGTTGTTTGTTATAGTGTTGCTGTTTGTCACATCATGTCATAGTGTGGTGACAGAAAACTACCAATATGCACACACATAAACAACTTAGTTTCTCTCGAAATGGAAGTCTGACTTCATCTTTTTAAGTTAAGACTATTTCTCTACTGTTGGGGTCATTGGGGGGTCACCCTCTAAAACTTTCCATTACACTTAAACAAAATATGTTTGAACCATTTATCATCACTCAATACATTTCACATATATCAAGGAAACAGTGCGAGCAGAAACAAGACCCAGAACAGAAAATTATGTTTATGAGAGAGAAATTTCTGGCGAAAATGGCCTAAAAATGGCGACGAAAAACCGGAACGCTTACCCCTACTCGCTTCTAAAGTTCACTACTGCAAAGATCGTAACCCCTAGTCAAAAATTCTTTCATAGAACTAAAGATTAAAGATGCATTGAAATACTCACGTAAAGAACTGGTGTTTTTAAATAGTTTTCTTGACAAACAAAGATTGTGAATTTCGGGTTTCTACGTTACCAGCCACGTCACAGATCATGACCAACTTTTTGCTTTCAGCACCAAGTCACCAGACGATAATTGCACAAAATTTGGTTACAAATCGATTATTTATCGAGCGAAAATTAATATCAAGCTGCAGTTTCATGCTTGAAATCAAATGAGTAAATGTAGTCTAAAAAAATCTGTTTTGTGTCACAGATCATATACACGTTACTGGCAGAATTAATGTGCTTAGCAAAATTATATCACACAGGGCAGTCCACTGTTTGCTGTTTGCCTCGATGAATTGTGGAATAGAACACGCGTCTGTGACGTTTTTCTGCGAATTTGACGGGAGAAAGTGACGTATTAGGTAAAAATGAGTGCTGTGTCACACCTTCTCTCTGCTGGAAGTGCACTGTTACTTGTGTGTGTGGAACAATAGTCTTGAGGACAAATCAGCAAAATAGTTATTTTTGGTAAGTGTACTTCTCTGAATTTGTAATGGATTAGGCAAATAATATGTTTATGCATGTTCTTGTGTCAGTATTCTTTGTTCTGTGAGTCTGTTGTGTTGATGTGGTTGACAAAAATGAGATGTGTGGAAATGTAAAAAGGAGTCATATGAAATGAAGGTTTGCTCTCATTTCATATTTCTTTACTGGCACCATCTGTTGAACTTTTCTTTACATTATCTTGCATATTTTATCATATTCAGCGGTTGTACATTGGCCAATAAACATAAGAAGAGAAACAAAATCAGTTTGAAGATTGTTGGGTAACGTTGCCTCCATTCAGTCTGTGACATCGTCGGGAAAGAGCAGACAGTGACAGGAGCTGTCAACACTGACCTGTTGAACCCTTCCTCTTTCTCTACAGTCTACCATCCACGGCCACACGTCTCTTTCCCCCCCCCCCCCTCCCCCCCAATTATTACCTTGTTTTCGGCAGGTGCCTGTAAATTGTCATGGTACCAGAGCTGTTAGCTCTTTCCAACCACCACTCCACCCATCTCTCTCTCTCTTCCCTGCCCCACCCCCCCCCCCCCCCTATGTCTCCACTCCCTCCCAACACACATACACACAATTCTCTGTCTCCCTGTGTGTGTGTGTGTGTGTGTGTGTGTGTGTGTGTGTGTTTGTGTGTGTGTGTGTGTGTGTGTGTGTGTGTGTTTGTCTGTCTCTCTCTCTGTATCAGTCTGTCTGTCTCTCTCTCTGCTCACACACACACACACACACACACACACACACACACACACACACACACACACACACACACACATAAAGAAGAGTTTCTCTCTCTCTCTCTCTCTCTCTCTCTCTCTCTCTCTCTCTCTCTCTCTCTCTCTCTCTCTCTCTCTCTCTCTCTCTCTATCTCACACACACACACACACACACACACACACACACACACACACACACACACACAAATGGGAGATTTTTAAATAGTGGACAAAACTTAAGAAGTACTAACAGGAGTGCTCTTCATCAGCTTACATTGATTTATGCTTCTTGTACTGATGTTTGTGCCTTTCTGCTGTATTGTTTTGATTGAATACAATTTTTTTTAATTTGTGTTGTGACACATGATTTGTACCATTAAGACTTACTTTCTAGTCTGCTCACTGTGTTGTTGTTGTGTGTTCCCCAAGTGTAACCTTCTGGGGGTGACCCAGAGAGTGCACTCTTGACTCACTCATCCCACCTGGGAATCACTGTGAGATTGAAATTGCACACTGAATGAGCAGTTTGCATGTATGACTGTTTCCATGTACCTCACCATATAAGCAGCAATACTGCAACTTCAGAGGAATTTTTCTCCTTTAATTACAGGAGAGTGCATGTTGTTATTAAGAGCTTGTCATGGCTGAAGGCAATCTCAAAACAACATTTTACAACATTACAACATTCTAGTGTAGGCCTTGGCAATTAGCTGACATCAATACCCCACACAGCTTTTGGCCTGGGCCAAACTCACTGCCTTACTAAACATAAACAAATTAAATTGTCTTTATCGATTAAAAAAAAAATTCTAGTCAGTTAATTATCTTTTTATATCTGAACTACTTGTTGATTTGTCTTGATTTTATTGCTTTTGTATGATTCATGTCAGTTCACCATGTTTTATACATGAAGAAAGGTTTTGTTTTCTTTCTTTATATTTCTTTGTTTTTCTGAACCATGTACACAAACAAATGAAAATTTTTATCATAATTCTTGTTAGTTGCTGTTCATGACCATGTAATCATCAATTCTGTAATAAAAGTATTGTTGTACATCAACAGTTTGCTTTGTTTTTTATTCAAATGTCATAATTGGTGTCACGTGTAATGTTACCACACAAACTTTAAAGGCCCATATCAGAGTTGTGTTTTGCACAATCTGTTTTCCATTCCATGGCTTTAATCTACATGCAATAACTAATGATGCTGAGGTATTCATTGAATACTGGTCAGAATGTCTTGGCTGTGTGATATTGTCATGACCCCCTTGTAACATGCATTACAGTGTCACACTTATTGCCGGTACCTACTCCCATAATTAAAAAATTGTTTTTGGTTTCTTTGTGTCTAGTGGTTGGCACTAAGTAGTAACTTCACTTCTGTATACTGTTTGTTGTAAATACATGTTTTCATTTAAAGTTATAGGCACAACAGTGTCACAGTGAAATGCTGTTACATTTTTTGGAACATGTGACTTCATTTGCATATATCTGAAGATACGAACCACCTGCTGCTGTTTTGATAATGGCTACAAAATCTTTAACCATTTGGCTTTTCAAAATTAACAGAATAAAGCCTTTATCACAATATTTAGAAATTGAGCCATTTTCCTGTTTTTGTTGCCAACAGTGGAGAAATAGTCTTAAAGAAAAAAAATCTACATTCCTATCACCAAAGATGGCAGCTTTAGTTAGAATTTATGAATACAGCAGTGTTTGGCCGATCAGAGATGTCACGAGTGCTGTGGTGAAATCTGTCTACACAGCTGATGCCCATTTCAATTCCATTACATGCGTGGCCCTTCACCACAGAATGAGTCGCATAGCACCAGATTTAACTGTCAACATAATCTGTAATGAAAAACTTATTCAATAAAACTTTTTTTTTAAATGACTGAAAATTTACTATTCTATGAAAAGTTATCACAAATTGAAATGCTACACTCCAGAAAGTGACAAAATAAAAAGTTGACAAATTTTGCATCGTAATATGTGGTCTGGATGAGGCGCTGGGTGTTTTTAAAGTAAAAGGAAACAAACTTCCGCACTGATACTTCAGTACAAGACAGAAGAAAGCTTACAGTTTTATAAACAATCAAACTGGACTACCTGACCCCCACCTGCCTAAAATCCACCCCAGCAAAAAAAATAGTGGGTCAGATGCTATGCGACTTATTTCACCTACCCCGGGGAGGGGCACAGGATAGCCTGGTGGTTAGAGTGATACGTTTGTGATCTGCTGACCTGGGTTCAATCCATTTCCCCAAAAAGTTCTTCGAATGAGACTACAAACCAAGGTCCTGTGTGCGGACGCACACAGTGTATTTCGGAAGAGTAGAGGCCACTGTGTGCTGGTGGGAATGGACGACAAAATTGACAAAACTGCAAACACATGGGGGACTGGATGTAAAAAAGCACATGAGTGCTTATTCCATTATCCTTGATATAAAAGAGTGACTATTCTCCTTGGCCGAGGAGGATTCAACAACCATCTCTCTTACAGCAGCAACACAGCACACACTGTACTCACAGTGCACAAATCCAACATCACTCAGTCAAGAGCACAAAATTTAGCGTGCCCTTTCTTTTTCCCTAGTGCAAGTGTGGTCAGCCCCTGCTATAAAGAGCATGAGCTAGCCCCACTTAGGCTGGGCTGGGATGGATTAATTAGCAGCTGAGAGGAGCTGAAAGTGGAGGAAACCGACAGCTGTGTACTCACCTACAGGGGAAAACTTGGCGTGGTCTTTGCCGATCCCTTTCACGCAAAACAGTTTCAGATCCATCTCCTGCTCAAACAAACATTTCAGAAATATCAATATTAATGGACGGGCAGATTGCACTGATTGGGGACAACTGCCAAAATTCCATCTTCAAACACCACTTTTCAAAGTAATTCTTATATATTGTTTGTAGTTTTATTTTTCAATGTCACTCTTTTAATAAATCAATTTTAGTTGGGTTTTTCTGAATACATTTTCGTCTTTCTCTTACGCTGCCTCATTTTTTTTTAAAAGCCCGAATGTCACTTTTCACCTGAAGCCATTCACCGTTATCTCATCACACAATACCACATGCAGACTTGTTCCGTCTTTACCCCAGAACCTGCAATATACAGGGCGCTGTTGTTGTTGAGCAGCTGTTAGGCCACCCATTAAAAGATACCCTGCACTGCAATCTCGTGGTGTATGTTTCCATTAACCCCTTCACTGCGCTGTTGACGAACAGCATTTATCATAGAGCCCATCACCAGCAATGCTCAGTTGACAATCACTGTTCATCATGATTCAATGCTCTCTCTGTTTCATCCAGCATGTGCCTGAGTAAAATATGATAGCAGGGAAAACGTTAACCTTTTACACTTTTCAAGTCAGAGTATCGCAAAACTTGGAAATGGCAGCTCTGTTGATAGACCGTTCTTGCTCTACAGCATCACTGCGACGGTTTTGGCGACATAATTTGCCCTTTTTCTGTATTTACCGGTCATTAAGTTCACTGGAAAGTGCCCTCGTACTTTTTAACCTCAAACTCAATCACGCACTCAATATAAGCTATTTATCTTGGTTCATTAATCCATCCATTTCTATCAATAAACAAGGTAATACGGCTGCAATGAAAAAATGCTGATACAATAAAATGATCCCATAAAATGATCCTTCTAAACTGACTGATAACTCCAATATATGGATGCCTCCTTCCCACCCCCACCACCTTAAAAAGGCTAAATATTGCCCATTCTAAACTAATATACCAGTTTAGGGATGCCTCTCCCCCCCCCCCCCAACCCGACCACCCCCCTACAAAAAAAGCTAAAGATTGCTCATAACTGCTCCACAGTATCAAAACATCATAGCTGCCATTTTGTATTTTTTATTTTGTTTTTTTTTTAAAGAGATAGGGATACAATTCATCACACTAGTTATTACTGATCTGTGTATGACGCTGATCTCACCTGGCCTGGCTTCAGTTTGGCCAGCAGGATGTTGTCATTCACAGGGCCAACCTCCACCTGCACACACCACAACCACACTTCATTACAGCAAACATCTGGGGAACAGGATAGCCTAGTGGTCAGAACATTGTGCTCGCAATCTGACGACCCAGGTTCGATTCCCACTGGAGGGGATTTTTCCCCTGGAGTTAACATAGATGCTGACTCCAGTCTCCCCAAAAGTCTTTCGGATGAGACTATAAACTGAGGCCCCGTGTGTGAACGCACACAGAACATCTTGCGCACATGTTAAATCATGTTCCGCTTTTCGTAAGAGTAGGCCACCGCGTGCCAGTGGGAAGAGATGACAATATTTACAAAACTGCATACACATGGGACTGGATGAAAAAAAGCACATGAGTGCTTATTCCATTATCCTCGATATAAAATAAAATAAAAATAAAAATCCCAACACTGTTCATCATCAATACTAGCACTTCAAATGTTATCTTACTAACACAAACACATTACACAATCACACTGTTCATTCCACCAACATGATTATTCACTACACTAATATCACAAACACTTTATTTTGGGAAGGGGGGGAGGGGGGGTTGTTCCTTGGGTAGAGCTCAAAGATTCACCAATGGTGAGATTTTGCGAAAGCAACCATTTTTGCCCATCATGAAGGTAGCTACATTCTGACTTTGGGGAAAACGTCTAAAAACAATAGAAATGTGCATGCATTTTTTTAAAAATGTATCATCCGTTTCCACCGACATACAACGACCTTCTCTTCCAAAAGGTAAAACAGGTTCAACAGTGTGCACAAGACATATTACAGGCATTTACTCACAGGATCTCAGTTTATCATCTCATCCAAAGGACTTCTGGGGGAGTGGAGTCGACACTGATGTTTAGTTCGGGGGGAAAAATCCCCTTGTCTTGCTGTCTTGGTGGCAGCTCAAACCTGGGATTGCTCCCAGGCGATCCAATTTATTTTATTTAATTTTTTTAATTTATTTTATTCTTTTATATCGAGGATAATGGGATAAGCACTCATGCGCTTTTTTTCATCCAGTCCCTGTGTGTATGCAGTCGTGTAAATATTGTCATCTGTTCCCACCGGCACACAATGGCCTACTCTTACGAAATGCGGAACAGGATTTAACATGTTCTGCGTGCGTTTGCATACGGGGCCTCTGTTTACAGTCTCATCCGAAAGATTTTTGGGGAGAGTGGAGTCAGCACTGATGTTAACTCCAGGGGAAAATCTCCTCCGATCGTGAGCAGAGCAATCTAACCACCAGGCTGTTCAGTCCCCACAAACACTTTTGCTATGTGAGCATCAAGCTCATAGTGCTAATCACACAAAACCCCTGTAAGCTTACATCATAAACACTGTCTCTCACACACACACACACACACACACACACACACACACACACACACATACACACACACACACACACACACACACACACACACACACACACACACACACACACACACACACACACACACACACACACAGCACACACCCACACACACACACACCACACACACACACACACCCCACAGTGACACACACACAGTGACACACACACACACACCACACACACACACACAGTGACACACACACACACACACACACACACACACACAATCAGATTTACCTGATTTCCTCTGGGAACCCACTCCAAATATTTTGAAGTCACTGAAACACAGCACAGCAGTAAAATGTATCATGCCATTCCCATCACCTAAACACCACGCACATAAAATGAAAAGATATCTGAAGTGCACATACCAATAAACTATGGCTGCCTTTCATCAATATCCCTCTTGACAAGACTGAAAATATTTCTTCTTCTTCTTCTTCAGCTAGAACTCCGAGGTTCACCAATGGTGAGATTTTGCAATATGCGACCATTTTTGCCCACCATGAAGGTAGCTGGTAAACTTCAGGGATGGTGTTCAAACACAACACCTGTGCATGCTTTTGTTCAGGGGTTTTCATTGTCATCCATTCCTACTGTTATTTGGACAGAAGCGGGAGATACTAATTCTATATACCAGAAATTAGATTCATTCTTCTGAAAGTCATACCCATCACATAAGTTAAAAGAACTTTTAACTTCACACCTTGGCAGAGATTCAGCCACTAAGATATTCATTTTAAACCTGTAAACAAAAAATGATCCTATTTCACTGACAACCCCCCTCTCTTCTCTCCCTCCCCCCTCCTCCCCTCCCAAAAAAAAAACCCCCACATACGAACACACACACACATCTGCAGAGATTTTGTAAACATGATCTTATATTATGTCACTATGTCAGCCACTGCAAAAATGTATCAATAAACCCAACTGCCATTTCAGCCAAGACCAGGTAAGTACAGTTTTGCTATAACCTTTAACAGTTGCTGATGTTTAGGAAAGTATATCCCTAACACCAACTCCCTCTCCCTAAATTGAAAAAAAAATCCAACAATAAAACAAACATATATACATAAGCAAAACAAAACAAAGTTCATAATTATTGTACTACATGTGAACTTACATCAGAATACTTCAACAACGTAACACAAGTGCAAAGCACTTCACCTTACAGTACAATCATGAATATTATGAATCTCTCTTGTATGTTCAAACTCAAAGCCTACCCCATAACCAGAAGTACAATAAATACAAACAAACAAATAAATGATGATTTATCACTTGTAGAGTAAAACAGGGGGCGGGATAGCTCAGTGGTCAGAGCACTCGCTTTCCCCAAGTCAAGTCAAGCAGTGTCAAGCTTGGTTACCAATTGGATGGGTGACCGTTTGCGCGCCTTGGCTTCAATACAGTCCCCCCAGTTCACCCACGTGTAAATGGGTACCTGCCCTCTTTAGGGTCAGGGAGGGTAAAGCAGCAAGGGAGAGGAGATGGGTGCCACCCTCCATATGCTGGCCCCTAGAGAAGCTGAGGTCTCTGATGCCTTGCTCCCCTACGACCACATAGGTTATGGGACACCTACCTACCTTAAATTAAAGCCATGTAAAAACTGACCTTTGCGATCATTATACAGCTGGTCGAGGTCTGTGGAGTTGGCTGCATTGGGGTTCTTGGTGCACCTCACCTTCAGGCGAAATTCTATGGTGTCTTGCTCTGCGCCCTCCGGCCCTGAAGCTGATCACACCACAATCGATTCACGATCATTATTTATGGCTCATACTTACATCATCATCAAACAAGTTATTTGTTATGTTAAATTGTGCTGAAAAATAAGGTGATCTATATACAATTCAACATAGGCTGGTGGGGTTTTTTTGTTTGTTTTTTAATGTAGTTTAACGTTACGCAATCCTAGAGTGCTTAAAATTACTATTGTTCT
>CM060320.1:24012679-24027679 GCA_030674155.1 Stramonita haemastoma
GCAACCTGTACAATAAAATGAGCTGCTCTCAAGTCAGAATGACATGGCTGAGGCCAGCAGGCAAACCTTCAAATTGACAAGCAGAGGAGAAGAGTAAGCACTATGCACACCATCCTGTAAGGGAACGCTGAGAGAAAGAATATATAAATCTCTCTCTGTGTTCCCTTACAGGCTGGGTAGTGTATACTCTTCTCCTGTGCTTTTATGTTGGAAGGTCTGCCTGCTAGCCTCACCTTCCAACATAAAAGCACAGGAGAAGAGTATACACTACCCAGCCTGTAAGGGAACACAGAGAGAGATTTATTCTCTTTCTCTCTGCGTTCCCTTACAGGATGGTGTGCATAGTGCTTACTCTTCTCCTCTGCTTGTCAATTTGAAGGTCTGCCGGCTGAGGCAGCCGACATATTCTGACTTAAGGGCAGCTCATTTTATTGTACAGGTTGCATGCTGGGTATGTTCGTGTTTCCGTAACCCACCAAGCGCTGACATGAAATACATGATCTTTAACACGCATATTTGATCTTCTGCACGTGTAGTACATGCACAAAGGGGATTAAGACCCTGGCAGGTCTGCACTTGAGTTAACCTGGGAGATTATAAAAATCCCTACCCTTAACTCACCAGACGCCGAGATTCAAACCCACGGCTTCATGGACCTACCTGATTGAAGTCAAATGGTCTTATAACCACTCAGCGACACAGTCCATCCTGTCCTGCAGAAAAAAAAGCATGCATGCCTAGCCATACAATTCTACCAGCGCTCTCTCTTACTGACTCTGTCCTAACATACTAGACTAGTATTTTGTAATATGAATATGACTACAGTCCACAGCCACTATACATGTACTCTTGTCTGCTTCCAGGTGGAGACCACCCACCACTGGAAAAGATGATCCATGTAAAGCAGAAACACACTACACACCAGATTCTGAATATTTTCCTCTTGTACTTTGAATATGGTGCATTAAAAAACAAAATACTGCTCAAGATGTGTTTTTAGACTTGTTTTAAAGAATGGATGGCAGACACATTAAGATAGAAAGAAAGACCGACCATAGCTCTTATAGACATTACAAAAAAGATCCCAATGCCCTTAGATCAGAACTATCAAAGAAACCAAACCTGTAAACCCCTAACCACAAGACATATTTTAAATCATGAAATTTCCCCAAAGTTCGACTGCACAAAACCTCACCCATTTGTGAACCTCAGAGCTCTAGCTGAGGATTTAAAGCAAAAAAAAACACAGAAAATATCCTGATTCTTACAGAAAAAAATTTAGGTGGAAAAATAATGGGTTTGTAAGATTGTGACTCTTCTTTTCAAAGGCCTACTTGTACCAAATGACTTCGAGAACGACCACATACTCTGAAAAACATCACCAAAATTCAACAGAACACAAATGCTGAAGACTGCATGACAGTAATTCTGCGATCATGTCCACCAAAAAAAATAGAATGCTCTTCACCATTTTTTTTTCCTGATAAAGAACAAAGTGTGATCCTCTTGAAAAAAATTCCATCGCTTAGAATCATCAAGCTCTGAACATTCAAAAGGACATCAGAGAGTCCATAATATTCTGAACATAAGGGACACCTTTTCCTGAACAATTTTTTTCAACTCTTACAAATATTGAATCATAGCAGCTGCAGTACATAACTCTCCCAGTTTTTATTCTGTTGGCCTTCACGTTCTGGTCCTAACACGAGCACTGCCTGAAGAACTCACATAACCTGACAATAGACTTTTAGATCTTGCAAGGGAAGAAAGAAAAAAAGAGGAGGGCGGTACTTACAGATGAAGTGATCCCGGATACGTTCCAGAGAGACAGCATCCTTCAGGTCTTCCTGACGAAACACCTCGCGACTCAGGGTGTCTGCTCGTGCATTGGCCACCACAGCCTCTTTTCCTAAACATCACCACCACCATCAATCATGACAACACTTGTCAATGATGAAAGACGTCTCAAGCTATATATAACTGCTTATGGTTTTTACCAGCTAGAGATATATATGCACACAAAAGAATGAGGCACTAGGGGCTGCAAACAATATTTTTAATTTTTTTAAGTAATAGGTATCTGCTCCCTAATGAATGTAGTCCTTAAACTTCAATATGAACAAATAAATAACTTTTTTTCTTTAACTAGTTACGTAGGTAATCCCTTCTATATGGACTTAAAAAACAACAGATTTTGAGACTTTCCTGTCATCAGCTACGATGTGATAGAATCGCATATGTAGCCTTGGGAGTACTAAATAGGGAATCTTTGTTTTCCTGCTCTTATTGCGATAGACATGAATGATCGAGCATGCATTACTCTCTCTCTCTTTCTTGTTTGTGGTTTCCTTTCCTTGCTTCTTTCCTCTTTGGTATTCTTTTCGTCCAGTTCCTTCATGTTAATCATCGAGCTGAGAGGAGGGGAAACTGAGAGGTGTGAAGCGATAAAACTGCATACAGTCCTTACCGTGCTCGCCATCCCTCAGTTCGATGACGCCCGGGGAGAAGCATTTCTTCAGGCGGTATGCCTCCTCCCCCACTATGGGCCTCAGCAGCGTGATGGTGGGCAGCAGGCGATACGTCGCTGTGGCTGTAACATCAGTGTTGTTGTTGTTGTTGCTGGTGGTTACATTGTTGTTTGTTCGAGTGTTGCTGTTGTTTGCTTGTTTGTTACATCATGTGAAAGTGTGATGACAGAAAACTAGGTCGCTGTGGCTGTAACATTAGTGTTGGTGTTGTTGGTTACATTGTTGTTTGTTACAGTGTTGCTGTTGTTTTGTTTATTTGTTACATCATGTCATAGTGTGTTGACAGAAAACTAGCAATATGCACACACAAAAAACAACTTAGTTTCTCTCAAAATGGAAGTCTGACTTCACCTTTTTAAGTTAAAGAAAAACAATCTATATTCCTATCACAAAAGATGGCAGCATTAGTTAGAATTTATGAATACAGCAGTGTACGACCACTCATAGAGATGTCACTAGTGCTGTGGTGAAATCTATCTACACAGCTGATGCCCGTCTCAATTCCATTACATGTCATGTGAGGAAGGCCCTCCACCACAGAATGAGTCGTGTTGCACCGGAGGTCAATATTTAACTGTCAACATATTAATCTGTAATGAAAAACTTATTCAAGAAAACTTTTTTTTTAAATGACTGAAAATTTATGATTCTATGAAAAGTTATCACAAATTGAAATGCTAGACTGCAGGAAGTGACAAAATTTAAAAAATGGACAAATTTTGCATCATAACAGGTGGTCTGGATGAGGCACTGGGTGTTTTTACAGTAAAAGGAAACACGCTTCCGCACTGATACTTCAGTACAAGACAGAAGAAAGCTTACAGTTTTATACACAATCAAACTGGACAACCTGACCCCCACCTGCCTAAAATCCACCCCATCAAAAAAAAAGTGGGTCAGATGCTATGCGACTTATTTCACCTACCCCGGGGAGGGGCACAGGATAGCCTGGTGGTTAGAGTGATACGTTCGTGATCTGTTGACCTGGGTTCAATCCATTTCCCCAAAAAGTTCTTCGAATGAGACTACAAACCGAGGTCCTGTGTGTGAATGCACACAGTGTATTTTGCACACACGTTAAAATCCATTCCGCAAATCGGAAGAGTAGAGGCCACTGTGTGCTGGTGGGAATGGACGACAAAATTGACAAAACTGCATACATGTGGGGACTAGATATAAAAAAGCACACGAGTGCTTATTCCATTATCCTCAATATAGAAGAGTGAATATTCTTGGCCGAGGAGGATTCAAAACCAGCTCTCTTACAGCAGCAACAAAGCGCAAACTGCACTCACGGTGCACAAATCCAACATCGCTCAGTCAAGAGTGCTAAATTTAGCACCGCGCCCTTTCTTTTCACCTAGTCCAAGTGTGGTCAGTCACTGCTATAAATAGCAGCTAGGCTGGGATGGGTTGGATTGATTAGCAGCTGAGAGGAGCTGGAAGAGGAGGAAACTGACAGCTGTGTACTCACCTACAGGGGAAAACTTGGCGTGGTCTTTGCCGATCCCTTTCACGCAAAACAGTTTCAGATCCATCTCCTGCTCAAACAAACATTTTAGAAATATCAATATTAATGGATGGACGGATTACCTTCAGGGTAACTGCCAAAATTCCATCTTCAAACACCACTTTTCAATGTAATTCCTTATATATTGATTGTAGTTTTATTTTCAATGTCACTCTTTTAATAAATCAATTTTAGTTGGGTTTTTCTGAATACATTTTCATCTTTCTCTTATGCTGCCTCACTTTTTTTTTAAAAGCCCGAATGTCACTTTTCACCTGAAGCCATTCACCGTTATCTCATCACACAATACCACATGCAGACTTGTTCTGTCTTTACCCCAGAACCAGCAATATACAGGGCGCTATTGTTGTTGAGCAGCTGTTAGGCCACCCATTAAAAGATACCCTGCACTGCAATCTCGTGGTGTATGTTTCCATTAACCCCTTCACTGCGCTGTTGAACAGCATTTGTCATAGAAACCATCGCCAGCAATGCTCAGTTGACAATCACTGTTCATCATGATTCAATGCTCTCTCTATTTTGTCCAGCATGTGCCCGAGTAAAATATGATAGCAGCAAAAACGTTAACCTTTTACACTTTTTCAAGTCAGAGTATCGCAAAACTTGGAAATGGCGAATCTGTCGATAGACAGTTCTTGCTCTACGGCATCACTCTGACGGTTTTTGTGACATAATTTGCCCTTTTCTGTATTTACCGGTCATTAAGTTTACTGGAAAGTGCCCTCATACTTTTTAACCTCAAACTCAGTCATGCACTCAATATAAGCTATTTATCTCGGTTCATTAATCCATTTATTTCTATCAATAAACAAGGTAATACGGCTGCAATGAAAAAAAGCTGATACAATAAAATGACCCCATGGTTAACTTCTAAACCGACTGATATAACACCAATATATGGATGCCTCCTCCCCCCTCCCCCTTAAAAAGGCTAAATATTGCCAATTCTAAACTAATATAACACCAGTTTAGGGATGCCTCCCCCCCCCCCCAACCCAACCCAACCCAACCCCCCCCCTCCAAAAAAGCGAAAGATTGCTCATGACTGCTCCACAGTACCAAAACACCATAGCTGCCATTTTGTATTTTTCATTGAAAAAAAAAAAATCTTTTAAAAGAGATAGGGATACAATTCATCATACTAGTTATTACTGATTTGTGTAAGACGCTGATCTCACCTGGCCTGGCTTCAGTTTGGCCAGCAGGATGTTGTCATTCACGGGGCCCACCTTCACCTGCACACACCACAACCACACCTCATTACAGCAAACATCTGGGGGGACAGGATAGCCTAGTGGTCAGAACATTGTGATCGCAATCTGACAACCCAGGTTCGATTCCCACTGGAGGGGATTTTTCCCCTGGAGTTAACATAGATGCTGACTCCACTCTCTCCAAAAGTCTTTCGGATGAGACTATAAACTGAGGCCCCGTGTGTTAACGCACACAGAACATCTCGCGTTCATGTTAAATCATGTTCCGCTTTTCGTAAGATGTAGGCTACCGCGTGCCAGTGGGAAGAGATGACAATATTTACAAAACTGCCTACACATGGGGACTGGATGAAAAAAAGCACATGAGTGCTTATTCCATTATCCTCGATATAAAAGAATAAAATAAAATAAAAATAAAAATCCCAACACTGTTCATCATCAATACTAGCACTTCAAATGTTCTCACTATCACAAACACATTACACAATCACACTGTTCATTCTACCAACATAATTATACACTACACTAATATCACAAACACTTTCTTTTTTTGGGGGGAGGGGTGGGGGGGTCCTTGGCTAGAGCTCAAAGATTCACCAATGGTGAGATTTTGCGAAAGCGACCATTTTTGCCCATCATGAAGGTAGCTGCATTCTGACTTTGGGGATAGTGTCTAAACACACCAGTGCGCATGCTTTTTTTTTTTTTTTTTGGTCATCCATTCCCACCAACATACAATGACCTCTTCCGAAAGGTAAAACATGTTCAACAGTGTGCACAAGACATATAACAGGCATTTACTCACAGGATCTCAGTTTATCATTTCATCCAAAGGACTTTTGGGGGAGTGGAGTCGACACTGATGTTTAGTTCGGGGGAAAAAATCCCCTTGAACAGGCGTCTTGGTGGCAGCTCAAACCTGGGATTGCTCCCAGGCGATCCAATTTATTTTATTTAATTTTTTTAATTTATTTTATTCTTTTATATTGAGGATAATGGGATAAGCACTCATGCGTTTCTTTTCATCCAGTCCCTGTGTGTATGCAGTCGTGTAAATATTATCTGTTCCCACCGGCACACAATGGCCTACTCTTACGAAATGCGGAACAGGATTTAACATGTTCTGCGTGCGTTTGCATACAGGGCCTCTGTTTACAGTCTCATCCGAAAGACTTTTGAGGATACTGGAGTCAGCACTGATGTTAACTCCTGGGGAAAATCTCCTCCGATCGTGAGCAGAGCAATCTAACCACGAACACTTTTGCTATGTGAGCATCAAGCTCATAGTGCTAACCACACAAAACCCCCTATAAGCTTACATCATAGACACTGTCACACACACACATACACACACACACACACACAACACACACACACACCAACACATACACACACACACACACCACACCACGCCACAGCACACACACAAACGCACACGCACACACACGCACGCACACACACACACACGCACACGCACACACACACACACAGTGACACACACACACAGTGACACACACACACAGTGGCACACACACACACACACACACACACACACACACACACACACACACACACACACACACACACACACACACAGAATCAGATTTACCTGATTTCCTCTGGAATCCACTCCAAATATTTTGAAGTCACTGAAACACAGCACAGCAGTAAAATGTATCATGCCATTCCCATCACCTAAACACCACGCACATAAAATGAAAAGATATCTGAAGTGCATATACCAATAAACTATGGCTGCCTTTCATCAATATCCCTCTTGACAAGACTGAAAATATTTCTTCTTCTTCTTCTTCAGCTAGAACTCTGAGGTTCACCAATGGTGAGATTTTGCAATATGCGACCATTTTTGCCCACCATGAAGGTAGCTGGTAAACTTCAGGGATGGTGTTCAAACACAACACCTGTGCATGCTTTTGTTCAGGGGTTTTCATTGTCATCCATTCCTACTGTTATTTGGACAGAAGCGGGAGATACTAATTCTATATACCAGAAATTAAATTCATTCTTCTGAAAGTCATACCCATCACATAAGTTAAAAGAACTTTTAACTTCACACCTTGGCAGAGATTCAGCCACTAAGATATTCATTTTAAACCTGTAAACAAAAAATGATCCTATTTCACTGACAACCCCCCCTCTCTTCTCCCCCTCCCCCCTCCAAAAAAACCCCCCACATACAAACACACACACACATCTGCAGAGATTTTGTAAACATGATCTTATATTATGTCACTATGTCAGCCACTGCAAAAATGTATCAATAAACCCAACTGCCATTTCAGCAAAGACCAGGTAAGTACAGTTTTGCTATAACCATTAACAGTTGCTGATGTTTAGGAAAGTATATCTAGGTAGGACCACGGCAGCCGCTAATGAGTAAAGCGTAGCGGAAAGTGGCAAATTAGATCTACTTTGCACCCAAATTTCTCCATCCAAATCTAAAAGAAAGCTTAAAAAAAATATACTAGTAAAAAGTTTAATGCATTAACTTAACGTCTGTAATATCATTTTGCAAGAATGATGACTGGATAAGTGCGAGCGATGATTTGATATCGGTAATAAACTTAAAAACTCGCCGCTACCGGAGCCTCACTGGCTGAAAACGCGACTCGGTGAATTTTCGTGCTTCGTCTTCCAACAGGATCTGTCACCCCTTCACTATACAAACCTATTCATAGCGCATACCATTGGAAAGAAGAAACTCTCCACTAACCGATTATATGAGGAAACTTTAGTGAATTTTTTTTTAAAATACAGTATAATGCGTTTAAAAAATCCCTACATTTTTCGGAAGTCGTAGAAATTTCCCTATTAATCGTACAAAAAAATCCAACACAGCGTTAAAAAGCTCGTTTTTTCAAGAACAAAAACCTTATTTCAGTTTATCGGTTATTTCCGTTAAATGACGTCTGATTCTCATTTGCATACAGCACCCCCCTTCTAACTGACCAAAATGGCGGCCTTAGCGAGTCTACACATAGATGCTTCAGACTTGGGAACGTCGATAGAGATTTTCGATGTGTACAGCGCATTTACACTCACATCTAAAGAAGTAAATGCTGTGCTTTTATTTTGTACGTAGTTACTATCGAATCTCGATGATTTTAGATTTAAAAACTTATCGTTGATCGCAAGTTTATCCCGGACTGGGATCGCAGGGAGCGAAGAACTAGGTCATCGAAGGGTGCTCTCAGAATTTATGAGCTCGCGTGAAATTTTTCTATTATAACAATAAATGAGGGTGATGATTCTATTCTAAATAGTTTCTAGTAGTGTTTGTTTTTTTCTTAGGATCTGTACTTTGTTATATCGTGCCGAAATGTTCGACGAAACATCGTGAAAACAAATGCAAGAATGATAACTCTTGCCTAGATCTAATTTCTAATAGAGATTTGGCCGATTTTGTTTACCGTTTGTTGTGTCTGTGTGCATGTAAGACCGCATTTTTAACAGAAATAGTGATTTAACGATTAGAAATCACTCCTGAATGCATCCATTTAAATTCATGCAAAACAAAACTTTTTTTTTTTTTTTAATCAGAGCATACAAGTGCTAATCAAATTGAGTAAAACTTTGTTCTCTCTGTTGGTTTCACATTTTAAACAGTGCATGAACTTTCTTCACTTCTTTTTCATTAAGTTGTTTTGTTTCACCAAACATGTAGTTAGAAAGAAAAAAAACACAAGAAAAACTGAAAACTTTGTAATGATTTTATTGTGCACAAACAAGCCTATTCAATACTAATTTTTATCACACACACACACACACACACACACACACACACACACACACACACACACAGAGTCACACAAAGTCACACACACACAAATACTATATATATTACACACACACACACACACACACACACACACACACACACACACACACACACACACACACACACACACACACACACACACACATAAGATTCACACACACACTCACACACACACACACACCACACACACACACACACACACACACACACACACACACACACACACACACCACTCATACCTCTACAATTCATACTTGCATGTATGCACACTTAAATAAAATGTACAGACACTAAGAATACACACAGATTAGGCAACTCACAAAAATGTCCAAATATGCATTTTTAATTGTACAAGAAAAATGTTAAAAAATACAACACTAATAAGTCTATATCATACAGGCATTGCAACAGTATGTCACACAGTGAAAGATATTTCAGCAGAGGTCTAGGAGGTCTGTGATATATTTAGGAAGAAACTATGCAAAGGTTAAAATCACTGGGCACAAAAAGGATACATGCAACATCACAATGCAACATGTAAGCTCACCAGAAACCTATTAAAAAAAAAATTAATAAAAGAACACAGATGATCACATGAGTACACCTATGATATATTGTACAGAAGATGCTTGACAAGACAAAGGGGGGGGGGGGGGTGTTAGGGGAAAAAACAAACAGAATCACTTGGAATGGCCTTATAAAGACATGCGCATTGTTTCAAGACAAACATTTTGATAGGTGTACCATTTTTGTCAGTCAATTAGAAACATATATGATGTTAATGCCTATAAGGGGGAGGGGGGGCTGAGTGGGGGGGGGGTGAGTGAGGGGGGGGACCAGAATAACTTGGAATGCTCTTTAAAAAGACTCACTGTTTCAAGACAAATATTTTGATAGGTGTACCATTTCTATCAGTCAATTAGAAGCTGAGATATGATGCTAATGCCTATTGAGGGGGGGGGGGAGGAGTGGAGGGGGGGAACCAGAATCACTTGGAATGCCCTTTAAAAAGACTCACTGTTTAAAGACAAATATTTTGATAGGTGTACCATTTCTATCAGTCAATTAGAAGCCGAGATATGATGTTAATGCCTATGGGGGGGGGGGGGGGGGGGGGGAAAGTAGAAGTGGAGGGGGGGGGGAACCAGAATCACTTGGAATGCCCTTTAAAAAGACTCACTGTTTAAAGACAAATATTTTGATAGGTGTACCATTTCTGTCAGTCAATTAGAAGCTGAGATATGATGATAATGCCTATTGAGGGGGGGGGAGGGGGGGAAGAGGAGTGGAGGGGGGGACCAGAATCACTTTGAATACCCTTTAAAAAGACTCACTGTTTAAAGACAAACATTTTGATAGGTGTACCATTTCTGTCAGTCAATTAGAAGCTGAGATATGATGATATGCCTATGGGCTGGTTTTGTGTTATTATTTGGACAGGTTTTATGCTTCACAAATTGCTGTCATAGGGGTGTTTTGGATGATTGCAGTTTGCCTCTACATGATTTTTAGCTTCTAAAAAAAAATACATAGCATCTGAGTAATAAGTACAAGCTGTAATATAGATTTTAGACACTTTTAGGCATTCTTGAGATTTTTACAGGAGGGTAAAGTACCCCTTTCAGCTCAATTCGCGAGCTATTTTTAGAATTTTTCTCTGATTTTGATGTAAAATTCCATTTGTTTCCTTTGACTTATTTTTCTGCTTTTTAGATATTTGTTTCTTCAAAGTAGCATAAAACAATATAAAACTAGTTTCAGCACTGTCAGGTTCATAATAAGCATGAGGGAGATGTCCAAATAAGGCTTTAAATAACGAAATGACATTTTTATCCCATCTGAAATTTTTTAAAGTGGTATATCTAAAAAACTGTCTAAGATAATGATATGAAATTTTGCATGCTTCTTGATCTTGCTACTATCTTTCATTTGAGATAACAAATATCAAATTCTATGACATCTGAAAAAATGAGTGGTCCTACCTAGTATATCCCTAACACCAACTCCCTCTCCCTAAATTGAAAAAAAAATCCAACAATAAAACAAACATACATACATAAGCAAAACAAAACAAAGTTCATAATTATTGTACTACATGTGAACTTACATCAGAATACTTCAACAACGTAACACAAGTGCAAAGCACTTCACCTTACAATACAATCATGAATATTATGAATCTCTCTTGTATGTTCAAACTCAAAGCCTACCCCATAACCAGAAGTACAATAAATACAAACAAACAAACAAATGATGATTTATCACTTGTAAAGTAAAACAGGGGGCGGGATAGCTCAGTGGTCAGAGCACTCGCTTTCCCCAAGTCAAGTCAAGCAGTGTCAAGCGTGGTTACCAATTGGATGGGTGACCGTTTGCGCGCCTTGGCTTCAGTTCACCCAGGTGTAAATGGGTACCTGCCCTCTTTAGGGTCAGGGAGGGTAAAGCAGCAAGGGAGAGGAGATGGGTGCCGCCCTCCATATGCTGGCCCCTAGAGAAGCTGAGGTCTCTGATGCCTTGCTCCCCTATGACAACATAGGTTATGGGACACCTACCTACCTTAAAGTAAAACAATGTAAAAACTGACCTTTGCGATCATTATACAGCTGGTCGAGGTCTGTGGAGTTGGCTGCATTGGGGTTCTTGGTGCACCTCACTTTCAGGCGAAATTCTATGGTGTCTTGCTCTGCGCCCTCCGGCCCTGAAGCTGAGCACACCACAATCGATTCACGATCATTATTTATGGCTCATACTTACATCATCATCAAACAAGTTATTTGTTATGTTAAATTGTGCTGAAAAATAAGGTGATCTATATACAATTCAACATACGCTGGTGGGGGGTTTTTGTTTGTTTTTTAATGTAGTTTAACGTTACACAATCCTAGAGTGCTTAAAATTACTATTGTTCTTTTCAGTTTCTGTCTTCACACAGTTTGACATTTCTATGTCCCATCTCATAATCTTTGCACCTCTGTTGATACTCATTTGTTTCGAATTCCCACCTTTTGGACAAAATTACACGGTGACAAATCTTTCAATCAATCAATCAAATTTTTATTTCCAGATGGTACATTGAGTAAGCAACGATCTGCTTTTTTCCATTAAGCCGTCTATCTAAAGAAAAGAAAAGAAAAAAAATCAAAACAATAGGAAAATTCAAATCCAAAACAAAACAAAAAACCAACAAAAAACAAAGCAGAAAATCCCTAGCAAACAATAAAGCCAACAAAAGAAAGAAAAGGGGAAAAAGCAAACAAACAAATAAAACAACAACAACAAACATTTCACCAACATTAATTAGCTAACATGATTTCAACAACTTTAAAATAAACTATGCCTATAAATAATACAAGCAACTACAATAACAACAACCAAAAGAGGAAATTAAAAATAAATAAATAAATAAATAAAAATTTAAAAATATTTTAAAAATCTACTCAAAAGCCATACACACATATGCACATACACCCACACACCCGTACACCTACACACACACACACACCACACACACACACACACACACACACACACACACACACACACACACACGGTTTGCGCTCATCCACTCAGCTCTTTCTCTTTTCAAGCCCTTTCTTGCTGGAATTCTTTCCCATATACTCTATCAGGCAAACTACAACTATTCTTCTTCTTCTGCATCCAACGCTTGAACAGCAACTATTGTCCTCTGTCACACATGATCAAAAATGAGGTGCACTGCCATCAGACCCAGTGCATCGGATTTCAGCATGATACAGCTGTTCTTAAGTCCAACCTTAAAACCCTCTTGCATTTGGATTCTCTGCATGCAAATTGCCCCTAGATTTCAGCACGATACAGCTGTTCTTAAGTCCAACCTTAACCCTCTTGCATTTGGATTCTCTGCATGCAAATTGCCCCTAGATTTCAGCACGATACAGCTGTTCTTAAGTCCAACCTTAACCCTCTTGCATTTGGATTCTCTGCATGCAAATTGCCCCTAGATTTCAGCACGATACAGCTGTTCTTAAGTCCAACCTTAACCCTCTTGCATTTGGATTCTCTGCATGCAAATTGCCCCTAGATTTCAGCACGATACAGCTGTTCTTAAGTCCAACCTTAACCCTCTTGCATTTGGATTCTCTGCATGCAAATTGCCCCTAGATTTCAGCACGATACAGCTGTTCTTAAGTCCAACCTTAACCCTCTTGCATTTGGATTCTCTGCATGCAAATTGCCCCTAGATTTCAGCACGATACAGCTGTTCTTAAGTCCAACCTTAACCCTCTTGCATTTGGATTCTCTGCATGCAAATTGCCCCTAGATTTCAGCACGATACAGCTGTTCTTAAGTCCAACCTTAACCCTCTTGCATTTGGATTCTCTGCATGCAAATTGCCCCTAGATTTCAGCACGATACAGCTGTTCTTAAGTCCAACCTTAACCCTCTTGCATTTGGATTCTCTGCATGCAAATTGCCCCTAGATTTCAGCACGATACAGCTGTTCTTAAGTCCAACCTTAACCCTCTTGCATTTGGATTCTCTGCATGCAAAATGCCCCTAGATTTCAGCATGATACAGCTGTTCTTAAGTCCAACCTTAACCCTCTTGCATTTGGATTCTCTGCATGCAAATTGCCCCTAGATTTCAGCATGATACAGCTGTTCTTAAGTCCAACCTTAACCCTCTTGCATTTGGATTCTCTGCATGCAAATTGCCCCTAGATTTCAGCATGATACAGCTGTTCTTAAGTCCACTTTAACCCTATTGCATTTGGATTCTCTGAACACAAATTGCCTCTAGATTTCACATTCCATCACGAAGTCAGGTCAGGCACACATGCTTGCTCACCTTTTCCTCCTAAGTACATACCAGCAGCTATAATTACTTCCAGACTCTCAGCAGGATTTGTACCTCTGGCCTGATAGAGCTTTGACATGTGGTAGCAATTAGTGATGGTCACAGCCTGATGGAAAACTACTGTGTGTAAATCCCAGCAAATCCCGGTTCAGGATTCAGGGGGTGGGCAAGTTTTTAATCCCAGCAAATCCTGGTTTGGGACTAAGAGAATTAAAGCACATTTCTTTCAATTTTAAAATTTAATGATTAAGTAAATGTGTGTGTGTGTGTGTGTGTGTGTGTGCGTGCGTGCGTGCGTGCGTGCGTGCGTGCGCTTAAGCATGTGTGGGCATGTATGTGTGCACGTACATGTGCATGCATGCGTGTGTGTGTGCGTGCATGCATGCGTGCATGTGTGCTTGTTTAGGTCGGCGTGTGCATGCATCCATGTATGCATGCGTGTGAAGCTGGTGTGTAACAACACCAAACTGACGCAACAGGTATGATGTGAAGGTTCTGACCTGCAGGTTTGTACTCGAAGAGCTGAGGGTCTGCCTTGATGGGCACCAGGCCCAGGCGATGGGCCAGCACCTCGTCCTGCACCAGCGACGTGTTGTTGAAGATCTGCACCGTCTCGATCGCCATGGAGGGCACCTGCACAGTCAGTATGTCGGCATCGGTCAATTATTCACCTTCATGCGCTGTCACGTCAGCATCATTCAATTGTTCACCTTTGTGCACTGTCATGTCAGCATCATTTAATTGTTGACCTCAAGTCATGCACGGTCATGTCAGCATCTTTGTCTTTTCATTGCTGTTCAAGCTCTTTTTTTCTGTGTATTACATATATCTTACTTTCTAAATAATCGTGATTTTCCTTTTTATTATTTTATATCGAGAGTAATTAGAATAAGCACTCATGTGCTTTTTTTCATCCAGTCCCCGTGTGTATGCAGTTTCGATAATTTTGTCATCTGTTCCTACCAGCACACAATGGCCTACTCTTTCGAAAAGTGTAACAGGTTTTAAAGTGTGCGCAAGATGTTCTGTATGCATTCGCACACGGGGCCTCAGTATATGGTCTCGTCCGAAACACATTTATTATATTATATT
>CM060320.1:24029324-24041824 GCA_030674155.1 Stramonita haemastoma
TTCGCAATTCTTCTTCTTCGCAATTCTTCTTCTTCACATACACCCACTTCAAATCATGATTTTAATTTGCATTTTTCCCTCAAGCATATAACCCCGCCCTACGTTAATTCAGTGATACCAGCTCTGCCCTGAAAACTTACCACAGCTGTGCTTTCGTTTTAGGGTTCTGTAATGAGCGGATGAGAAAGTTAAAAACTATAAAACAATTGGCTGTTAAAAGCTGTCAAGGTTTGGATAAGATAATATGTAGGGAAAGGAAGTTGGTCAGGAAAATTGTTCAGATTCCTTGAGCTGTTGTATGGTGGTGGTGTGGTGGTGGTGGTGGTGGTGGTGGTGGTGGTGGTGGTGGTGGTGGTGGTGGTGTGTGTGTGTGTGTGTGTGTGTGTGTGTGTGTGTCTGTGTCTGTGTGTCTGTGTGTATGTGTGTGAGAGAGAGACGTGACTTGTGATCTCTCTTCTCTCTCTCTCTCTCTCTCTCTCCTCTCTCCTCTCCTCTCCTCTCTCTCTCTCTCTCTCTCTCTCTCTCTCTCTATCTATCTATCTATCTATCTATCTATCTATCTATCTATCTATCTACTCCCTGCGTGTAAGATTGTTTTGTTTTTATTTTCAGGACTTTTGTATTTTTGTTTCTTGGTGTTCTTGTTTTGGTTATGTGTATAGGTTTGTTTGTCGTTGAGGGTTTTATTGTTGTTGGGTTGGGTTGTTTTTTTTTGGGGGGTGGCTTATGTTTTGTTTTTGTGGAATTTGGTTTTTGTTGTTGTTGCTTTTTAATTTGCTTTCGTCTTGGTTCTTTTTTTGTTTCTTTTTTTTCTTGGGGGAAGGGGGGTGGGGTGAAAATAGGTGTGTTGTTTGTATTTGCGAAACTCACTTAACCTGTAGTTCACATTGTAATCACCCAGGGCATTTGTCATTTTTTGCATTGAGAGTGCCAATTTTTTAAATTTCAAAATATCATTTTGTCAATGCAAACACAGCAAACTGGAAGCCCAAAATAAAACAGTTCCAGACTAGAGAAATGCCACAGAACTGATGTGGAAGGAGAGAGAGAGAGAGAGAGAGAGAGAGAGAGAGAGGAGAGAGAGAGAGAGAGAGAGAGGAGAGATTGTTGCGAAGTGCATTTTCTACTTGCCAAGAACAACAGTTCTATGTAAACCAGGGTTTTTTCCGGATTTTGTGTGTGTGTGTGGTGTGTGTGTGTGTGTGTGTGTGTGTGTGGTGTGTGTGTGCGTGTGCGTGTGCGTGTGTGCGCGCGCATGCAAGTCAAGTTCTACAACAATAGTTGGAACAATAATATTGATATCTAGTGAGAAGGAATAATTGTGATGTTATTTTAGGACTAGACGTGTTTTTCTCTTGTCGGTATATTTCACAATTCAGAAGATAAATCATTGTGTTTTGTTTTGGTGTGTTTACATGGATCACAATGCAGGCGACAGATCGACAAACCTCCATCCCCACTGGAATACAGTTAACCCCCTGAAAAATGTAGGTTATATGTGTTAAAGCAAACACATAGGAGCAGCGGGATAGCCCAGAGTTTAGAGGGTTGACCTCGGGATCTGACGGCCCGGGTTCGAGCCACCATCGAGGCGTCCGTTGGAGAGGATTTCTTTCTCCTGGAGATAACATCAGTGCTGACTGGACTGCGCTCCCTCAAAAGTCCTTCGGATAAAACTACAGAAATCGAAGTCCTGTGTGCAAACGCATGCAGACCATCTTGTACGCACCTTAAAAACCAGTTCTGGGGCTTTCAGAAGATAAACTATTTGTACTAGTAAGATGACAAATAAGGAGAAAAAAACGCATGCACACCGGTATCTTAGTTGGACATCATCTCTGGATGCGGCTTACGTAATGGTGGGCAAAAATGGTCGCATACGTAAACTCTGACCTTTGGTGAACCCCAGACTTCCAGACGAGTAATGAAAAAATTCATAATAAAAAGTTGTTCCTACAGATGAAAACGAAAGAGCAGAAAACAAAACATATATTAGCATACATATTGTATACATGTGTAACAGAGTGCAGATATTTGATCTGCCGCGACTCTGTACAACTTCTCGGCAACGACAGCACGGTCAGACAGTGGGAATGTGGCCTCTAGAAAGAGGCTGCATAAATACTACATTTTACCGCTACGGGCAAAGTGCATGCAGAGGACGGCTTTCGACTACCCCCCAACGATACAGAACGTCGCACAATTCACAGGTGTGGATCCAACGTTACACCCACGACGCTGCGATTGGCAGTTCCGATCGCAAGGGAAGTAATCTAATTACCGCCCTGCCACATCCACCACCGCTGACTTTGTGCCGCGTCCCGAGGCACAGTGGGTACTGACCAGCGTATTTGACGCTCAAATCAGTAGCCCTAAGTTCTTTCCATCCTGTCGGCGACGCCACTTTGTAACAGAGTGCAGATATTTGATCTGCCGCGACTCTGTACAACTTCTCGGCAACGACAGCACGGTCAGACAGTGGGAATGTGGCCTCTAGAAAGAGGCTGCATAAATACTACATTTTACCGCTACGGGCAAAGTGCATGCAGAGGACGGCTTTCGACTACCCCCCAACGATACAGAACGTCGCACAATTCACAGGTGTGGATCCAACGTTACACCCACGACGCTGCGATTGGCAGTTCCGATCGCAAGGGAAGTAATCTAATTACCGCCCTGCCACACATGCTCATGCATTATATAAATGATTTTAGTCACACAGTACACAAGTACACACTGAGCATTTACTTAAGATTTCAGAAGCTCAATGAGATACGCAGTCGATAAATCAACTGTCAAATATTCAATGCAGTGTGTGGCAGATGGAGCATGCTGATCAGTTAAATATCGCTCATAGAATTTTTTTTTTAACCTAAAACTGAAAACTGCATAAAAGACACACTGCTCTTTTGAACTCTTTGACCCCATGACCCATGCACCGTGTACCACCAGTGCTGCCTCCTTCCCTCCTTCCCACCTCTCTTCCCATCCATTCTGAAGATGGATACCAACTGTTCTTTTACCTGTCCTCTGCCTTGTCTATCTCCTCCTCCCTGTATCTCAATGGAGCATTCTGACTGTGATGCTGATGGATTCAAAATCCATCTGGCGCCGGTCTTTTTACTCTACATGTACTTCACATGTGCATTGAAGTGAATTTCTTATTCGCGTATTTTCACAAAAAGTTGAGTCTATATTCGTGTTCCATAATTTTGTTATCCGTTCTTACCGGCATTCAGTGGCCTATTCTTCCCAAAGGCACAATAGGTTTTGAAGTGTGCACAAGGTGTTCTCACTCAGAGACTCGTTTTATGTCTCTTCCACAGGATTTTTTGGGAGAGTGGAGTCGGTACTGATGTTAACTTCATGGAAAAATCTTTTCGAACTGGTGCATTGGTGGTTGCTTGAAATCGGGCCGTCAGATTACGAGCGCAACACTCTGACCACTGGGCTATCCCTCCCCCCCCCCCCCCCAACCCTGCCCCCAACACGGGGAAATAACTTGAATAATGGTTTATTGACGCGACAAAAAGGCCATATAGTACAACCATTTTTTTAGAATATGAACAATATTATTGTTGATGTTTAAAACATTTTTGTTCCACGACAGTGAGTAATCATGTTCTCTAGGAATTCTTTTTTTTAATTTCTGTCTTGTAAACAGGAATTCTCAGAGCGAAAGCTACACTTTGGCAGGGACGTCATTTCTCTCAAAATATAGGGCCTACTAAAAACTTTTATATTACTGAGATTAAAAAATCAATAAAACGTTGGCGATAGCAGGAATATTTATTCATATTTTTTTAAACATCAGTATGAGTATTTTTGTGCTGTTATTACTGTTTATATTAAAAACATCATTATTTTGTTTTCTTCCACTTTAAAGTTTTACTTTTCCTAAACTTTTGCAACTGATAGGCAAACTTGTCTCAAAAGCAGACAAAAACTGATTTCTCAAGAGCAACTAATGTGTTAATGTTGTGAATGCTTAAACTAATGTCTTGAATTAGTTGCTCAAACTGTGTTCCTCTCTCTCTCTCTCTCTCTCTCTCTCTCTCTCTCTCTCTCTCTCTCTCTCTCTCTCTCTCTCTCTCTCCTCTCTCTCTCTCTCTCTCTCTCTCTCTCTCTCTCCTCTCTCTCTCCTCTCTCTCTCTCTCTCTCTCTCTCTCTCTCTCTCTCTCTCTCTCTCTCTCTCTCTCGTGTACTCTGTTTCTATACAACTTTTTAATTGCTTTTCACTATATTTAACCTTTTTCTTCCGTGTTTTTAGTGATTGTTTTGATGCAAACTTATATGTTTAATTAAAAGAAAGATTTTAAGAATATGTTTGCCTTTAATCTTTATCCTTGCGTATTAAAGATCATTCATCCATTCGGTGGGATGGATAGCCTAGTGGTTAGATCCTTGTGTTGTGATCTCACGGCCCGGGATCGAACCACCACTGAGGGAACTTTCCCCCGGAGTTGACACCAGTAGCATGCAACTCCACTCACCTTACAGTCCTACGGACGAGACTAGATCTATAAAAAGGTTTCATGTGCGAACGCACGCAGAACATCTTGTGCACATTTGTTCCACCTTTTAAAAGAGTATGCCATTTTGTACCTGTAAGAACGGGTGACAAAATCAATATATATATATATATATATATATATATATATATATATATATGTATGTATGTATGTATGTATGTATGTATGTATGTATGTATGTATGTATGTATGTATGTATGTATGTATATATATACAACGCATGCACACTGGTGTCGTATTCAAATACCATCCCCAAAGTCGGAAGGCGACTACCTTAATAATGATGGACAAAAAATAAAAACGGTCATGTACACAAAAAATTAAAAATTCGAAGCTCTGGCCATGGAACGCAAAAAAACAAAACAAAAACAAAAAACAAAACAAAACAAAACCCCCAAACAACCCAAATTCAAAATCATTCTTGCCAATGTGGAATATGTGACGCTCCACCACGAAATGAGTCGCTTAGCACATTACCCAATTTTGCGCTAGGAGCCTTTAAAGGCAGATGGGGGTCAAGTTGTCCATTTTGAGATTTTGATTGATTATTAAACTAGGTCTGTTTATTTACCTTAAAATGAAATATCAAGGCATAATTTTTATTCCTTTTGTTTTAAAATGTGTTTTGAAAATACCAAAGCACTCATTCTGACAACCTGTTACTAAAATAAACTTGCCCGTTTCTCATTTTGTCCCATCCTGCAGTCTATCATTTCAATTTGTAATAATGTTGCATAGAATTGTCCGATTTTCAATCTGTTTTTTGTATTTAATAGCCACTTTATTGCACATTAATAACGTGTCAATAACTTAAAATTGACCTCAGGTGCACTCCGTCTCATTATGTGGTGGAGCGTCACATATGATTCTCATTAACCACACAAGTGCTGGGCAAAGTGCACCAAGTGTATCCGTACAGAAAGCGGGAGGGAGGGGGTGTCTCCACCAAACGAGTATGCGCGACATAACCCATCAGTCAGGCAGGTGAGCTTTCTCAAGGTGAGAATCAAGTAGGATGGATAGGATGGGAGAGGAGGGGGGTTAGAATTTGGCTTGGAAAGGGGGGGTGGTGGTGGTTTGGAGGGGGCTGCAGAATTTTGCAGGGGGCAGGGGGAGTAATTGGAGGTGAAGGGGAAACAACACACACTAAATTGTCCGTATCACTGACCATTGGGGGGAAGGGGAGGGGTGGGGGAGATTTGGGGCAAAGGTGGCATTGTAAGACAAGGGGGTGTGGAGGGGGAGAGGAACAAGAGGTCATAAATTGTCTGTATCGCTGGCCTGGTCATCGTAAAGAACAGCAACTGCACGCTCGGACAGAGTAATGGGCACTGGGGGGTGCAGATTGTCTCCCATGAAGAAATCGTTCTCTTATCGTCTGTGTCTAGGGCTTGTCTCCCGTTAGTTTTAATTTATTTGTTTATTTGTTTACTTATCTGCCCCACTGTTCTTCGTTCTGCCTATGAAGATAAAGACCAACTGTGCTGATTTGTTCACTCCCATTAATTTGGAGTTTTAAAAGTCTATTTTTATTGTCTGTAATGTGCATCTCGTAAACTTAAATGCTTTTTTTTTCTTGAGGAATTGCAGAATGTGTGCCTAATTGATGATAAAGTGGGGAAAGTTTCTGGCATTTTTTGCACTGAAATCTGTTTTGTTTATGTCTCATTCTCTGAGCTTTTTTTTTTTTTTTACATCTCTGTCTGTCTGTTGTGTCTGTCTGTCTGTCTGTCTGTCTGTCTGTCTGTCTGTCTGTCTGTCTCTCTCTCTCTCTCTCTCTCTCTATCTCTATCTCTATCTATCTATCTATCTATCTATCTATCTATCTATCTATCTATCTATATATATATATATATATATATATATATCTGGGTTTTCCTCGATTGTCGCACTTCTTGTTCTCTTCCACTGCCCACCTCCCTCCCCCCTCCCCCCGCCGGCTCCTCAGAAGAATGTAAATTGACTCCAAAAAGCCAGCTGGTCCAATCGGAAGTAGATCCTGGTGAGGACAGAAGGTAGAGCATATGACTGTTTTGACAACACTGAGTGTTTCTGGTGATGGCTGTCACCATGGACAGTAATTCTTAGGTGGTTGTTGTAGTTTAATTTTAAGTCTATTCACACTTGGTGATATTAGACTAAACAAACAAACAAAAAACCTACCATAAGATATTTACAGAAGACTTGGAAATAATCCTAGCAACATCAGTAATTAACGGTTAATTTTTAGGTCCTTCTCCAATGGTAGAGTCATTTCCCTTACATACTTTTTATATATCCGAATTCTTTTTTTCGATAATATTTTTTTAAACCACGTTTTTGCTTTTATGGATCCAGTCCCCATGTGCATGCAGTTTTGTAAATTCTGTCATCTATTCGCTTAGCCACACTATACTACTTCCAAAAAGTTCAGTGACTTCTTCGTAACTCACAGTGTTGTGTCATTTTCGTCTGTCCCACGAAAAACTGGATGAAGTTTTATTGTTACCAGTCATCCCCTAGATCATTGCTGATTATGGTTTGCACGCAACCCGGTTTCATTTTGTAAGTCTTCATACTTGAGAGAGAAATGGGGAACATTGTAATTTAGATTTACGTATTTCCTAAGGAACTTGAACCAGATTGTTACTGGGAATAGCTGACAGATTCAGTACCTTTAAAAATCTATTTCCTGCAGTAATTGCTGACTCTGTGTGTGTGTGTGTGTGTGTGTGTGTGTGTGTGTGTGTGTGTGTGTGTGTGTGTGTGTGTGTGTGTGTGTGTGTGTGTGTGTTTCTGGTTACACGCAAACCTTACTCTTAAATTACAGACTGAAAGAAAAAAAAGGTCAGAACACCAAACAAAAGTGAGCATGGCTAACTAAACTAACCGTCTGCTCTTTCAGATCAATAGAAACTTCGCTAAGTGATGGACCGTTTTTCTTTCCCACAAACCTGCTTACTTTCCAAATTTCCACTAATGCTCTGAAAACCGGTTTGTGTCTACAATGTGTCTACACTGCATTAAACAGTCTTTTTTCTCTCTCCAGATTCTCTTCCTATCCATTAGTAGGGAAGACATAGTAACTCAAGGCTGGAATTTGGAAGATTGGAAAAATGCCATGGTGCTCGTTAGAAGGTAGACCTGTAAGAAAATGTGGACAGCTCGCCAGTAACAACAGAGATTTTTTCTTCGACTGGGATTCTTTTTGTAGTAGTGTAATGAGTCCGATAAGGTTATTTTTGGTTAGTTGGTCAGTTGTCTATCTTTTAGAAAGTCTTCAGCTTTAAAAAAAAAAATCGATGGAAAATTCAATCTATATGTATTTTAAACTACCTACCTGGCTGATTTTCATTGTGTTTACCGCTGACATTGGAAAAACATAATACTGTACTTAGTGTGTTGGTGCCTTATACATAGTTTTTGATATGGAACTTTAACTAAACCTCTTTTTTATTCTTGAATTTAATGCTGATAGAATTTGCAAGGCCCGTCTTGTCTAAAAGCATATCTGTCCACCTACAGTGCTGTGGTTATTGGTCCTCTATCTCTATCTCTTTCTCCGTCACTCTGTCTGTCTGTCTGTCTGTCTGTCTGTCTGTCTCTCTCTCTCTCTCTCTCTCTCTCTCTCTCTCTCTCTCTCTCTCTCTCTCTCTCTCTCTGTGACAGATAAACAGTATCACTCTCTGCTAACCCATAATTATTATACAGGCATCGCTGATTAAATAAGAACGTCTACTGACTACATGCATACCTAACTCATACATAAGAGACACGCACTCCCAGCCAGAAAATTATTTCGCATGTCTGCGTTTGCTGCATTCAGTTAATGAATGGTTATCAGACGATCACAAGGGTCAATGTTTAGCCATATTTATATCTATTTTCATTTAAATTTTTAACATGAAAAAAATTCGAGAAGTTAAAAAAAAGTTATTTTATGGGATATCTAGAATCAAAATAATATTTTTCTGGTGTAAATGGTGTAACATGTACAAATATAGACTACAGAAGAATTCATCGAATAGTTGCTTTGTGGATGTTTCTAATTAACCCCCTTGAAGCAGCCTTCGTTATGAATTTTAGTAATAACAAAGAAGGCAACCGTGTTCTTTGGAGGGGAGGCAACTCAAAGCATTGGGGCGCCGACCCCTTATGAAATTTAGTAGTTTTAAAGAAGGCAATAGCATTTTTTCTCGTAAGGGGAGGGAATGCAAAGTGTCGCTCGTGAGCACGAAGTGTACCGCTGGGTTCAGAAAATAAAATTGCGATTTCTTTTTGCCTTTTCCGGGCTAATGCCAGGCTACTAGTTTTGAGATATTGTTAACTGCAGTTCTTATCGATGTTGCAGATATAATTACTGTTGTTAATATCCCGATGGGAGTGAGGCTAGAGTGAGAGATGGCCAGTTAGGTAAACGTCCTGCACACCATGCAGTTAATTTATCTGTACTATATCAGGTAATATAAACAAACAATCAGTGTGCGTTGCTCGCTGTGCGTGCTTTCATTTTGTTCTTCCGCAAAATATGGATTTATTTATTTTTATTTATTTATTTATTCTTTTATATCGAGGATAACAGAATAAGCAATCATGTGCTTTTTTTCATCCGGTCCCCGTGTGCATGCAGTTTTGTAAATATTGTCATCTGTTCCCACCGGCACACGATGGCCTACTCTTACGAAAAGCGGAACAGGATTTAACGTGTGCGCAAGATGTTCTGCGTGCGTTCGCACACGGGGCCTCGGTTTAAAGTCTCATCCGAAGGACTAAATTATATTATGGATTATATATTTGAGAGAAGATAGGAGAGAGTGTGTACCTGCCATGAAAAAAAGCCCCCCAAAAAAACCTCATACATAAGAGACAGAAAGAAGGCCGAAATATCGAAACAAAAGTGAGCATGGCTAACTAACGTTCTGCTTTTTTTCAGATCACACAAACTTTGTTAGAGATTCGTTTTTTCTCTGCCTCAGACCCGTGTACTTTCCAAACAACTCTTTGATCTTCCACTAACCCTCTCCCTGCCTACACCGCATTGAGATTCCATGTTGTTTTTTTCTCCAGTCACTGGTCATCTGCATTAGCAGGGAAGGCTAATTATTTCATAGTTGGAATATCGAAAATTGGAAAACTGCCATGATGCTCGTTAGAAGACAGATATAGAGTACTTGTTCAGACTGCTTGCCAATAACAGAACAGGTTTTCTCTTTAGCTGTGGTTTTCTTTTTTGTTGTAGTGTAAAGAATTGGAATTGCTACAGAAAGCTGAAAACCTCGAGGAGTGGAGGAAGCTGGTTGGAAAATTTTCAGCGATGCCCTAATAGTCTGCTAGACTACAGGATAGGTGAATCGAAAAAGAAGAAGAAATTCGGATTTGTTTCAAGTTTTCTGCTTTATACAGTCTTGGCGTGATATTCATTCTGTATGCATTCCCAGACGACAATAATCATTTTGCTTATTTTTTGTTTATCATGGTTTCCTGCTGACAGTTTTAGAGAAAGAAAACACTGGGTGCTATATATTGGAACTCTATAGACAGTTTTCAGTCCAGGGACAATGATAATAGTTTTGTTATTCTTATACTTGATACTGATGGAATTTCCTAAGTTTGTCGTGTTCAGTTACCTATCTGCCCGGCATATCTATAGGGTTGTAGCTGGTCTTTTCTTTCGCTCTCATTTTCTTGGTCTTTATATCTGCTTCTGTCTGTCTTTTTTGTCTGTCTGTCTATCTGTTTCTCTCTCTCTCTCTCTCTCTCTCTCTCTCTCTCTCTCTCTCTCTCTCCTCTCTCTCTCTCCTCTCTCTCTCCTCTCTCTCTCTCTCTCTCTCTCTCTCTCTCTCTCTCTCTCTCTCTCTCTCTCTCTCTCTCTCTCTCTCTCTCTCTCTCTCTCTCTCTCTCTCTCTCTCTCTCTCTCTCTCCTCTCTGGCTTTAGTGCAGAACAAAAATATTTCTTTTTGTTTTTCGTTTTCTGTCTTCCTCTTTCTCCTATCCCCCGTCCCCATCCCTTCCCCTCCCTTTCCCTCCCTCTCTCCTCTCTAATCTGACACCAGAGAGGCTGGTCAGTTGATTAGAAAGGCAGACAATGGTCAGAGGGGAGGAAAAGATATACTGAGCCTTTTCTGACCAGACTGACCTTGCCGCTGATTGCAGACAGGTGGTCAGTTTCTCTGATTACTGCCAACTTCGTTAGAGCCCAAGATTTTTTTGTCTGGGTTTGGTTTTTCGTTTTGGTTTTTCTTTTTTTGCTTGGTTAGTTCTCTCAGTCTTAGATCGTTTATGCCCTTCAAATAACATACCAATTTCCACAAATCATTGTTACCCATTGCAGTGTTAAAAGATACGGTGAGACAAGAACAATCCTGAGAAACAGCTTCTAGAAAGCATGGCGCCAGTGGGTGAGAGCCAGGCCAGACGACGAAAACGATGGCATTCTTGAGCTAGATAAAGCTTCTCAAGTTGCCATCTTCAGACTGCGTGCAGGACACTGCCAGCTCCTATCCCATTTCCACCGCCTTGAAATATCCCACACTGACCAGTGCGCCTGTGGCACAGGCCCACAAACCCCCTCCTATATCCTGCAGTCCTGTCCTACCTTCTTCACTCTGAGACACCAGACGTGGCCCAGCCCTGTAGAGCTCCAGGGGAAAAAAATGTATGGACCGGAAGGGTCACCGCGACAGACTTCAGACTTTGCCATCTAGACCGGATTTTAAAAAATAGCATATCCAGAAAACGCAGAAGAAGAAGAAGAAGAAGAAGAAGAAGAAGAAGAAGAAGAAGAAGAAGAAGAACAACAACAACAACAACAACAACAACAACAACAACAACAACAACAACAGATGCAAAACTGCTTTTCACTAAGGATCTTGTGTTCTTTTGTGCTAAACGCCCAGAATTGCTTTTCATTCAAGACATACACACTAAAGACCTGTGAAAGCTCCTTTTGACTAAAGGATAGAACTTCTTTGCCCTGGAGTCACTTTGCACTAAAGCTATGTAGTTACTTTTTTCAACCAGTTACACGCAAATCTACCTCTTACATAAGAAAATGAAAATGGGTCGAAACGTGAAGTAAAAGTGTGCAGGCCTAACGACCTTTTGGCTTTCTCGGATCATCGCCAGTTCTGCTTTGTTAGTGGTTCGGTTTTCTCTGCCTCAGATCTGCTGACTTTCCAAACAATGCTCTGAACTTCCACTAATGCTCTTACAGCCCCGGTCTGTGTCTACACTGCTTTAAACCGCCATGTTCCTTCTCCTGCTATTGCTCTTGTCCATTAGCAGGGAATGCTAAGTGCTCAGGGTTTGGGAATTGCAAAAATTTTCTTGTTCGTTCCTCGGGTAGGGCTACGAGGTTCACCAATGGGGAGATTTTTGCATATTATGTGACCCGTTTTTTCTCCCACTATTTTGGAAGCCGCATTCCAACTTCGGGGATGGTGTGTAAGCATGGCATATTTGTGCACGTGTTTTTCGCCTACCTGCACGAAATGGCCTACTTTTCAAAAAAGCGGAATGGGTTTTTAACTCTTGTGCAAGATGTTCTGCGCGCATTCGCACATGGGGCTTAGGCTTGCAGTCTTCCTAAAGATTTTGACATTCAGTTCGATTTAAGGGGGGAAAAGAGCAAGGCTGAGAATCGAACCCAGTATCAAAGACTAAAAAAGTACCCTGATGTTCATTGGAATGCAGAAATAGGGTACTTGCAACAAACCTAGATTGACAAGAACAACATGGGATTGGTCTTCAGATATGTTGTTCCCACAAAGAATAGAATCGGCAAAAGAAAACGTTCTGGTTCGAAGTCTCCTGCTTCTAAAAATCTTTGATAGATAATCATGATGCATACATTGCATACTACAAGTTTACTTACTTTGATTATATTTGTTTAACATAGTGATGCTGGAGAAAGAAAATACTGCATGATAATTGTGTATAAGTGTTTTAAGGAAATACTTCAATTATAGAGGAAGGAGGATAATGTATCTT
>CM060320.1:24051824-24061824 GCA_030674155.1 Stramonita haemastoma
TATATATATATATATATGTGTGTGTGTGTGTGTGTGTGTGTGTGTGTGTGTGTGTGTATGTTCATACATACATACATACATACATACATACATACATACATACATACATACATACATACGTACGTACGTACGTACGTACGTACGTACGTACGTACGTACGTACGTACGTACGTACGTACGTACGTACGTACGTACGTACATACGTACATACATACATACATACATACATACACACACACACACACACAACACACACACACACACACACACACACACACACACACACACAACAGACAGACAGACAGACATACACACATACACACAACACACACACACACACACACACACCACACACACACACACACACACACACACACACACACACACACACATACATACATACATACATACATACATACATACATACATACATACATACATACATACATACATACATACATACATACATACATACATACATACATACATACATACATACGTACGTACACTGGTGTCGTGTTTAAGACACCATCCCCGAAGTCGGAAAGCGGCTACTTTAATGGTGGGCCAAAACGGTCACATACACAACACAAAAAATCTCACCATCGCTGAACCTTGGAGCTCTAGCCAAGGAATTTTAAAAAAAGTGAATTTCATGTCTAAAACCGGATAATTCCAATATCGGTGTCCTGGCAATCATGATGTGCTTAGGTTGTTTCAATCCAAACCTGCATCAAAGCTGTGTGGTTTTAAGACTCGCGCGTCTCAGAATTTGTTGGATTTCTTTCTTTCTTTGAATAACTGTTCTCCAGTAATACTTAATCCTGAAGTGTTGTATGATTCATGCCAGAAAATAGCATCGAGACAGTCCCTTCCTTCCCTCTCCTGTCTGTCTCTGTTTCTGTCTATGTCTGTCTCTCTCTTTTATCAGTAGTAGTAGTAGTAGTAGCAGCAGCAGCAGCAGCAGTAGTAGTAGTAGTAGTAGTAGTAGAAGTAGTAGTAGTAGTAGTAGTAGCACCAGCACCAGCACCAGCACCAGCAGCACCAGCAGCAGTAGTAGTAGTAGTAGTAGTAGAGGTGGTGGTGGTGGTGATGGTGGTGGTGGTGGTGGCAGCAGCTGTAGTGGTAGTGGTAGTAGTAGTAGTAGTGTGTAGTAGTAGTAGTAGTAGTAGTAGTAGTAGTAGTAGAGGTGGTGGTGGTGGTGGTGGTGATGGTGGTAGTGGTGGTGGCAGCAGCTGTAGTGGTAGTGGTAGTAGTAGTAGTAGTAGTAGTAGTAGTAGTAGTAGCAGCAGCAGCAGCAGCTGTAGTGTCATTATTGTAATATTGTTATTGTTGTTTTTGTTATCACTATTATTATTATTATTATTTACATATTAGAGGGCGTGGTGTAAAAAAAAAACCTGTTAAACTTATTTTATAAACTTCAAGAAATAGAAAAGTTGCCCTCTCTCTCTCTCCAAAAAAAAAAAAAGAAGAAAACAAGACCAGCACGCAGGATTCAGTTCACAGGTACATCCCAACTTTTAAAAAAAAGAAAAGAAAGAAAAAGAAAAAACAGCTGCACAAAGTAAGAATTGCGTGCACACAATGTGACCCTCAGTGAAATAAATCACTGTGCACGTGCAGTCATACAAAATGAATGACGACAGGACAGGATGGGGTGGGTTGGTGTGCTCCCAAACCAACTCAAGACAAAACTCAAGTTTTCATTCATGCGCACACGTCCATGTTTGTTCCCAGCTAAAACTGAAGTTATGCGCAGATTTCCAAGCGCGTTGCAGGTGAGTGAATGATAATCTACTATTAATTAAGAAAAACCGAACAGACCCTAACGGGTTTTTTACCAATTTTCATTCATAACTTCAGAGTGTGGGAGTAAGTAAGTGTTCACGTTAGTAGCGGGACACTCAAGGCCGACTGGTTTGGTCAAGCAATTTCATTATCCTTTTTTTTAAATTTTGAAGATTGTGTGTGTGCGTACGTACGTGCGTGTGTGCGTGCGTGCGTGCGTGCGTGCGTGTGTGTGTGTGTGTGTGTGTGTGTGTGTGTGTGTGTGTGTGTGTGTAAATTGTTGTCCTTTCTCACAGTACAAATGGCTCACACTTCGGAAAGGAGGAACTAGATTTTAATTTGTGAGAGAGATGTTCTGCGTGTGTTCGTACACGGAGCCTTGGCTTATAGTCTCATCCGAAGGAGAGCTGGCTGAGCTAAGGCAAGCTGCAAGCGCCATTAATTCTATAACTGTGACAGTAATTATCCCCCAACCCCAACCCCCACCCCCGACCCAACATACACACACACACACACACACACACACACACACACACACACACACACACACACACACACACACACACACACACACACACACACACACACACACGAGAAGAAAAGATAAAAGGCTTCAGCAAGGTTAACTACAACCATTAGTAACGTACGATATCTTGGTGGTAGTCACAGTTACAATTTTAGCATCATGGGTTCTTAGCAATTACTGCACAGTCAGACAGCAGCAATTATGTCATATGAGCGAAAATGCGTTGTGCTGCCGTTAAGCGCCTGACAAGACAGGCTCAGCACACCCGACTTCGGCATCTATCTATCTATCTATCTATCTATCTATCTATCTATCTATCTATCTATCTATCTATCCCCTTAAATCCTGTTCCGCTTTTCGTAAGAGTAGGCCATCGTGTGCCGGTGGGAACAGATGACATGATTTACAAAACTGCATACACACGGGGACCGGATGAAAAAAAGCACATGATTGCTTATTCTGTTATCCTCGATATAAAATAATAAAATAAATAAATAAATAAATCTAGCGACCGTGGGGGCACTCCTAAAGACTTGACAGCCAGTTCCCCCCATTTCTCTCTCTGTTCTGCCTTTCTCAAAATTTTGTTGAGTTCTAAGCCTGTCCATTCGCTGATGACTTCGGCATGGGAGAGAAAATCTCTTTTAAGTCTTTCTTGAAAAAAGGCAGGAATATGTACAAAGAAAGCAGAAAATAGACTAGAAGGATATATATATACATACATATATACATATATACATATATATATATATATATATGTATGTATATATATATATATATATATATATATTATATATATATATATATATATATATAAACACGTGTGTGTGTGTTTTATTTGATGTTTGTTTTATAGATAGGTAGGTAGGTAGGTAGGTAGGTAGGTAGGTAGATAGATAGATAGATAGATAGATAGATAGATAGATAGATAGATAGATAGATAGATAGATAGATAGATAGTTGTGTGTGAGTGTGTTTTTTATGTGTTTATCATGCTTGTTTGTAACCTGGGGATGATAAGTTAAGGGGAAGGGCTGGCATCTTCAGCACAGCCTAGTTTTTATCAGCTTTGATAACTGAAATGGTTAAGATGCTTTGTCATTTCACTTTTTTTCCCGCCAGATCGACAAGTGTTGAATATTTAAAGGTATTAGAAGGAATTGATTTTAAACTTGAGCTAAACCTTACTGGAGCCACTGAAACTGAATAAGATGACAGACAGCCTTTCCTATGGCTTTCGTGGTCGGCAGAGCTTTGAACACCATGAAATGAAATAAATTTAGCCCTGTTGACATGAAAGCAAGCACACAAACAGAAGGGAAGTGGGAATTTTTTTATTAATTTTTTTTGTTATCATTTTTTTCACCAGTGAGGATGCAACGTGACAAGCTGTGATGGGCCTCTCTCCCCCCAGAGAGGAGGAGGAGGGAGAGAAGGAACAAGAAGTCATTCATCACACAGTGTTGTGGAAACAGTGTCTGTTGTCGTCACGCTATGGACCAGTGCTGTCTGTCTGTTAATGATGTTGCTGGTACAGACTTGGACTTTGGGCTGGCTAGCCTATCATGAAGCTAAATCGAAAACAGGACGCTGCTGTACAGGTAAGAGCAGACAGATTTAGAAGAAAAAAAAGTATTAAGTTGTACCTGCTTACTGTCAGAAACTGTTGTAAAATGTTATGTCATTGTCAGTAGAAGTTAATACTTAATTTATTTCATTTTTGTGCCATATTCTTAAAGCTTGTTCCGGATGAAGACCATTTCCGATGGAGACGCCTGCAAACGTTTTAACAAAATTAAGAATCGAGACTTTTCCCTTCGTTTTCATTTCTTTTCCAAGTATTTTTAAAACAAAAAATACCAAATACATGTGGTGGGGGAGGGGGGGGGGGTGGCGCAGAGAGCAAAAATGGCTAGTTTCTACAGAAACTGCATGGAAATTGCACACGCGTGCGCGCGCGCGCACACACACACACACACACACACATACACACACACACACACACACACACACATACACACACTTCTCATAAGAGGGCGTACACACACAACACGCAAAAAGCACAGACAGCAAAAAAAAAAAAGAAACCAAAAAAACCCAACAACCCCAGATCCTGAGCTATAAGTATCACTAACAGTCAGGTCAAACAAACAAGAGGTAAAAGACGATTAGCTTACAAGCCTTTGAAGTGATCTTCATCATTCTGCTTCCCTTTACTCCTTCTTTCTTTCTCCCCCTCCCCCCAACCCCCACCCCACTTCTCCACTCTGCACCCCCACACCCACACCCCACCCTCACCCAACTTTGAAAACATCCCCACCCCCACCCACCCCCAAAATATCATTCGAGAATTTCAGCGGAGCGAGAAATGTGACTGGTAGGTGATGGACCTTTTCCAGCTAGACACGCAGTCCATTTATCAACTTGTGTTTTAGAAATGGTGACGGTAACGATATGTCTTTGTCTTTGCTGTTGCTGCTGCTGCTGCTGTTACTGCTAACACCTTCGTTCGGAGTGAGGTTGCTCGCACGTGCTCAGGTAACAGGGTTTGTGTCATGGATAGGTTCAACTGGGAACACTGTAGTGCCTAACAAAATTTAGGTGGGTGTGGAGATGTTTTTTGTGTGTGGTTTTTTTGTTGTTGTTTTTTTTTTGGGGGGGCTACCCTGTCTTTTGGCTTTCTGTTTTCCTTTAGTAGGTTTCTTTTGTCCTTTCTTTTTAATTACTAAAACTCAGTTGATATTTTTGTAGCTTTTAGTGGAGATGTGGGGATACTGTATCACCTACCTATACTTCTGTGATGTTATGATTAATTATTTCTTTATTTATTATTTTACATCGGAGATAATGTCATAAGCACCCATGTAGTTTTGTTGGTCATAGCCATAAGGTCATCGCTTTCCCTCAGAATGGGTCCTGTAGTTGGTGCTTTAACCTGATTCCAGCTCCTGTTACTGTTGTGGAGGTGTTAGTGTATGATCTGTTATCTGAGGTGTCTTCTTTTCCTGAAAGCATTCATCAGAGTCTTTGGTTTAGCAACACGAGGAGAGAAAACGTAGTTTACTTGGTTCAGCTTGTACAGGACTCTTTTTGGCACACTGTGGAAGGATGCTGGAGTTTGATTTCTGACTTTTGACTTTGTCATGGTATTACTGAACGCACGCACTTAAACACGCGCGTACACACAAACAAACAAACAAACAAGCGCACACAAACATACACACACTCACACACACACACACACACACACACACACACACACACACACACACACACACACACACACACACACACACACACCACACACACACATTCTCCTGTCTGCTGTCCCACCCATATACTTAATTGTACACTTTCCACCTACCTACATGCAAACACTTTCCACCAATACTAAAGTATAAAAAGTTTCAGGGACCTGGCACTGTGAACACCAGACCTAGGGCAATACCTTCCAGACTTCTCATGCCCCAAACTGTTCCCCCTCCCCCACTCCTTCCATCGCCATGCCCCCTCCCCACCTCTTTTTTTTCTTTTTTGAATCCTCACTATCTCCCTTCAGTTAATTTAGCTGCCACGCCACTCCACCTAACCCTTTCCGTACCTTGTTATGTTTTGTTTCTTTGACAAAACACTTCAAAACTTTCTTTTAAAAAAAAAAAGAAAAAAGAGAAAGTTCTTCCACACAAACTCAAAACAACAGGACTGATTTCTTTAAGTCGAGAGGAGTGAGTACAAAAAAAGCAAACCTCTCTAACTACAGACGTGACAGTCCTGAAGTGAAGAGGCTGCATGCAGAAGCTGAAGTAAGGCCATACATCATGCCCAGGGATGTGTGTTTTGGAAATCCTGGGACTGTTTTGTTTTCACGCTGGATGCACGTGCCTCCACTGTGACAGGGTGCCGCCCCTCTGAAGTCTGGCTTTTCTGTCAAAAGTCTGCGCCACGTTTACTCGTACAATCCATCCTCAGCGTTTTGAGTGCAACAAGAACACTACTGCCGCTATGATTGTATGTTCAGAAAGATTGTCTATACATCACTTTAACGCCCCCACCCTCGCCCTCACCCCTCCGCTCCCTCTCCCTGTCGCTTCTTTCATTTTGACTTTGTCATTGTATTACAGAAAAAGGTCGAGAATGGAGAGAGAGAGAGGGGGGGGGGGGGGGGAGAGAGAGAGAATACGAATACGAAATTTTATTCATGAAAGGCCTTCGCCCCATATGAAGGGGTGTGTGTGTGTGTATATGGAGACATGCACAATTTGAACATTCTTAGTTCTTAGAAAAAAATAGTAATGACATTACGATACTGCTATTTCTCTTATCTGAAATGCTTTATACAGGTATATGGACAAATTTTTCACAGTTTCCGGGTTTGTTGCAGACATTAGTAATCTAAATCTGAACAAATTTGGGTCTCTGAAAAACTTCATAGCAATAAACTCTTTCCTGATTTCTGCTAAAGATGGACAACAAAGAAGGAAATGAATTTCATCCTCGTTTTCTTCTTTACATAATGGACATATCAAATCATTGTCACTTTGGTGTTTATATCGAAATGAATGAACAGTTATACTAGAGATACCAAAACGAAATCTAGTCATCATAAATTTCAAATGTTTGTCAATATCTAATAGCAAATAGTTTTGTATACGAGGCACAGGGCTAGTGAACGCACGATACATGCTGAACCTCTCACTATTTTGAATACGATTGTTCCACTCTTGCCACCTACAATCAATTAAACGACTTTTGAATGCACGCAAAAATTCATTCACTCTTTCCACACCTTGATGAAAGCAAACAAAACCAAATCCATACTGAAAAAGACACTTTCTTACGTTTGTTACCCATGTTGTTTTTCCTCGATCATCCAACTCACATAGCATCATATACGCTTTCCTTGGTAATCTCTCTGGTTCCATTCTTGTTAGCTTTAACCAATAGCGTATAGTACTGACAACAAAATTTATAGTGATAGGATACCTATTCATTTCCCTGTATACTAAGTCGTTAGGTGTTCGTCTATCCACTCCCAAAAAATTCTTTAAAGCAAATAAATGGGTTTTTTCACAATATTCTGCCGCAGCATAAATGCCCCAAACTTCTGAACCATACTACATAATAGGCTGAACTTGTGCATCAAATAATTTCAAAAAAAGTCTTACTGAGCTATTATTCAAAGCATTTAATCCTCGCATGATAGTGAGAAGTGCCTTTTTTGCACGGCTTGCTAAATCTCTGCATGTAGCAGTGAAACTAAGCCTAGTTGAAAAATATACCCCCAAATATTTATAGGCATTGACAACTTCCATCTGATTACCATCAACTGACCAGTGTTCTCTGGCACTCAAATAACCCCCCTTTCTAAACACAACAATATTTGATTTACCCATATTTACCTTCAATCCCAAAGAGGAAGAAGCGTGCATTAGACTATTTATCTGGGTCTGCAGACCAACAACTGTTTCAGAAAGAACAACATCATCATCCGCAAACAAAAGTATAAACAGTTCCAAAGTATCTAGCAAAAATGTCACACCATGTTTTCCATTTTGTATTACTTCAAGTGCTAACTCATTAATAAACAGAGAAAATAGAACCGGGCTGCAAACGTCACCCTGTTTGACACCTGCTGAACATTGAATATAAGGCGATAATTTAGTTCCACATCTTACTCTTGCCTTAACACAATTATACATGCTTTTCACACAACGAAACAATTTTCCCTTTACTTCATTTTTCAACAATATTGGCCATAGCAAATTTCTGTTGATGGAATCGAACGCCTTTTCGAAGTCTATAAAGGCAACATACAATTTTCTGTTCAAACTGAATTGTTTTTGTACACACGCTAAAAGTGTAAATTACTGATCAACAGTTGAGTATCCTTTTTTAAATCCTGCTTGAAATTCCCCTGTTAAATTATTTTCTTTTACCCATGCTTGTAGTCTTCTGTTTATGATACCACTATAAATTTTGCTACTCACATCACACAAGGAAATACCCCTATAATTTCCAAGAACATTTACTCCCCCTTTCTTATACAGTGGTAAAATAATTGATTCTGACCAGTTTGTAGGAAAGACACCTTTGTCAAACAGAGCATTAAAAAACTTAACAAAAAAAGGAGTAATCTTTGTAGATGCATTTTTTAACAGTTCAGGTATCAAGCCATCAGGGCCAGCAGCTTTCCCCACCTTCAGTTTACAAATAGCTAACTGAACCTCTTCCTCCATTATAGGCTGATTAAATATACATTCATCATCTAAATCCGAGTCATCCTCCTCCACTAAAGTGTTATCTACATTACTTTCATTGCTTTTGTCAAGAAGATTACTAAAATGATCATACCATTGCTCTACAGAGATTTTATTTCTAACTAATTTTCTTTTTGGCATAGCGCTGTGTATTGTGTCCCAAAACATTTCTTTAGAATCAATAGAAGCCATTAACTTATCAATCATCAGTGCATTATGCTCTTTTTTCTTTCTAGCTAAAAGATTCTTATATTCTCTTCTCTGTATACAGTATAGACTTCTGTCTTCTTCTTTTTTAGAACGCCGGTATTTTCTAAGTGCTCTATGAGTTAATCTTTTCTTTAATCTACATTCTTCATCATACCATTCTTCTTTTTTCTTATGCCTATTTATCGAACATACTTTTTTCATTGAAACTGCTGCACTTTTAATACAGTTATTAAATACATTTAATGCTAAATCAACGTCGTTGTCAATCAGTTGTATAGCTTCATTTACTCTTTTATAACTTGCATCTGAATTTAAAGCATTTACAAACTTTTCGCTTTGAGCTGCATTCCAGACATATTTTTCCATTACAACCTTATCTTCAATGTCATCAATACCACTAAGATTATCGTTAGGAAATGAAATGGACAAGACAATGGGCAAGTGACTTGTGTCAATACGTTCTACAACTTCTAAACAACAGTTGTCAAATATAATTGTAAAAAGATCTGATGATAACAAAAAATAATCAATGACACTGCTACCTGACTTGACTTACTTGACTTATGCCTGTGGATTCCCGTGGGAACATAGGGCCACAACAACACTCCTCCAACGGACTCGGTTTTGGGAGATCCTCTTCAGCTCGGCCCATGTCATTCCGGTGCTTTCGTCTCTGCTTCAATGCTTCTGCGCCAGGTCTGTTTTGGTCGGCCTACTTTCCGCTTCCCTTGTGGATTCCAGTCAAGGGCCTGCCTGGTGACATCTGAAGCAGGCTTGCGGAGCGTATGGCCAATCCATCCCCATTTCCTTTTCTTGATCTCTGTGTCAATTGGAGCGTGTCTGGTCCTGTCCCATAGTTCTTCATTTGAGACTACTTCTGGCCACCTGATACCAAGGATGTTCCTAAGACATCTGTTGGTAAATGTCTGGAGTTTGTGGGTGTTGGTCTTTGTCACCTGCCAGGTTTCTGAGCCATACAGTAGGACCGACTTGACATTGGTGTTGAATATCCGGATCTTGTTGTGGAGTGAGAGGGATGTTGATCTCCAGATTGGGCGAAGGGTGTTGAAGGCATGACGTGCTTTATTTATTCGGCACTTGATGTCTTCGTCCGTTCCCCCATCTTTACTAACGACACTGCCCAGGTAGGTGAATTTGTCGACGACACTGCTACCTGAGTCCCCAATATATGTGTAGCGTCCTTCACGATCGCCAT
>CM060320.1:24066824-24074324 GCA_030674155.1 Stramonita haemastoma
TCTCCTAGCCCTTCCCCACGGAGCACCCTCAACTGGGCAACAGAAGCATCCCCCCGTGGGGATACCGGGGGCCTTTCAGTATAAATAGTGTCCCCACCTTCTGGAGGTTCTGTGCTAGGAACCCCCTCTATTCTGTCCCTCTCTTTGCCTCTGCCTTGTCTCTTTACTACCTGTCACTTTTAATGCGAGTTTTAAAATGTAATGAGGTGATAGCCCTGATATGGTCTATGTGGTCGGCGGGGCTATAAGCAACATAATTGGATTGGATTGGATTGGGCAACAGAAGCAGACAAAGGAGCACAGTGCACGTGTACAGGGAAAGAGGGATTCTCTTCCTAAACGTAGGGATAGTGTTAAGGAAGCAAAACGAAACTCGAGCTCAAACTTTTGTGTTGTTCAGTTGATAATTACAATTCTGTTTTCCTGACATGTACTATCGTTCTGTCATTAACCCCATCTGTGCTGTTGAATCTTAGTGCTTCGGGCTTCTTCTGGGTAGGGAGATGTGTGGGTCACCTGCTTGATTTATATGAGTTATTGTGTTGTAAAATTTCAATTAGCTCTAGAGTGAAGTGAAGTGAAATGAAGTGAAGTGATTCTTGAAGTGAAATTCTGAATCCTTTTGTAACAGATGAAATGAACACATTAACGCGTATGTGCGTGTGTTTGTGTGTGTTGTTTGTGTGTGTGCGTGCGTGTGTGTGTGTGTGTGTGTGTGTGTGTGTGTGTGTGAGTGTGTGTGTGTGTGTGTGTGTGTGTGTGTGTGTGTGTGTGTGTGTGTGTGTGTGTGTGTTTGTTCTGGGCAAAGTAAAAGGAGTGAAGACGAGAAAAAAATGGAGTGTCTAACAGACAGCCATCCAGACATGTGATGGGTTTAAGTGTTCCTCAGGTTCACAAAAAAGATGGGTAAATGAAAGCTTAAGATAACAACAAAAAATAAAAAAAGTAAGACTGTTACCGAGTAAGGATATTGACAAATGAATAAAAACAGGGGGAGACAAGGTGAGAGACTACTGTGATATAGGATTTAATGTCGCCCCCCAAAACTGTGGATCCAATGAACAAACACAAACATAATTATCGGGTCAAAATCTTACTTTCCGTTTTTAGCTTCTGTCTGGTTGCATCACGTTTTTTATAGGATCTGCTGTCTCAAAACTCGTGGATCAAATAAGCAAATGCAAACATGTCAGGTCCAAATCTCATTTTTCTATTTTTAGCTTCTGTCTTCCAGCAACCATCAGCTTTTTTTAAAGCTGACACACTCACAAAAATGTCAGATTTTGCAACACAAACACAGAAATGGGGGATGTTTTTTTGGTTGTTTTTTTTTTCACCCCCACAGTGTACGAAATGTGAGTTACCTGGCTGCAAGACTGGGAAGCCAGGCCATTCATCACGGGATGTTTTGGGAAACTGTTTGTCTCCTGAGCCCCTGGCTCACAAGTGCATGGGTGTGTGAGGGACGTTGCTTGTAAGCTAGGTACAGGCTTGACTGTTCTAGGTGATCACAGTGAATGAGGTCACACAAGATTGTAAGATAGTGGGTTGAGATTTTGGTTCTGCACCTTTGCTTATTTTGGTGGTGTTGTTGTTGGTGTTGTTGTTGTTGTTGTTGATGTTGTTGTTGCAAGTGCTGTATTTGGGTTGGAAGTGATCACAGTGAATCATGTTAGGGGGGGCGGATAGCCTAGTGGTCAGAACATTGCGCTGGCAATTTGAAAGACCCGGGTTCGAGTCCGGTCGAGGAAATTTTCTTCCTGGAGTTAACATCAGTGCTGACTCCACTCTCCCCAAAAGTCCTTCGGATGAGACTTTAAACCGAGGCCCCGTGTGCGAACGCACGCAGAACATCTTGCGCACACGTTAAATCCTGTTCCGCTTTTCGTAAGAGTAGGCCATCGTGTGCCGGTGGGAACAGATGACAATATTTACAAAAAACTGCATACACACGGGGACCGGATGAAAAAAGCACATGATTGCTTATTCTGTTATCCTCGATATAAAAGAATAAATAAATAAAATAAATAAATAAATGTTACATAAGATCGTAAGATATTTGTGTTGAGAGTTTGGTTTTGCACCTTTCCTTATTTTTTTTTGGTCTTTTTGTTGTTGGTGGTGGTGTTGCTGGTGTTGGTGTTGTTGTTTGTTGTTGATGTTGATGTTGTTGTTGCAAGTGCTGTATTTGGGTTGGAAGTGATCACAGTGGATGCGGTTACACGAGATTGTAAGATAGTGGGCTGAGAGTTTGGTTTTGCATTTTTCCTTGTTTTCTTTGTCTTCTTGTTGTTTCTTCTGCTGTTTTGGGGTTTGAAAGTGATCACAGTGAATGAGGTTACACAAGATTGTAAGATTGTGTGTTGAGATTTTGTTTGTTTACCTTTTTCTTATTTTCTTTGTCTTGTTATTGTTATTGTTGTTGTTGTCACTGCTGTTTTCGGGGGGGGGGGGGGGGGGGGGGGTTGGAAGTGATCACAATGAATGAGGTTACACGAGATTGTAAGATAGTGTGTTGAGATTTTGTTTTTTTTCACCTTTCCTTTTTTCCTCTGTCTTTTTATTGTTGTTGTTATTGTTGTAACTGCTGTTTTGGGGTTGAAAGTGATCACAATGAATGAGGTTGGACAAGATCGTGAGATAGTGTGTTCAGATTTTTCTGCACCCTATTCTTATTTAGTTGTGGTTTTTTTTGCTGTGTTTTAGTTTTGAAGGAGGGGGGGGTAGGTATTTGTTTGCTTTGCATCTTTTTTGCTAAAAACGTGGGTGGCGTTGGTTTTTATTTTTGTTTGTTTATTGTCGTAGTTTGGTTTGTTTGGTGGTGGGCATTTCGTACACACGTATACATTTACACCCCTCCCCGATCAAACACACACACACACACACACACACACACACAAACGCACGCGCGTGCACACACACAACGCACACGCACACACACGCACACACACGTACACACACACAACACGCATTCACACACACACACATTCACACACACACCACCATTACACCCCTCCTACCCCCACCACCCACCCACCCTCCCCCCTCCCCCCACAGAGAGAGACACAGAGAGAGACAGACAGACAGACAGACAGAGACAGAGAGAGCACAGGACACAGCCTAGCCAGATGGGTTCGGCAGGAGGTTATACTAACAGGTGGGAGGGGAGGGACAGCACAGCAGTGGCAGAGGGAGGGCGATATTCAGCCTCATGCCGTGTTGACCTGGCTTCCTGCAGCGCTGCCTGTGATAGGGCATTGAGGCCACAACTGCTCCGCGCTTTGGGTTACATAAGATGATGCACCCCTGACATGTCTCCCCTCCCTCTCCCCCCCCCCCCCCCCCCCCCCCCCCCCCCCCCCCCCCCCATCCCAACACACACAGACTGACGTACGAGCGCATGCTTACGCATACAACACACATTATCTGTTTCTGTCTCTCGGTCTCTCTGTCTGTCTCTCTGTCTCTGTCTCTCTCTCTCTCTCTCTCTCTCCTCTCTCTCTCTCTCTCTCACTCTCACTCACACACACGCACACACGCACACAACGCACGCACGCACCACAACACACACACACTCACACAACACACACAACCACACACACATACACACATACACACACACATACACACACACAAACAAACAAACAAACAAACGTGCGTGAGAGTGAGAGACAGAGAGAGAGACAGGTGGAGAGTTCTCGCCCCTCCAGCCGCCATCCACCCCCGATGTTCTATACCCCCACACCCACCCCCATTCCCACCCCCATCCTCCCACCCTTTCTATCTGCTATATCTGGGTATAGGGGGTTGAAAGCTGACAAATGAGTGACAGACCTATTTCATTGTGTTTTAATTGCCGTGGGTTCAATTCCGCGCACAAACAGTAGTAGTATCTATGTATGTATACCAGTTTCAGTTTAAAAGTTGCTAGTTGTGGAAAGAAAATGGAAGCATGACATGCGAGACATAGACATAGACAAGACAGCGAGAAAAGTTAGATGGTGGTACCAGTTTAGTGTATAGTGCTCTGTAACTACTGTGAAAGAAAAGTCAATTCCCTTTTGTTTTGCGTAGAAGACGTAGCTTGGTTTTCTTTGGGGGATTTTGGTGATTGGAAGATCGCGCCGAAGTCGGATGCGCTGGGCCTGACTTGACAGGCGCTTTACGGCAGCGCAATTAATACATCTTTGCTCGTTTTGACAGACGACAATAGTTTGTTGCTGTCTGAGCATTTGACGAAGTAAGATGAAAAAAGGAAGACAAGAGATGTGATGTATTCGCCTGCATGCATGATGGAGTCTTCTATACCAATATGAAAAGACGTGGGGAAAAAATGGCGAGGTCTTTACATATGATGGTTTTTTGGAGAAAAAAAAAAAGCAAGCCCGCGTGTGCATGCACACACACACATACACACACGCAAACGCGCGCGTGCAGCACACACACACATACACACACGCACGCACACACACACACACACACACACACACACACACACACACACACACACACACACACACACACACACACACACACACACACACACACACACACACACACATGCACACATATTGCTGGCTACATGTGGATACCGGGGTCTGGAGGTAATGCACTTGCCTAGAAAGCGAGAAGTGCAGGATCAAAACACGTATGTGCCAAAACTTTTCTCCAAAATCCGCTAGAACTTGAATGGTGATCACGGTGCTAGTCTTTCAGATCAGACAATAAACCGAGGTCCTGTGTGCAGCACCCATTCAGCGCATGTAAAAAAAAAATTTAATTTAAAAGGCAGCAAGAGAGCTTTTTCTCGGCAAAACTCTGTAGTAAACACCATTCTGATCACTCACTCACTCACTCAGTCCCATGTCCCAAAGGACGTAGGGGGACATGAGAGAAGACGCAACGGAGATCTTTTTCCATGCTTCACGATCCTGTGTGGCTAGTAGGAGGCGTTGCAGGGGTTGGGCATCCATCTTTGATGTTGTCAACCCATGATTTCTTTTGGCGGCCTCTTCTTTCTTTGCCCTCGACTGTTCCTTGCAAGATGGTTTTTGCTAGGGTGTTTTTGTCTTGTGGTGTGACCAAACCACATCAGCTTTCTCCTCTTTATGGTGGAGAGCAAAGGCTCTTGGGGGCCCACACGCCTTTTTGATTTCCTCTTTCACATAGTTATTGGTCTTGTGTTCTTTGTATGATATTTTGAGGAGTCTTCTGTGGCACTTGTTCTCGAATCTTGGATTCTTCTCTCTAACTCTGCTGTCAGAGTCCATGATTCACAGCCATATAGGAGGATAGATATTACGAGGGATTTGTAGAGGTGGTATTTGGTGCAGAAGCTGATGTTGTTGCTTCTGATGATCCTCTGGAGTCTGACTAGAGCAGATGTTGCTGTTGCCATTCTGATAGGGAAACAAAAACAATTACAAACAGGAAAAATGGACAAAAAAAATAGATAGGCGGCGCTGCTCTTGTGGCCACGCGCTCTCCTCGAGGAAGAGGGGAGAGGGGACCCCAAATTTCAAGCAGAGAAATCGGTCATGATTGAAACTGGATTCACTGCAATTCTCTAGGAACTTCAGTGTATGCACATTCTGGATGGCCAAGGTTTATTCTCAGTGTGTCATTGGCCTCCACGTGTTTTCTGTTGGCTGCGTCTGCCTAATGCCTCGGCGCCTTGCTCTGATAATGCCTTCCAGCTGCTGCTGTCTCTGACAATGCATTTCCAACCTTTGTCTGGGATGCTCGTTGCTCTTAGTTGCTGCTGCTGCTGCTGATGCTACTGCTGATGCTGATGCTGATTCTTGAAGCCCAAGAGGGCTCTTTTGTCACGTTTGCCCGGCATATCTCTCTGCTTAAGTGAGCAAAACAAAAGTGGAAATCCATGCAAGTTTAAGCCAACGTTATGTAAATGCCATGTTCATTAATTAAGGGGTTCTTTACCCCTCTCCACAAAAATCTTCAGGGACATGGCCTGAATGGATTATTTTCTGCCGCGTAATATGTTAGCCTGTTCGCGGTGTGCAGTCTGACGTCTTGAATAGGTTTTGTTTTGTTTGTTTTGTTCTGGTTTGTTTGTGTGTTTGCTTGCTTGCTCGTGTCGGTTTTATGTTTTTCTTTTAGCCCAGCTGATCATAGCATTGTCAGTGCTATTAATTGTTAGATATTAAAACCCACGCAGCTGGCTAAAAAAAATAGTTTAATTTAAAATCTAAACCAAAAAGATTGTATACAATAGCAAAAGTATTTCATGCATACCATACTGTGGCATGATGTACAGTAAAAAGTCTGAAAATCTTCTCTCTGTCTCGGTCTCTGTCTTTCTCGCTCTCTTCTTCTCTCTTCTCTCTCTGTCTCTCTCTGTCTCTCTCTGTCTCTCTCTCTCTCTCCCTCTCCATCCTCCTCCCCCCTCGCCCCCCCCCCCCCCCCCTGCTCTCATCTCTCTCTCTCTCCTCTCCCTCTATCTCTCTTTCTCTCTCCTTCCCTCTTCCTCTCCTTTCTCTCTACCCTCCTCTCTCTCTCTCCCCTTCTCTCTCTCCCTCCCTCTCTACCCCGCTCTCCTTACCCCTGTCTATACCCCCTCTCTCTCTCTCCCTCTTTCTCTACCCCATCCCTCTCTACCCTCTCCCTCTCTCTCTCTCTCTACCCTCCCTCCCCTCTCTCTCTTTCTCGCTCTCTCTCCCTCCCCGCCTCCCTCTCTACCCTCTCTCTCTATCTCTCTCTCTCCCTGTCTTCTTCCTCAACCGTCGTCACTGTTTCTTTCTGGTTTCCTGTCCTTGCCTTGTGTTGTCAGAGTGAGCACAGAGGCTGACAGGTGACTGGCAGACCCATCTCCCTCTCTGTAAATTGCCTCTTACAGTACTTCGCCTCTATCCTCCTTGCGCTGCACAAACCTATCATGTACATATAACACACACACAGCAGGGTCTGTTTATGATAAGCGTTAAGTTAAATGGGGGGTGAGGTATTAATACTTATGTTTATAAATTAATGATGATACTTTTTCTCCCCCTCCTTTTCCTTCTCCTTCTCTTCCTCCTTCCTCCTCTTCTGTCTTCCCTGGCTATACTAAATTTTAGTTCGTCTGGATGGCAAAATATGCAGTCTGTCAAATTTCTTCCTCCACTTCTTCTTCTTTCCCTGGCTATGCTAAAATTTTTTAGTTCGGTCTGGATGGCAAAATATGCAGTCTGTCGTAATGACCTGCCGGTTCCTATCTGTTTCCTTATGGAAGTAGACATTTCTACTTTTTTTTTTCTTTTTTTTTTTTACTAGATCTATACAGCCTTTTTGATGCTGTGAGTTTTTACCCGCACAAAATAAACACTATCCTGCGTGCCCTATCTAAATTTACTGTCTCATTCGAAAGACTAGCACCAAGCCACGGCCACTAGCACTCATAGTCTGGAGGATGAGAAAAATGCCTGACATCGGATTGGCCTTAAGTCATGGATATCTCGCTTTCTACCGACTACATGAATTGGCGTTATAAGAGTATAAACC
>CM060320.1:24076824-24101824 GCA_030674155.1 Stramonita haemastoma
TCTAGGGGGCCCGCAATTTTTGGGGGGGCGCCCTTTCCCTCCCCCCTGCCTTTCCTTCCCCGCCCAAAGGGAGATACCCATTAACATGGGGGGAAAGGGGGACTGTAATGAAGCCAAGGCGCCAAAAGGCCCCCTCCAAGGTAACCGTATCGAAACCCGCTTGAGGAAAGCGACGCTTTGCCACTTGCATCACCCCCCATATATTTTAAAAATTTGGTGTCGGAGAAAAGTCAGTATTTGGGGGTGGTGTTTTTTTTTGGTTTGGTTTGGTTTTTTTTGGGGGGGGGTTTTTTTTTTTTTTGGGGGGGGGGGGGGGGGGGGTTTGGGGGGGTTTTTTTTCCTGGGACCCTAGAGGTCTGACAGGGGGGTTTTTCACATGAATCCCCACACCCCCTTCCTTTCTGTTACACACTCCGGGGGTGCACTGGGGTAAGGGGGCTAAAAACCCCCAAAGTCCCCCTGGGTGAGACAAATAAACCCCGGTCCTTTTTTAAAAAAGCCGCAGAATTTTTTTGCGTTAAAACCCTTTGAAAAAAATTTCTCCTCTAAAAGAAGAGTAGGCCATTGCTGCTGGCAAGAAGGGATAACAAAATTAATTTTCAAATTTGGCCCACTAGTTTAATGTTCGAAACATCCCCAAATCTAAAATGTGGTTCCCTTTCATGGGGGGCCAAACATGGTCGGAAACGAAAAAAATTTTCATTTGGGGGAGGAACAGAGCCATATCTAAAGAGCCCCCCCCGAAAAAAAAAATCAAAAAGGGACACCCAAAACCTATATTCAGTCATTAACACAGCGCAACGCATTTCTGCGCATACACAATAATTGCCGTTTGACTGACTGTTCGAGGAAGAAAATAACTAACTCTACCTGATAGTTTTCCCTACTCTTCCTCTTCCTCTTCTCTCTGCCGTAATCAGCAAGGAAAGACTGAAGTTTCATTTACTGGTTTTTTTTTGGGCCCTTTTTTTTGAATTGTATTGGGGAAAATTCAACGGGTTAAAAAAAAAAAAAACAAAATTGTTTTTTTCACCCCCCCAAGTTGCCTTGGGGAGTGTTTTTGCAATTTATATCATTAGAAACCTGAGATTTTGGGATCGGGGAGAGGGGAAGGGGAAGGGGGGAAAAAGGGGCGGGGGTGGAAAAGGGGGGGGGGGGGGAAGAAAGGAGATGAAGTTTAAGAGTTTTGGGGGAAAAGGAGACACTGAGAAGAAAATTTTGAGTTGAGGGGCAGGGGAAGGGGGGGGGGGGAGAAAGGGTTGACAGGTTTTATGATTGTTCTTGTTGGGGGCTTCAGATGGTTTTTTTCTTTTTCATTATTTGTTTTTTCTTCCCTTTTTCTCACTCCTACACACAAAAATGTATACTAGCATGAGTGCCCCGCATGAAAACGTGCATGTGCGCACGCTATCTCGAACACACCCAAAAACAAAACACATATACAAAACAAAGCACGCACACATCCACAGACACACCATGCACACCCATCGCGTGCACACACACATACACAATGTTCGTAAAATGCATCACATGCACTAAGGGTTTATGCACTCAAGGGATTTGAACACATGAACACATGGGCATGCATGTACAAGTACACACATACAGTTTTTAAAACACAAAACACACACACAAAACACCCCACACACACAAAACCCCCACACACAAAACAAAAACACAACACAAAAAAAACACCCAAAAAAAAACACACACACACACCCCACACACACACACACCACAACAAACACACACAAAAACCCACATATTCTGCATTCTCTGGCCCGCCTGCCTGCCCGCCTGTTGTCTGTCTGTTGTCTTGTCTGTCTGTCTGTCTTCTGTCTGTCTGTCTGTCTCTCTCTCTCTCTCTCTCTCTCTCCCCTCTCCCTTTTCTCCCCTTCTGTCTTCCCTTTTTTCTTCTGTCTGTCTTTTCTTCTCCCCTCTTTTCTCCTCTCTCTCTCTCCTCCCCTCTCCCCTTTTCCTCCCCTCTCTTCTCCCCTCTCTCTTTTCTCAATTTTGTTTTTTCTTTTCTGTGAAGACAAAAATTTGTTATAAAAAAAAAAACCCCCTTTTTCCCATAAATTGGGCCCTTTTTCCAAACTAGGATTCATTTTTTTAAATTCACGTGGAATTTTTTTTCAGTTTCTCAGCAGAATTGCTCCTCAGTTTTTGTCCTTTTTACCTGGGTGTCGACGTGTTCCCATCAGTGGTGGTCTTTTTTATCACTACACCTCTGTATCAACTGAAGTTGTGTGGTGGTGTTTTTTTTCTGTCCTTCAGTCAGAACATGCTGTTTTTGATCAAGCCACATACTTTTTTTTCCTTGTCTTTTTTGGAGTTGTTTTAGCGTGGTTTTTGTTTGTTAGCATGCTTGGAGGAGGAGTGTGTTGAGACATGTTTTCAAAGTCGTTTATCACGATATCGAATGTTGCCAACTACCCTGACGGTTCTGACTGCTCTCCACAAAATGTGGCCTGGAACTCCAGATGATAAATGAGCCCCTGTCTTTTGAGATGGAGCCACTTCCCGTGAGTCAGGGGAAACAAGCAGCCATGGGGAATTATCTCAAAGTTTTGGAAATATAAACAAAACAATAAAAATATAGCTCGGGTGGGGGGGACAAAATTTTTTTTTTTAAAAAAAACCCATTTAATCAAAAGGTGCATAGCTAGCTCGTGCTTGGAACACTGTTTTGGGTTTCCGCCCGTTTGAAGTTTTTAAAAGGGAAACCCGTTGGGGCAGGAGAAAGGTCCCCTTGTGACCGTTGTTTTAAGTTTTTAAAGCTTGGCAAAAGGGCAAGTGCCCAAATAGTATTTGTGCCTTTTAAACCCCCCGGGGTTTACCCCAGTTTTTTTTTTAAAAACCATTGATGGTGGGGACAACAGCAAAGTGAGGGGCTGAAATGATCAGTGGCTTTTTTCCCAGTTTTTTGGGTTTTTAAACCATTGATTTTGGGGGCAAAAAACAAGTGAGGGCTGTATGTCAGTGGCTTTATCCCATTTCTTGTTTTAAAACCCATTTGTGTTGGGGGCAAAAAAAAAACCCCCCCAAAAGATGGAGGCGGTATGATCAGTGGCTTTATCACAGTTCTTGTTTAAAACCCATTGATGTTGGGGGGGGGGGGGGGGGGCAACAAAAAAGTGAGGGGCTGAAATTGTTCAGTGGCTTTATACAGTTATTGTTTAAAACCCCATTGATTTTGGGGGGGAAAAACAAAAGTGAGAGGTGTATGATCAGGGGTTTATAAACGGGTTCTTGTTTTAAAACATTGAGTTGGGGGGGGGGGGGGCAACAACAAAATGGGAGGCTGAAATTGACCCAGTGGCTTTCCCACTCAGGGAATCCACTTTACGGGTTTAGTTTTTTGTGATGGGACTAGGACTCTTGAAAGGGGGGGCTTGATTTGAAAAATTCCGCCCTTTAAACGTGCTGTACCCCGGGGGGATAGTCCCCTTTTGGGGAAACATCTCCAACGTGATGCCCTTTTGCCCTCTTGGTGAGGGGTTTGGGAAAGTACTTTGGGAAAGGAATCTCCACTTTAATAAAATTTTTCTGCCCCCAGTATCCGAAAAAAGAAAGCGCTTCTCTGCTTTTTTGGAAGGTCATCGTCGAACACGACGGACAAAACGAACAAACACCCATCCCCCGGGCCCAGGATATAATCCTCAACTGGGAACTCTCTTTTTTTTAAGAAAAGGGTTTAAAAGGGCTGTCCCATATCCTTTGCGTTTAGAACCCGGGGTCGGAGGCCTCGGGGCTTTCCTTGGGCCCCACCCAAATGAAGGGGGCACCATCTTTTCCCCCCTCGTTTTTTTACCTTCCCTGTCTCTAAAAGGGCGGGTTTCTCTTTTTAAGCTGGGGTGAATGGGGGATTTGGGGAAAAAAGTAGGGGAAAAGGGGGGGTCAACTATTAGAGGTTTGTCCATGCTGAACACAAATGGAGGGCCCGTGAAAATTTTTCTTGGTTTTTGTCCAGACAAGCTCTTGTTGCCTGAAAATTTCCTCTCCGGGCCTTTCCTTTAAAAAAAAAAATTTAAAAAAAAAATTTAAGAGGGGGCCATGTTCCCTTTAAGGGAAACTCCAATCCTGGGGGGGAAAATTCTAACTTTTTCCTCCCGACCAACCCCCCCCTCCCCCTTTCTCTTTCCCCTCGTCTTCTTTTTGCCCTTCCTCCCCTTTTTTCCTTCCTTTCTTCCTTCCTTTTTTCCCTTTCCTTCCTGTCTTCTCGGGCAGAATGGTGGCGGGGGGCTGAAAAGTGAGTGCAGACTCATTTTTTTTGTGTTCCCGGTGCTGGTTTCCCATTTTTAGGGGAGGATTTTTTTTTCCCCAGAGGGGGGGGTAACAATTACAGGGTTTTTTAGGGTGAGTTATGGGCTTTGGCCCGGGAAGGTTTAGATGGGAGGGATAAAACTGCAAGACATTTTTTTTGATGTAAAGGCAAAGTTAGAAACAAAAAAGGGGGAAATTGGGGGTTGGGATTAGAATGGATGAGGTGGTTTAAAAACCTAAAGTGTTTTGGTAGGGAAAGAGGGGGGGAGAGGGGGGAAAGGGAAGGGGGAGGGAGGGAAAAAGGGGGGAGGGGAGGGGAAGGGGAGAGAGAGGAGAGAGAAAAGGAGAGGAGAGAGAGAGAGGAAAAGGAAGAGGGGAGAGAGAGAGTGAATCTGTGTGTGTTTGTTTTGGAGAGAGAAGAGAGAGAGAGGGGAGAGAGCGAAAAGGAGAGAGAGAGAGAGAGAGAGGAGAGGGAGAGGAGAGAGAGAGTAACCCCCTTTTTCACTTGCAAAAATAGGGTTTAAATACAAAGTGATTGTTTAGTTTGGCCAAAAAAAAGGGGGAAAAGGGGCAACTTAATTCTTTAATCCGGGAAAATTTTGATGAGGCTTTAAGAGAAAAGACACCCTTTTAAATTCCCAAAAAGAAAGTAACAGACATAAAAGATGAACAAAAACAAAAAAAGGGAAAAGAAAGAAAGACAAAGGGGAGAAAATTTTCCAAAGGCCCCATTGCAAATTAGAAGTGAGAGAGACAAAAAAAAATTAAATTTTGGGGAAAGAAAACAGTCAGCGAGTCTTTTAACTTTCAATTTAAAATTTGAGGGGACGAAAGTTTGAAAGAAAAGGGCGTGATGGTTTGGGGGAAAAAGGGGGTCAAAAAACCCCCCCTGCAGAGATTTAAAAAAAAAAACCCCCAAATTAAAATTTTTTGACAAAAAATTGCTGCAGAGGAATAGAAAAAAAAAAGTAAAACTAGGGGGAAACCCCCCACTTAACTTTTTTTTTTAAAATTGCTGTTTTTGGGTTCGTTTGGGGGGTTTTTAATTCTTTTTTTTTTTAAATTCAAATTCTTTTTTTTGGGGAAATAATGAAAAAAGCACTGTGTGCTTTTTTTTTTTTTCTAGTCCCGCCTTAAATCAGGAATAACATCAAGTTTTTTTAAAAAAACTAAACCAAAAAAAAAACAAAAATAAATCAAATAAAAAAAAAAAGAGGGGAACAACAGAAAACAAAAAAGAAAAAAAGGGCGAAAAAAAAAATTAATAAAAAAACAAAAAGCTTTCAACAAGAACTAAAATTAAAACAAATGATGATTATGAAAAAAGGGACGCTGTATTTTTCTTTATCCGAGAGTAAAAAAAGACTTTAAAAATTGAAGAAAACCCCAAAAAAAAAAGATGTGATCAGTAGCAAAAACGAAAAAAGATGGTGGTCCCCCTGGAGTCGGAATGTGGCTCCTAAATGGTGGAGGGGGGAAAACCGGTGGGTATACGCAAAAAATTTCCCCGTTGGAAAACCCTCGGGCTCAAGCGAAAAAATAGGGGGAAAAAAAAAAACCCAAAAATGCCCAAACCCGGGCCCGGGAACCCTTTACCCAATCCCACATTTAGTATTCTTTCTGGTTTTTCTATCTTCAAAAAACGGGTTTTGTCCCAGTTTTTGTTTTCTTATGTTAAAAGGGGTTTTGCCCTTTCAAAAACTCTACAGGGTTTCTTTACCCTGTCTTTTCCCTTTCTTCCTTTTTCCCTTCTGCCGTAATCAGAAAGGAAAGACTAAAGTGTTCATTTACTGGTTTTTGCTTGGTTTTTTGATTTTGTTTTGGGGAAAAACTTGAGGGGGTTAAAAAAAGAAAAAAAATTTTCTCACCAACAATTTTCCCCGTGAGTGTTTTTGAAATTTAAATTTTTTAATTTTAGAGCGGCCTATTTTTTCCCCTCCCTTCCCTTTCCCCAACCCACACGCGTGAGAGTGGGCATCAGGGATTTTGGGGGGGGGGGGGGGGGGTGAGGAGGGGGGTGGGGGCCCCTTTTGAGGAGATAATCGATTTGGGAAAAAACAAATGAATAACCTGAAAAGGAAGACAAGGGGGACAGTGGCGGGGGGGGGGGCCCCCTTAAATGTTGGGGGCTTTTCCTTTTTTGCTTTGTCTTTTGTGTAATTCATTTTTGGCCACATGGCCTTTAATATCCCACTTTCACACAAAGTATGTGCATGTGCGCGTGCGCGCAACGTTTTCACACACCCCCAAAACATGCGCGCACGAAAGGGGTTGCCAAACCCCCACACACAAAACCACAACCCCACCAACACACACACACAACACCACACACACACACACACCAAAAAGTGAACGGTTTTTTTTTTAAAAAACACAAAAAACAGGCTTTCCCCAAAAGAAAATTGGGCCCTTTTTCCCAAACAGCCCTTTCTAAAAACTTAAAACAGGGAAGTGTTTTTTTTTTGGGTTTCTTTAAAAAAATTCCCTTTCCTCAGTTTTTTTAAATTTTTCCTGTTTTTGGCCCCCCCCCCCACTTTTTTTTTTTTTTTTTTTTATTTCTTTTTCCCCCCCCCCCTTTTTTTTTTTTCCTTTTTCCCCCCCCCCCCCCCCATTCTTCTTCTTTTTTATTCTTTTTTTCTTTTCTTTTTTTTCTTTTTTTTCTTTTTCCCTCTTCTTTTTCCCTTTCTTCTTCTTTTTTTCCCTTTTTTTTTTCTTCTTCTTCTTCTTTTTCCCCCCGGGGGAAGAGGGGGGCTCAGACTCCCGTTTCTTTATCATTAAAAGGGAAAAGGGGTTACGTGCCGTTAAGCGCCGGGCCCAAGTCGGGCCCCAGCGCTTTCCGACATTATGTGGGAGGAGAATTGTTATTTTTTAAATCTTTTTCGGGAAAAAAGGGAAAAAGTGAATAAAACCAAGAAGGCAGAAAAAATAGACTAAAAGGGGGGTGAAAAGAAAAAAAAAGGAACAAGGAAAATTTTAAAGAGGACCGGGATAGAAAAGGGGGGAAAATTCATGGGGACGGGTTTTTTCCAAAAAAGGGGGGGATCCATTTTACTGAAACCCCCCCCCCGGGTGGTTTTTGGGGGATTTTTACTAGGCTTTCCTGTGGGGAAAATTTTAGTCAAATTCCCTGGGGGGGCCATTTTCCACTAAAGGAGCGACCCCACCCCACCCCCCCCTTTTTAAGATAAAAAATCCTTTTGGTGTATGCATTTTTTTTTAAAAAGGAGGGCTTTTTTCTTTGAAAAATTTTTTGATTATTAATAAGATAATCGAAAAAAAAAGGAACCCTTTTACAAAGAGGTATAATTATTTGCAAAATCACGGGCTTTTTTCCAAAATTTTTTAAAAGGGAAATTTGGGTTTATGGGGGTTCGAAAACCCGACCAAGCTTCGTTTTATTTTTTTGTTGTTTTGGGGAAATTAGGGCCCGGTGTTTGTAATCTGTTTACATTGTTGTTTTTCTTTTATCTTTTTAGTTTTTTTTTATTTTTTTTTTTTGTTTTTAAAGCACCCCCAGTTTTTAAATGCAATTTTTTTATGTTGGACGGGAAATGTTTTTTGGGAGTCAGAGGGGAGGGGGGGGGGGGGGGAGGGGGGAAGGACGGGAGGGACGGACAAAGATTTCCCTCTCCCTTTGGGGTTATGAAAAAAACCCAAAACATCACAAAATAGAGGGTTTCTGGGGGACGATGCAAGGCCCAAAGGGCTTCGGTTTTTTGTTTCACCCAAAGGGACTTTGACTTTCATTTAAATTTTTTTTCTTTCAAATTGGGAAAAAAAAAGGGCGGGGTGGGAATCGAAGTTTAACCATTTTGGGCCACCCCCCTTTTTTTTTTTTTTTTTAATTTTAGAGCTTTGTGACAAGGGAAAAACGGGATTGGCACTGGGGAAAATTTAAACATAGGGTTTTTGGGGGGGAAAAGGGATGTGTAGGGACCACACGGTTTGATAATGGGGAAATTACAAAGTTTTTGGGGGGAAGGGAAACTGGGATCGGTACAAGGATTTTTGGTAGATTGTTGCCGCAGATCCCCTTTTAAATGTTTGGGTTTTCGGCCGGGGCCCAGATACGGGGGTTTGGCCAGGCTTAGGTGGACATAGTCGGGTTTCCCTTTATCTAAATGTGGCTGTCCATGTTTCGGGAAAGGGGTTGGGGGCACCCTTTTGTTGTAAACCCTTTGGTGAAGGGAAATGTGAATAGGGGGAAAAAAAATTTTTTAATGCGCAATGGGGGAAATACCCAAAAATCAGATGTGAGTGTATTTTTGTAATGTACATTTTGGGCCTTTCATGGCAAGAGGGGATAGGATTTCTTGGGGCTGGCCCATTCCCCCCCCCCCCCCCCCCCCCCCCAAAAACCCCAAAAAATTTAATAACCCCCGGGGGCCCCTTTACCCACCCCAAACCCCCCCCTTTTCTTTTTTTGTTTAACCTTTTCATGGGGGGGTTTTTTGGTGAGGATGATCCCTGAAAAAATCTGACGCAAAGTTTTTTTTTGGGCCCCCCTTAAAAAATTTATGTGTACGGTCATGGGTGTGTCCAATATTATGAAACTTGAAAAGAGAGTTGCCCGTGTATGAAATCCTTTAAAAAAGGTTTTTTTTCCCACCTTGATGGGGGGTGTCCCCTTTAATGCATTTGGCCCGGGATGTGGCCCCATTATGAATGGGCCCGGGGAAAATGTCCCCTTTAAAATCCCACTGGGAAGGGGTGCCCCCTTTATATGCAAATGGGGGGCCCTTTTGAAGGATGGGGGGCCTTTATATATCCCCAATAGGGGGCCCTTTTTGATGGAAAAATGTTTTTTATATGCACCAGGTTTATTTCCTATTACCCTAATCCTATTAATTTTTCTATTTATGGCTTTTTCACTTGAATATTTTTCCCTTGTCTGGCGCCCGGGGGGGCCCCTGAAGATTTGGGAAAACCAGTTCCCTCTTTTCCTCCCCTCTTTTGCCTTTCAAAAAAATTTGGCTGGGGTTTTTAGGCCTTTCCTTCCCGCTAAATTTTGGGGCCCCTTTTTCTCTTCCTTGGTCTCCCTCTTTTTTTCCCCCCTTTGGACTTTGCCCTTGCCAGTATTTTTTTTTGAAATTTCTTTTTGTTGGGGGTGAAAATCCCAAACCTTTTGCTTTTTACGTTTTGATAGGTTTTTCTTTAGGGACCAAATTGTTTGTGGTTTTGTTTCCTTTTTGGGTTTTTCCCTTTGTGGGCTCTGTAGGGATGAAAAGGAGTCTCGGGAAAAGCATTTCATCTTTTTTGGGGTGCACAAGGTTGTGCCCAATTTATTATGAATTTGGGGCCTTTGTTGGTTTGGGTTTTTTCCCGGGGTTGCTTTGGTTAATGCCGTATAATATTGGGTGTTCCAGGTATGCATTAGGGTTATATGGGGCCCCCAATTGTTTACCCATTGGTAGGGAGAGAAGGTTGGTCCCATTTTAATGGAAAACCCTTCCCAGGGGCATGAGATGGTAAACATGTTTTTTTCCCAATTAAAATGGGGAAAACATTTAAACCGGAGGGGGGGTTCCAAAAAACTTCCCCCACTACAGGTAAAAAGATTTTTCCCCATCATATGGGCCTTTAGGTTGGGAAAAAAGTTTCATTTAAGGTTAAACTTTTCTCCTTTCGGATTCTCCACAGGGGATCTTACATAAAAATTGTCTACCTGTAAAATTTGGATCAATTTTTTAAAGGGATTTAAAGAAAAAAAATTTTTTTATAAATAAAAAATAAACGGACAGTTTGGGTTATTTCCCCTTAAAGGGGGTTTCCAGTTTTATTTTAAGGAGAATTTTTTTTTCCCCCTTTTTTAAAATGGTAAAAGTAAAAGAAGATTTGGGGGTTGCCTTATTTTTTTGTGGGGTGGTGTGCATAAACCCCTCCCGGGGTTGCTTGCATGTAGTGTTGATGGGGGTAGAAAGTGTAAAAATTTTTCATGTTCTTCCTTGGCCCCAGCCCCGTTGTACATATTTATGAAATCCCTTTTTTTGGGGGGGGGTTTTTGGGGTCGAAAACCCCATAAATTCACAGTAAAAACCACTGAGCGCTTGTGTTAAAGATCCTGTCATTCTTTGGTTGTGGGGTGGGTTTTAAATAAAACACTATGGCTTTTACCTAAAGCTCTCCCGGCCTGAAAAAAGTCATGACATTTGATTTTTTAAATTTTGTATAAGGTAAAGTAAATTTTTTGGGGTATAATCATTTTGGAAAAAACCTTTTTAACCGTCCCATTTAAAAATTCTTTTTATTTTTTCCCGGGGGAAAACAAAAAATAGACTTTAAAAAAAAATGATTTTTAATTTATTTAATTTAATTTTAATATCCCTTTTATTTTTCTCATGTTTTTTGCGCGGGTTTTGTTAATTAAGGGGAAGACCCCGTATTTAAAAGGGAAACTCACCCTTTTTATTTTGGGGGAAACCGCAAAAAGGGGGGGGTTTTTGATTTCCTGACCAAATAAAATTTAAAAGCTTTCCCCCCTTTTAGGGGACCTGAATAAAAACCCAGGGTGCTTATCTTTCGGAAAAATTTTTTGTCCCGGTAATTCCCTTGGGGGAAAAAAAATTTACACATGTAAACGGAAATTTTTTTTTTTTTAATTTTTTGGGTTTTAATTTTTATTGGCTTTTTTTTGGGGAAAACATGTCTTGGGGGAGAGCACCCTGAATTTTTCAAACTAGAGAATTGCCCTGACAAAGGGGAGCACAATCCCAAATACCTCTTTTTTTACATTTATAAGGGAGGAATTTCCCAGGCAAAACAAAATTTTGGAAAGATTTGGCAGGTAAAATTCCCTTTACTTTCTATTGGGGAGCTGTACATGTTTCTTTTACCCCGGATCCAAACTGGGGGGTTTTGCTACTGGTTGAAATGGTGGTTGTTAAGCAGGGGTTTGGGGAGACGTTTAAAATTTGTAAAACAGGGAGCAGGCAAAAATTTGATAGGGGGGGGTTTGGGAAGTTTGTTAAAGAGGGGAAATGATTTTGCAAAATTTGTTTTCCTAGCGGGAAACAGCTTTTTTTTAAATCTTTTATTTTTTTTTTTGTTTTCTTTTATTCTTTTTTATTTCAAGGGGTTTTCCCAAAAAGGGATTTAAGGTGTTTTTTTTAAAAATTCCCGGTCCTTTGTGTGTTAGAAAAAAAAATACTACCCAAAATGAAAAAAAAAAAACCCAAATTAACAGCAAAAAATTTAGTATAAATTTTTTTGAAAAAATATTTTCCCGGGGACAATTTCTAAAACTTATTTAGAAATTTTAAGGTCTTTTGCTTTTAAATTTTTTTTAAAAAGTTTGGTCCATTTCCATTTTTCCGTTAAACAAAAAAAATTTGTTTTATTTACTTGTAAAACTTTTTTTTTAAAACCCAATGATGCGGGTTAATCTATACCGGTTAGTAAAAAAGGACCATGACAAATATTAATCTGATATGGTAAATTTTATTTGTTTTTTTAAGAAACTCGAGTTTTTTAAAAACTGTTGGGGGACTCAAACGGGGGATTTTAATAGCCACAAAAGCCCTTTTTGTTTGTGGGGGGTACCTGCTCAATTTACAATTTTTTTTTTTTTTTAATTGTTTTGCAGGATTGGGAAAAACTGAGTAGTTTTTGGGTTTTTTTTTTTTAAACCGCACGCCCTTTTCAGACAGGTTTAAACCAAAGGGCAACTTTTTAAATTTTTTGAATTTTGAAAAGCAAAAAAACTTTTTCCTCAATAACAAAACTTTAATTTTAAAAAAACAGAAAAAAAAAAACAGCTGAAAATTGGGGAATTTTTCACTTACGGGCCCATTTTGGTTTGGGTTTTTTTTTTTGTTTTGTTTTTTAGATAACTTCTATCATTTTTCCCAGTCTCCCCAAAGTCACGTTTGATACATGTTTCACTCTCTCTCTCTCTCCCCTTCTTTTTGTGGCGGGCCCAGCTTTCTTTTATCAGAAAAACCCAAATCACGGATAAAGGTATCATCAGGCAGGAGGAGGAGGGGGAGGGGGCGGGGGGGGGTTTGTGGGGGTTCCGGGTTCCTCCAGCAGCTTCGGCCCTTGGTTGCAGGACGTCACCCCCTCCACCACCAGTCCTCTGCTTTCCTCGGCCCCCCCCCCGACTCCACTAAAAAACTGAAGGTGAGCCCCCTTTATTTCCGTTTTTCACTGTAAAAACCTTAAAATCTAAAAGAAAATTGCAAAAAATTTAATCTCCAAAAGGGGGAAAATTAAAATACTGCAGGCATATTGATATGAATCAAAATTAAAAAGATCAGAAAGTACTTTCATATTTGAAAAAAAACATTACCTTCACAAAAAAATTTCAAAATACCACTGTGGGGAGGGGGCGCAGGCACTAACAAAACCAAAAACCCACACACAATGTTAAAAAAAACCCATTGACTAAAAAAAAACAAAAAATTTTAAAAACCGGTTGGAAATAACCCAAGAAGACAGGAATTTTTTAAAAACCCCAATTCAAAAAAAACAAAAAAAAAACCCAGTTACCCTTTATTGTCTATCGGGGGGACATATCCCCCAAAAAGCCCCTTAAGATTATTTTTTGGGTTTTTGCAAATTTCATGCTTTTTTTTTTTTTTTTTTTTTTTTTTTTTTTTTTCCCCCGCCTATCTTTTTTGGTTTTAAAAAATTTTATTGCTTTACGATTTAAGTTGCTTTTTCTGTTTTGGTTGGGTTTTCCACAAACTTTTTTCCTATTTTTATCCGGGGCCGTATCATTCTGTCTCAGGGTGCTTTTCAATATTGGGGTACCAACCCAAAAAGGGGGGCCCTTGCATTTTAGTGTCTGAAAAATAAAACCGGGGACCCCCCCTTTAAAGATAGGAAAAAATTTGGCTTGTTTTGTGGACCCGGTCTGAGAAAACCTTAGATTTTCCCCTTTAAGGTTTTGGACAACAAAGCCACCACCAAAGAAATGATTTTTAATTTTTAAGGGAAACCCAAAAAAAAGGGATCCCCTTAAAATTTAGACCCAACCAGGGCCAGGCAAATTGTTTCCCAATTTTGTGTTTTGGGATAGTGATTTTCTTTTTTGCCGCTTCTTCATTTTTTTTTTGTTTTTTAAAAGCTCTCTGCTTTAGCCAGACCCAGATGTGTATGCTGCAGCCTGAGGCAGAATTTTCCACAGTGAGGTTTTGGTTTTTCAGGCCCCCGGGAGGGGGGCCCCTCCCACTACTGTGGTTACTTTGGTGGTTTTATGGTGCCTGATTGAGTTTAAAAATACGCAGGACCCACCTCTAAACCCCCTACTAACGGACGTATTAGCCCCATTTGGGGAGCCAGACAAAAAGTGAGAGGCCCACCCAAGTGGCGACCATCATGACTTTCCCCTGTGAACCTCCCCCCAAAGGTTTTTGAAAACAACCCAACCCAACAGGCACAAAGGTGTTTGGGGAAACCCAAAAGGAAGGGGCCAGGCAAGGGGGGCCACTTTTTTGGGATTTTTTTTTTTTATTGCTTTGTTGATAAGGGAGGATGATGTAATGGTGGGGCTATGGAGGTGCATGTGTTTTTCAGGGTGTTATTTTTTTTAAAAATTTTTATTTTTTAAAAATTTTTCCCGGGTTTTTTTAAACCCGGGCCCGAGAGAAAACCTGCGGTGGGCGGGGAAAGGTTGAGCCCCCCACTAAAAAAATTCCCCAAATTCCTTTGAAAAGGGGGAAATTGAACCCTGCTGTGTGGTCGTTTCCTGTGAGTTTGTAGAAAAGGTAAGGCCCGTGTTTTTTGAAAAAAGGGGGTTTTGGGGGGTTTTTCCCAGGGGGAAAAAAAGGGGGAAAAAAATTTGGCCAAATAAAGGTTGGGTTTTGGTTGGTTCAAATTTTAGGGCGGGGAAAAAGGGGGCAAAACCAAAACGGGGAATTGGGGGGGGCTATTATTTTTAGGTTTCACAACGTTTCCTTTAACTTAACATGGGGGGCCCAATTTTTTTAAAAGCTTTTCATGAAAATACCCAAAAAAAACCTTTTTGGGGGGAAGGCCCCTTTTCCAGATTAGGTTTTTTATTTTAATTAACCAAAAGGGGAATTTGAAAAGGCCCCAATCGGATTAAATTTTAAAAAAAAAAGCAAAAACCAGCCGGGGGAAAACCCCTTTTTCCACCCAAAAAAAACCCCCAAAATTTGGGAAAATTCTAAAAAGGGGTTGGGGTTTGGGGTTTTTTTTTCCTTTGGGGGCCGGGGGCTTTCGGGGGTTAAAAAGGGGGTTTTTTTTGGGGTTTCAAACCCGTTACAATTTTTTTAAAAGAAATTTGGGGGCCCTTTTTAAACCATTCCCTTCCCAACCCCACCAATTTTTTTTTAAAACTTTAACCCCTTTAAAAATGGGGTAGCAAAAGGGAAAAAATAACCAAACCTTTAAAAAAATTTTTCAACGGGATTTTAAAAACCCCCCAATTCTTTGGCAAGGGGGGAAAACCAAACAAACTGCCTTAGGGGGAAAAAGGGGGGCCCCTGAGGTTATGGGGGGGGGGGGGTTTTTTTTTTTGGTTTTTTCCCCTTGGGCTTCCCCTTGCCCGGGGAGTGGGGGTTTTGGGTTTGGGCCCCCAGGGCCTTCAAAATTTGGGGGAAGGAACAAAAAGGACCACCGGGCCTGAACCTTTTTTAAAAATTTAAACCCTTTATTACCCAAAAAGGGGGAAAGGTTTGGGGAGGGGGTTTTTTGCCCCAACAAAAAAAAAAACCTTGCCAAAACCCCGGCTGGAGGACTTTTGCTTTTTTTAAAGGGGGGCCGAAAATGCTGCAAAATTTAAATTTTTTGATTAAAAAGCAACCGGTTACAAGCCCGTTTAAAAGCAAGGCTCGGAAGCACGGGCCCCTTTAAAGGGGCAAAATAAAAAAATTTTTCCCCCCCGCCCCCGGTTTTTTCTTTCCTTTTCATTTTTTAAAAAAGACCCTCGGTCCCCCAATTAAAAAGGGTGGGCCCAAAAAAAAAAATTTTTTTGGCCCTTCCAGGTTTTTCGGGGTTCCCTTCCTTTTTGGGTCTCCCCAAAAACACTTTTTTTTTGTTGCCTTTGGGGAAGGGTTGTTTTTTAAAAAAAGCCTTTGGGGTTTGGAGGTTTAAACTGGGAGGGGGTTAATTGGGGGTTGGGGTGGGTTAAAAAAAAAAAGAAAAAAACCCCTTTGGGAAGGGGGTTTGGTTCTCAACCAAGGGGTTTTTGGCCTCCGGTTGGTTTTTGAACCCCCCATTTTTTTGGGGTTGTTTTCGGGCTTATTTTTTAAAAACCTCAGAAAAAGGGCCCCCAATAAAAACCACCCATTTAAAGGGGAACCCAAACCAAAGGTTTGCAGGGTTTCCTCCGGGGCCTTTGGTTGCCCCAAAAGGTTGGCCTACCTTTTTACAAAAAAAAAAGCTTCCAAAAATCCCCCAATTTTTTTGGAGGGGGTTGTTGTGGGGAAAAAAAAATTTTGAAACCCAATAAAACCCCTTTTGGGCTAAATTTTTTGGAGGCCCAAAAGAAACATTTTTAAATGGGGCCCAAAGGCATGAAAAAAAGAATTTTTTGGAAACCCAACCAGCAGGTTAAAAAAAAATTTTTGGAATTTTTTTCAAAAATTTTTTTGGTAAAAAAAGATGGGTTTGTGTTCAAATTTTTTCGGCTTCGGTCAGGGTTGGTGAGTTAATTTTGGGATTTTTAAAATTTAAAAAATTCCCAGGACAGTTTCCCCAAGTAAAAAAGAATGCCTTTTTTGCCTTTAATCCCTTTGTGTTTTTTAAAAAACCTTACAAAATTAAAAGGAAAAGGTTTCCAAATTTTGGTGTTAAGGGGAATTTTCCTGTTTTTAATTTAAAAATTTGTTAAGGGGGTTAAAAAAAGGGAATGGGGGTTTAAACGACCCCAAAAACCCAAATAAAAAACCTTTGACAAAAAAAAACAAATAAAAATGGGGCCCCTGCCTTAAACCTTCCAAGGGGTTTTTGAAACCCTGGCCCCCGGGGGGCTGAAGGGGAAACCCCAAGGAAACCCCTTCCAATTGGGAACAAGGGGCCCAAGAAAGGAGGAAAGGGGTTAAGAAAACCTAAGGGGCACCCAAAAATCCGAAAAAGGGAACCCCCCTTTGAGAGAAAAATTTTTTATAAAATTTTCTTTTTCTTTTTTGTTCCCTTTTTCCGGCCTGGGGTTTTAAATTTTGGTTTTTAAAATTCCCGGGGAAACCTTCCCTTCCCCCTTTTGTTTTTATTTTGGGGAAAAAAAAAAAGGGTTTTGCCCTTGCTAGCCCCCCTTTTTTTTCCAAACATAAAACACGGGCCAAAAAGAAAAAAAAAAATAAAAAAAAACCACCCTTTTGGAAAAAAAATTTTTTTTTGGGGAACCCACGGGGAAGAGCCCCGGATTTAAAATTTCTGCTTTCCCCCTTTTTTTCTTGCGTTTCCCTTAAAGGTGGGGTGTGGGGCCCAAAAAAAGGTTTGTTTATTTTTCTCCCCTTTCCTTGTTGAAATTTTGAAGGGTTTCCCCGGTGAGGCGGGCCAAAACTTTTATTCTGAACCTTAAGGGAAAGGGTTTTTATTTTTTATATTGAAAAAAGGGTTTTAAAAAGCGGGGTTTTTCCAAAAATTTGTTCCTGTTTCCGGGTAAAAAAAAGGCGGCTCTGCCCTTTTGGGAAAAAATAAATTGGGATTCTTTAAAAAAAAACCCCCGGAAATCTTTGGGGATCCTTTCCCGGGGGGGAAAAAACCGGAACCCCCCCAAGGGGTGGGTTACAGGGGCCACCAAAAGGGGTTTAAACCTGGGCAGGTCGGGGGGCATTTGGTTTAACTGGGAGGGATTTTATAAAAAAATTTTTTCTTCCTTTAACACAGGGGGGGAGGGAGTTAAAAGGGTTCATGGGGCTTTTTTTTTTAAACCATTTTTTTGGAAATTTAAAATTTTGGTTTCCTTTTTTTTTTAAAAAATTTTTTTTCAGGGACAAATTTTTTCCATCCGGGTTTTGCAGAAAAAAGGGCACCCCTTTGGCCTGCCTTTAAAAATTTTAACCGGGGGCGGCTCTTTTTCTTTTTACTGTTTTCCAAGTCCTAACCCATACTGGACAAAAGTTTTTTTTTTGTTAATTTTTTGGAATTTTTATGATTTTTCGGGGGGTCCCCCCAAACCCAACCTTAATAAAAATTTGAAAACCTTTCTTTTTTCCTTTTAAATTTTGGGAAACACCCACCCCAAACTTTGAAAAAAGGGGTTTGTTTCCTTTTTTTGGGGAAAAAAAAAGGGCAAGAAAACAAATTCAAAACCCAGAAATTTTTTCTTGAATTTTAAATTTTGTCTCTCAATGAACTTTTTTGGAAATTTTTTCTTTAAAAAAAAAATTTTTTATTGGCCCCCCAAGATTTTTTGTTTTTTAATGTTTTAAAGGAAAATTAAAATTTGGAAAAAACAATTTAAGAAGGAAAAGGGAAAGAACCAACCTTTTAGTTTTCCTTGAAAAGAAAAAAATTTTTTACAAAAAAAATTTTCCTTTTTGGGCCCCCCTTAATAAAAAATCAAAGGAAACCCCAAAGGGGGTAAACCCTTTTAACCCGAATTTTTTAAAAAATGAAAATTTTTAAAATTTTCGACCGGGCACAAAACCTCCCATTTGGAATTTCCACGTTTTTGGGTTGGGGTTTAAAAAAGCAAAAAATACAAAAAATTTTTTTTGGAATTTTTTACCAAAAAAATTTTAAATGGAAAAAATTTTATGGTTTTTAGAATTGTTTCTTTTTTTTTCTTTTTTTTGGGGCCTTTATTTTTTTAACCAAAATGGGTTTTGGGGGGAAGAAAAAAAAAATTTTTGAAAACTTCAAAAAATTTCCCAGGAAAAAAAAATTGGTGGAATTGCTTGACAGTTAAATTTTTTCTGCTTTTTCAAATTGGCCAAAAAAAAAAAAAAAAATAGTTTTGTTTCAACCTTTTTTTTTTTCGGGGGGATAATAAAACAAAGTGTGACCTTTTAAAAAATTCCCCTTTTCCTGAAAAGGAATCCCCCTTTTTTTTTGAAACACCCCCCCAAAAACATTGGGGAGGTCCTTAAAAAATTTTTCGGGAAATAAGGGAACCTTTTCCAAACAATTTTTTCAACTTTTTCCCCCCAAATATTTAATATAAAACCATACAAAATTCCCCCCAAGTTTTTTTTGTTGGGTTTTGGTTTTTGGTTTCCGGGGGTTTTTGGGGCCTGGGTTTTCCTTTTTCCTGACCATTGCTTTTTTTCCCAAAAAAAAAAAAAAAAAACCCTACACAAAACACAACCCAAAGAAGATTCCCCCCTTCCCCTTCTTCCTGACCCCCCACCTCCCCCCCCTTTTTTTCCCCCCCCTTTTTTCCCACCCCCCCCCCCCCCCCCTTTCTAACATAAAACCCCCAAAAACTTTTTTAAAATATGGACAAAACTTGAATCATAAAGGAGGTTTTTAAGCCTTATTTTTTTTAATTTGTTTTTGGTTTTCGCTTTAGGAAAATTTTTTTTTTAAATTTGGCACACAAAAAAAAATTTTTTAAAGGCCCCATTTTAGGGGTGCCCCAATTTTTTTAATTTTTTTTAAAAGGGTCATAGGGTTAAATTTTGTCCCTAAAGGGAATTTTATTTTTCCTTAATTCAATTTTGAACCCAACTTAAAAAAATTTTTTCTTTAAAAGGGGGTTTTTAAACGTAGGTAAATTCCCTTTTCTAAAAAAATTTTGGAACCTTAAAAAACAACAATTTTTTGGGGGGCCCCCTTTCCGGGTAAAAAAAATTAAAAAAATTTAAAAAAATTTCTTTTTTTATGACCTTTAAAATAAAAAATTTTAGGGAATTTTTTTTCCTGCTCTTTTTTTTGCGTTTTTATTTTTTTGAATAAATTCAGCTGTTCCCCATTTCTTTTCTTGGGGGGTTTTGGGGTTTTCCTTTTTTTTTCTTGTTTTTCCTTCTTTTGGTTTTTTTCTTTTCTTTTTTCCATTTTCCCTTAATTTTAATCACCCAAACTGAAAAGGAGGGGAAAACAGAGGTTTGAACAAAAATGAAATAAAGTTCCTTTGTTTTTTGCCACCCTTTTTAAAGGGGGCCCCGGGGGAAACTTTTTCCCTTCCCGGGGGGTTTAAATTCCTCCTCCAAACAAAGGGGCCCTGGGGCATTAAATTGGGGGGCAGAAGGCTTGGTCGTTGTGGTTTTTTTTACACATTGTTGTTTTTGTTTTTCCCCGGGGGTTTGGGGGGTTTTTCCCCCAATTTTTTTGGGGGTTTTTTGTTTTGTTTGGCGTGTTTCTTTTTTTTGTTTGTTTTTTTGGGTTTAATCTTGTGAAAGTTTTTTTTGAAGGAAAAATGGTCCTGTAAAATGCTTTTTTTAAAATTTTTGGTTGGGTGTTTTTGGTTAATTTGGGGTTTGTTAAAAATTTTTTGCGTTTTTTTGGGTTTAAAAATTTTAAACATTTGGGCTTGTTTTTAAGAAAAAACCCTTTTTTCAACAAAAAAAACAAATTATTTTCCTTTTTAAGTTGACCCCCTTTTTAGTTTAAAGGGAAAAAAATTTTTCCCATTTCCTTTATCACAAAAGAGGGGAAAGATTATTTTAAAATTTTTTAAAACGCCGGGTTTTTGGCCCTCATGGATGTCACAAGTGTTTGGGGTTTGGAAACCCTTCTACACGTGAACCCTTTTTTTCCCATTAAAGCTGTGGGGGCCCTTTCCCCCCACGAAATGAGTTGTTGCCCCGGGGGAATTTTAATTTGTCAACTTTAATCTGAAAATGAAAAAATTTTATTCAAAAAAATTTTTTTTTTTTTAAATGCCCGGGAAAAATTTATATTCTTGAAAAGTTATCAAAAATTTTTGGGAAAATGTAACTCCGGGAAAAAAAAATTTTTAAAAAAATTAAAAAAATTTTTTGGCTCTTAAATTTTGGTCGGGATGGGGCCTGGGTGTTTTTAAGAAAAAGGAAAAAAAATTCCCCCAATGATATTTCAGTAAAAGCGGGAAGAAAGCTTACATTTTTTAAAACAATCAAACTGGACCCCGACCCCCCCTGCTAAAAACCCCCCCCAAAAAAAAAAGGGGGGCCCAAGAGCTATGCGGACTTTTTTTCCCCTTTCCCCCGGGGGGGGAGGGGGCAAAAGGGATTAGCCTGGGGGGGTTAGGTGATACTTTTGTGATCTTTTTGCCCGGGTTTTCCAATCCTTTTCCCCCAAAAATTTTCTTCGAAAGGAAAATAAAAACCCAAGGTCCTGTGTGGGGTTCCCCGGAAGCACCCAGTTCCTTTGGAAAAGAGTAGAGGCCACTTTTGTGTGGGGGGAAAAGGGGACGGACAAAAATTGAAAAAAACCTGCAAAAAGGGGGGGGACTAAGAATATAAAAAAAAAAGCACAGAGGGGTTTTTTTTCCATTTTCCTTATATAAAAGATTTTAAATATTCTTTGGCCGGGGGAGGTTTCAAAAACCAAACCCCTTCTTACAGCACAACAAAAACGCAAAACTGACTACGGTGCAAAAAACCCAACCCCTCGTAAGGGGCCAAAATTTACCCCGGGCCCTTTTTTTTTTCCCTATTTCCAAGTGTGGTCGCCCCTGCTATAAAATGGGGCACCCCCTTTAGGCTGGGGGGGGGTTTTGGATTTTTTAGCAGCTGAGGGAGCGGGAAAAAAGGGGGGGAGGAAAACGGACAGCTGTGTACCCCCACAAAGGGGAAAAATTGGCTTTGGGGGGTTTTTCTTTCCCGATCCCTTTAAAGCAAAACGTTTCGACCCAATCCCCTGCTAAAAACAAAACTTTTTGGGAAAAAAAAAATTTTTTAGGGGAGGGACGATTCCTTTGGGGAAATCCCCAAAATTCCATCTTCAAACCCCCCTTTTCAATGTAATTTTTTATATTGTTTTTTTGTTTTTTTTTTTCAATGTCACTTTTTTTAAAAATAAATTTTAAAGTTGGGTTTTTCTGAATACTTTTTCTCTTTCTTTTGCTCCCTTTTTTTTTTTTAAAACCCCGGGGAATGCCATTTTTTCACTGAACCCTTTTCCCCGGTTTTTCTTTTTCACAAAATTTACCCCCCGGCCCTTGGGTTCTTTTTCCCCGAACCGAAATTTGGGGGCCCGCATTTTTTGGGGTTGAGAAACCCTTTTAGGCCCCCCTTTTTAAAAGTTACCTCCCACTGAAATTTCCGTGGTTTTATTTTTTCCATTAAACCCCTTCACTCCCGGCTGTTGGGGGAAAAAAAGTTTTTCTTTAAAAACCCTTCCCAAAGAAATTTTGCCCCAGTTGACAATCACTGTTATCTTTTTTTTAAATTGCCCCTTTTATTTTGCCGGGCATTTTCCCGGAAAAAGAAAAATTTTTAGGGAAAAAAAGAAAGCAAAAGTTGAAATTTTTTAATTTTTAAAATTTCGGGGTTTTATCGAAAAAACTTGGGGAAAGGGCCCGTCTTTTGTTTTTGCCCGTTCGGGATTACGGAAATTCACTCCTGGGGTTTTTGGGGTTGGACAATTAATTTTTGTCCCCCTTTTTCCCTTTTATTTTCCCGGTCTTTAATTTTACGGGAAAATTTTGCCCTTACTTTTTAACCTCAAACCCCAATCAGAAATTTCAAAAAAGCTATTTTTTCCCCGGTTCTTTTAACCCTTTTATTTTATAAATTAAACAAGGTTTTACGGCTGAAATTAAAAAAAAGCGGATACATAAAATAAACCCCCATTTAAAAACTTCAAAAACCCGACTGTTATCCCAATAAAATGGTTGCCCCTTCCCCCCCCCCTTAAAAAAAAAGGCAAAAATTTTCCCCAATTTTTAAAATAATAAAACCCGGTTTAGGGTTTCCCTCCCCCCCCCCCCCCCCAACCCAACCCCCCCCCTAAAAAAAAAAGCAAAGTTTGGGCTTAACTGTCCACAGTAAAAAAACACCATAGCTGCCATTTTTGTATTTTTTTTTTTGTTTTTTTAAAAGAGATAGGGTTACAATTCTTAACTAGTTATTACTGATTTGTTTTTGCGTGATCTCCCCCTGGCCTGGTTTCAGTTTGGCCGAAAGGATGTTGTCATTAAAGGGGCCCCCCTTTCCCCTGCAAACCCCAACCAACTTCTTTTACAGAAAACATCGGGGGGGAACAGGAAAACCCTAGTGGTCAGAAATTTTTTAAAACCCCCGGGGAAAGGGGGGGTTTTTTTTAAAAAAATTTACTCACCTTTTCCCAAAATTTTGGGGGGGTTTTTTTTGGGCCCTTTTCCCCCAAAAAAAAATTTTTTCCAAATTTAAAAAAAGGTTTTTTGAAAGGTACCCCCCCGGGGGAAAAAAGGGAAAAAAAAAATTTTTAAAAAAAAAAAAAAAAAAAAAAACCCCCCCCTTTTTTTAAAAAAAAAAAAAAAAAAAAAAAAATTTAAAACCCCAAAAAAAATTTTTATTTAAAAATTTTTTAAAAAAAATTTTTTCCCCCTTTTTTTAAAACCCCAAATTAAAACCCTTTTTTTTTTTTGGGGGGGGGGGAAAAGGGGGGGTTTTTTTTGGGGGGTTTTTGGGGGGTTTTTTTTAAAAAAATTTTTCCCCTTTGGGGGGTTTTTTGGGGCCTTTTTTTTTTTTTTTTTTAAAAAAAAAAAAAAACCCCCTTTTTTTAAAAAAAAACCCCCCAAAAATTAAAATTTTCCCCGGGCCCCCCCAAAAAAAAAAAAAAAAGGGGGGGCCCCCCCCCGGGGGGGGGGGGAAAAAAAATTTTTTGGCTTAAAAAACCCCCTTTTTTCCCTTTTTTTTAAAAAAATTTTTTTTTTAAACCAAAATTTTTTTTTTAATTTTTTTATTTTTTTTTTTTCCCCTTTTTGGGGGGGGTTTTTTGGTTTTTTTTTTCCCCCCGGGGGGGTTTTTTTAAAAACCCCCCCTTTTTTTTGGGGTTTTTAAAAACCCAAAAAAAAAACCCCTTTGGGAAAGGGGCCCCAAAAAAATTAAAAATTTTTGGGGGGGGGAAAAAAAAAAATTTTTTTTGGGGGGGGAAAAAAACCAAAAAACCCCGGGGTTTTCCCCCCAAAAAAATTTTTTTCCCCCCCCCCCCAAAAAAAAAAAACCCAAAAAAAAACCCCAAAACCCCGGCCCCCACCCACACAAAAACCCCCCCCCCCACCCCCCCAAAAAAAAAACCCCCCCCCCCCCACACCCGGAAAAAAAAAAAAACACCCCCAAAAAAAAAAAAAACCCCCCCCCCCCCCCACAAAACCACCCAAAACACACACCACACACAAAAAAAATTTCCCAAAAAAAAACCCAAAAAAAAAACCCCCCAAAAAACCCCCCCAAAAACCCCCCCCCCCCAAAAAAAAATTTTGGGGCCCCCCCTTGGGGTTTTTTTTTTTTTTAAAAACCCCCTTTTTTTTTTTTCCCCCCCTTTTTTTTTCCAAAAATTTTTCCCCCCCCCCGGGGAGGGTTTTTTTCCTTTTTTTTAAAAAACCCGGGGGGGGGGGGTTTTTTTTTTTTTTTACCAAAAAATAAATTTTTTTTTTTTTTTCCCCGGGGTTTTTTTTTTAAAAATTTTTAAATTTTTTTTGGAAGGGGAAAAAAAATTTTTTTTTAAAAAAAAAAATTAAAAATTTTTTTAAAATTTCCAACCCCCCTTTTTCCCCCCCCAAAACCCCCCCAAAAAACACCAAAAATTTTTTTTTTTTAAAAAAAATTTTTTTTTTTTTAAAAAAAAAACCCCCCCCCCCCCCTTCCCCCCAAAAAAAAAAAAAGTTTTAAAAAAAATTTCCGGGGTTTTTAAAAAAAAATTTTTTTTAAACCCCCGGGAAAAAAAAAGGGGGAAAAAAAAAATTTTTAAAAATTTTCCCCCTAAAAAATTTTTAAAAAATTTTTTAAAAAAATTTTTTAAAAAACTTTTTTTAAAAATTTTAAAAAAAAAATTTTTTAAAAAAAAAAAAAAAAAAAAATTTAAAAAAAAGGGGGTTTTTAAAAAAAAAAAAACCCCCCCCCCAAATTAAAAAAATTTTTAAAAAATTTTTGGTTTTTAAAAAAAAAACCCCCAAAAAAAATTTTTAAAAAAAAAAAAAATTTTTTAAAAAAAAATTTTTAAAAAAAAAAAGGGGGGGGGGGGAAACCCCCTTTTTCCCCCCAAAAAAAAAAACCCGGGGTTTTAAAATTGGGTTTTTTTTTTCCCCCTTTTTTTTGGGTTTTTTCCCCCCCCCCCATTTTTAAAAGGGCCCCCCCCTTTTTGGGGGGGGGGGAAAAAAAAAAAGGGGGGGGTTCCCCCGGGGCCCCGTGAAATTTCCCCTTTTAAAAAAAGGGGGTTTTTTTTTTTTTCCCCCCCCCCCCCCCCCTTCTTTTTTTCCCCCCCTTTTCCCCCCCCCTTTTTTTTTCTCCCCTTTTTTTTTTAAAAATTTTTGGGGCCAAGGGCCCCCCCCCCGGGGGGGGGAAAAAAAAAAAAAGGGGGTTTTTTTTTTTTTTTAAAAAATTTTTTTTTTTTTGGGGTTTTTTTTTAAAATTTTTTTTTTAATTTTTTTTTTGGGGGTTTTTTTTTTTTTTGTTTTTTTTAAAAACCCCCCAAAACCCCAAAAATTTTTAAAATTTTTTTTTTTTTTTCTTTTGGTTTTTTTTTAATTTTTTTTTTTTTTTCCCCCTTTTTTTAAAAAAAAAATTTTTTTTTAAAAAAAAAAAACCTTTTAAATTTTTCCCAAAAAATTTTTTTTTTTTTTAAAAAAAAAAAAAAAAAAATTTTTTCTTTTTTTTTTTTAAAAACCCCCTTTTTTTTTTCTTTTCAAAAGTTGGGGGGCCCCCCCGGGGGGAAAAAAAAAAAAATTTTAAAAAATTTTTTTTTTGCAAAAACCCCT
>CM060320.1:24104324-24189324 GCA_030674155.1 Stramonita haemastoma
AAAACCCCCCCCCAAAAAAAAAAAAAAAAGGGGGGCCCCTTTTCCCCCAATTTTGGGGTTTTTTTTTTCCCCCCTTTTTTTTTTTTTTTTTCCCCCCCCCAAAAAAACCCCCCCCCCCCCCAAAAAAAAAATTTTTAAAAAAAACCCTTTTTTTTTTTTTTTTTTTCCCCCAAAACCCAAAAAATTTGGCCCCCCCCTTTTTTCCCAAAAATTTTGGGGGGGTTTTTAAAATTAACCCCCAAGGGGGGGTTTTTGGGGGGGGGGGAAAAAAAAAAAAAAATTCCCCAAAAAAAAAAATTTTTTTTTTTTTTTTAAAAATTTTTTTTTTTTTTTAAAAAAAAAAAAAAACCCCAAAAAAAACCCAAAAAAGAAAAATTTAAACCTTTTTACCAAAAAAAGGGGCCCGCAAAATTTTTTTTTGGGGGGAAAATGTTTTTTTTTAAAAAAAATTTTTTTAAAATTTTAAAAAAATTTAAAATTTTCCCCCCCCTTTTTTTTCCCCCCCCCAAAATTTTCCCTTTTTTTTTTTAAAATTTTGGAAAAAAAAAAAAAAAAAAAAAATTTTTTTTTAAATTTTGGGAAAAAAATTTTTTTTAAAAGGGGGGTTTTAAAAAACCCCCCCTTTTTTTTTGGGTTTTTTTTCTTTTTTTTTTCCCCCCCCCCCCCCCCCCCCCCCCCCCCTTTCCCCCCCCCCCCCCCCCCCCTTTTTCCCCCCCCCCCCCCCCCCCCCCCCCCCCCCCCGCCCCCCCAACAAACCCCCCCCTTTTTTAAAAAATTTTAAATTTTTTTAAATTTTAAAAAAAAATTTCCCCTTTTTTTTTCCAAAAAGGGGGGGCCCCCTTAAACAAATTTTTTGGGGTTTTTTTTTCCTTAAAAAGGGGGGGGTTCCAAATTTTTCCCCCAAAAACCCTTAAAATTTTTTTTTTTTTTTTTAAGGGGTTTTTTTTGGAAAAGGGGAAAAAATTGGGGAAAAAAGGGGTTTTTAAAAAAAAAAGGGGGGGGGGGAAAAAATTTTTTTTAAAAAACCCTTTTTTTTTTTTAAAAACCCCAAAAAAAAAAAAGGGAAAAATTTTTGGGGGGTTTTTTTTGGTTTTTGGGGGGGGGGTTTTTCGTTTTTTTTAAAAATTTTTGGGGTTTTTTTTGCCCCTTTTTTTTTTGGGTTTTTTTTTTTTTTTTAAAAGAATTCGGGCCCTTTTTTTTTGGGGGGGGGTTTTTTTTCAAAAATTTAATTTTTTTGGGGTTTTGGGGGGGGTTTTTTTTTTTAACCGGGGGGTTTTTTTGTTTAAAAAAGGGGGGTTTTTTGGGGCCCCGGAAAAAAGCCTTGGGGGGGAAAAAGGGGGTTTTTTTTTTTTTTTTTTCCAAAAAAAAATTTTTTTTTATTTTTCCCCCCCCTTTTATTTGTTTTAAAATTTTTTTCCCCTTTTTTTTTTTTTCAAAACCGGGGGGGTTTTTTTTTTTTTTTTTCCCCCTTTTTTTTTGGGGGGTTTTTCTTTTTTTTTTTCCCCCCTTTAAAAATTTTTTAAATTTTTAAAAAGGGCCCCGGGGGCCCCCCCCAAAAGGTAAAGGTTTTTTGGGGGGGGAATTTTGCCCGGGGGGGAACGGTTTTTAAAAAAAAAAAAAAAAAAAAAAAAAGGGGTTTTTTTTTCGGTTTTCCTTTTAAAAAAAAAAAATTAAAAAATTTAAAAAAACTTTTTTGGGGGGGTTTTTTTTTTTTCCTTTTTTTTAAAAAAAAAAAAAAAGGGGGGGAAAAATTTTTTGGGGGGGGGGCCCGGGGGGGGGGGCCCCCCCCCCTTTTCCCCAATTTTTTCCCCCCCCCCCCCGGGGACAAAACTTAGGATAATGGAATGAGCACTTGTGTAGTTTTTTTGTTTACATCTAGCCCCCATGTGTATGCTTATGTTTAAATGGAAATGTTGTTATCTGCTCCCATCAGAACAAATAGCCTTACGGTTTTAATATGTGTGCAAGGTGTTTGATGTTTATTTATTATGTATTTATTCTTTTATATCCAGGATAATGGAATAAGCACTCATGTGCTTTATTACATCCAGTCCCCGTATGTATGCAGTTTTGTAAATATCATCTGTTCCCACAGGCACACAATGGCCTACTCTTACGAAAAGGGGGGCGGATAGCCTAGTGGTCAGAACATTGCGCTGGCAATTTGAAGACCCGGGTTCGAGTCCGGTCGAGGAAATTTTCTTCCTGGAGTTAACATCAGTGCTGACTCCACTCTCCCCAAAAGTCCTTCGGATGAGACTTTAAACCGAGGCCCCGTGTGCGAACGCACGCAGAACAACTTGCGCACATGTTAAATCCTGTTCCGTTTTCGTAAGAGTAGGCCATCGTGTGCCGGTGGAACAGATGACAATATTTACAAAACTGCATACACACGGGACCGATGAAAAAAAGCACATGATTGCTTATTCTGTTATCCTCGATATAAAAGAATAAAATAAATAAATAAAATAAAAAAGGGAACAGGATTTAACGTGTGCGCAAGATGCTCTGAGTGCGTTCGCATACGGGGCCTCCGTTTATAGTCTCATCCGAAGGACTTTTGTGGAGAGTGGAGTCAGCACTGATGTTAACTCCAGGGGAAAAATCCCTCGAACGGGAATCGAACCGGGGTCGTCAAATTGCAGGCGCAATGTTCTGACCACAATGCTATCCTGTCCCCTTTATTAGAGAGCAACCGTTAAAATCGACGGAGAAAAATCTGTTGTGACTTGAGATATAACTTGATTTGGAACATAGTTGAATAGCTTTACCACCAAACAATTTCAAGAATTTATAACATTAGTAAACCTTTACAACGGCCATTTCTTATTTTGTCCTTTTTTCTTTGTACGGAAGAATCCGAACCCAGATTTTTTTTTCTTTTTTTTTAATGTACCCGGCAAAAGGACTGAGAGCTTGGTGACAGTAGTATACTCAACAGAGTTGTTTTAAATGTACTCACTTTGATGTATCTATAGCTAGAATTTTATTGAGATTTTACATTCAGTTTGCCAATCTTTTATCCTGAAGAAGGCTTTTATTAGAAGAAGGCTTTGAATAAAAAGAAATATCTCCAAAGTTGGAATGTGGCTACCATAATGGTAGAAAAAAATGCAATAATGTAACCATTGGTGATCCTCAAAGCTCTAGCCAAGGAATGAGAAAAAAAGGTTTATCAGAATGAAAAATGCTTTGAGCAACAAACAAAAAAAAAAAGAATATTCCTTCGGTCAAAAACTTTAAGTATTTTTGTTCTTACAACACAACAAATTGCAATACAGATAAAATTCAAATGTACACACACACACACACACACACACACACACACACACACACACACACACACACACACACACACCACCACCACGCACGCACGCACCACGACAACGCCTACATGTCATCTATGAAACGTTGCTTCTTCTTCTTCTCCCTTTAACTGAAACCCTCTAATCGATGGAGTATCCCAACTGAATGTTATTTACCAAATTCCATCATCTTTGTTGGTTGGTGGCAAAGCTTGGGTCTCAGAAATAGTTTAGGTGTCCATTCTGGATGTTGTTCATCCACTTGTTTTCTGTTACGTCTATTTCTTTCCCCTGATATTTTATGTGTATATATATTATTATTATTCTTTATTATTATTTTATTGTTTTGTTGTTTGTTTGTTTTTCCTAGGCTAGAGCTCTGTGGTTCACCAATGGTGAGATTTTGCGTATGCAACTTTTTTTTTTTTAACCCACCTTTCAGGTAGCCATTATCCAACTTCACGGATGGTGTCTAGATATGATACCTGTATGTAGTTTTTTCAAAATGTTTTCTTCTGTTCTTACAGCACAAAATGGCCTCTTTTCCAAAAGCGGAACAGGTTTTTAATGTGTGTGTGTGTGTGTGTGTGTGTGTGTGTGTGTGTGTGTGTGTGTGTGTGTGTGTGTGTGTGTGTGGTGGTGGTGCTAAGACGTTCTGTGTGCACACACAAACTCAGATAGTCCATGTAGGACTTTTGGTGGAGTGGAGTCAGTAGCTTATGTTAACAAGTGAAGGTAAAATCCCCTAAAATGGACATCTCTGTGATTTTCGATCCCAAGCTGTAACCACCACCACCCCCCCCCACCCCATCCCGTGCAATGGAGCAAGAAACTTTAGAATTAGTAGCCACAAAAAGGCAACAGTGCTCTTTATCAGGGGAGAGAATTCAAAAAACGTCACACAGCATTGGTGTCAATTGTAATGGGGAATAATACAAGAATGCTGTGAATGTTTTCTATCCCGTTTGTGTCCTTTTTTTTCTTTCTCATATTCATTGTTGATGATAGTAGCAGATCTTACCAGTGTGCACACGATGTTCTTTTGTTTCTCAAACATTATACAACAGATTCAAAGCAATTGATTGGGATGATCAGCTATTGGAGATTGAACTACCGAATTTATTTTTATTTATTCTTTTATATCAAGGATAATGGAATAAGCACTCATGTGCTTTTTTTTTTTTTTTACATCCAGCCCCCGTGTGTATGCAGTTTATGTAAATCTTGTCATCTGTTCCCACAGGCACACAATGGCCTACTCTTACAAAAAGCGGAACAGGATTTAACGTGTCTGCAAGATGAACATCGTGCATTCGCACACAGGGCCTCTGTTTATAGTCTCATCAAAGGACTTTTGGAAGAGTGGAGTCAGCACTGATGTAACTCCAGGGGAAAAATCCCTTCGAATGGGAATCGAACCCTGGTCCTCAAATTGGGAGTGCAATGTTCTGACCACTAGGCTACCCTGTCCCCCTTTGTGAAAAGTAAGTGAAAACTATGCCACAGCTGCTAACTGCCATTAGTTTCCTTGACTTGTGTGATTATCATACAAATGATACTGGAAGCATGAAATATGTCTTTATGAAGAACACAAAGATCTTGTGCACATGTTAAAACCTTGTTCTGGTTTTTAGATGAGTAGGCCATTGTGTGCTGGTGGGAATGGACCACAACATTTACAAAACTGCAAGCACAGGGAAGTACACAAAAGAACACACAGTGCTTGTTCCATTGTTCAAGGGCGATAGCAGGGGTCAAACATTGCGCTGGCAATTGAGACCGTCGAATCGACGAGGAAATTTCTTCTGAATTACATCAGTGCTGACTCCACTCTCCAAAAGTCTTCGATGAACTTAACGGCCGTGCGACACGCAGAACATCTGCGCAACGTTAAATCGTCGCTTGTAAGATAGGCCATCGTGTGCCGGTGGAACAGATGACAATATTTACAAACTGCATACACACGGGATGATGAAAAAGCACATGATTGCTTATTCTGTTACTCGATAAAAAGAATAAATAATAATAAATAATAAATAAATCTGAAATGAAAGATAGGTGATGATGATGATGATGATGATGATAGATGATGATGATATGATAAATGATAATAATGATAATGACAACATACTAATAACACAAAACGCATAACTGAGCTACATGTATAATGCAATCAAACTGAGAGGTTTAGGAGTAACAACTCTGGCACATATCAGTAGGAGTGAAGGAGGATGAGGAAATCAGGAAGAAGAGGAACAGGAAGATGAGGCAAAGGAGGAAAGAGACAATGAAAAAGAGGAAGATGGAGAATAAAAATGATGAAGTAAAAGAAGAAAATGAAGAAGTAAGGAAGAAGAAGACGATGAAGAAGAAGTAAAGGAAGCAGAAGATGATGAAGAAGAAGAAAAACTGCGAAAGAAGAGAATTGCAAAGAAGAATTGTGAGAGAAAGAGGAAAATAAAATAGACAAGTAAAAAGAAGAAGAAAAGAAATAGACAAAGTGGAATAGTTAATAATTGTGAGTTATTACCTGAAAAAATAAAATTAAAGCTTTCCCACATAAAGTCATCCACACACACAATTTTCAATAAACAAGCCGTGAACAAACACACACACACACACACACACACACACACACACACACACACACACACTCACTCACACACACACACACCACAAAATGGCACTTTCAATAAAAACATGTTCTTTATTTACTCAAATACCATCCATTAACAACTCTTCCTGGTAAACACAGCTACATGTAATTATGACATTTCTATCTGGTGAGATAAAAATAATAATAAACAAACAACTGAATACATGGGGTAAAAAATACTGTGCAACCAATATAATGAATAAACGGGTAAAAACAAATCCCATCAGTATTAAACAGAGCTAAAAATGGGACAGATCAACTGAACAGGAAAAAAAATGGGACATATCAAATGCCACTATTTGGGACTAAGATCCCTCAATAACATACCTCTTTTGTGTGTGTGTGTGTGTGTGTGTGTGTGTGTGTGTGTGTGTGTGTGTGTGTGTGTGTGTGTGTGTGTGTGTGTGTGTGTGTGAATTTGTAAATGTGATACAAATACACTTGGATCACAATGTCAGAATATATCTTAAATGCATTTTAAAAACACTAACTCAAATAAAAAATCCAAGCCAACAAATTATCAAACAAACAAAAATAAACAAGTTGTAAAATCTAAAGCTGCACACCAGCATTATGCAAAAAACTGAAGTGAAATGCAAACCAGGTCAAGGGAATATACGCTAATTCAACAAAGAAAACCAAAATAGTGCATAATACATATAGATATATATATTACAGTAGGAAATCTGTCAAAGAGTATTTTATCCCCCCCATTCACATGCATAAAAACAGAAACTGGATGACAATGACACATATGGACATGGTTACACACCTTCCTTGCTAATGTTATAAAAAGAGACAAGCGTTTCCCATTTTCCCAAATAAGCACCTGCCTGGAAAGTGTACCTAACAATCCTTCATCACAAGTCGTCAGAACAAAGGGGTCACTTTCTGCTCTAAAATGATGTCACGGTAACAGCCGCTCTTTGTTAAAACAGTAATCCCTTTGCAGCAAAATCCTCATTCTTAAGCCTTTCCTTGCAAGAAAAAATGTCTTAATTGCATTTTCTGCAATTTCATGATGAACCAAATAAACAAACGAGCCTTGAGATACATTTTCAATCTCCAGGTCTTTTCTGTTGTGCTTGTGCTAAAGGATAAGCATTATGTTTGTATGATTACTGTTAGTATTTTTCTGCAACCTGACTATTTTTTCAGTGTTTGATGAAGAATTTACGTAACATCAGCTTAAAGTTACATTGTTTACTATATAACATGAAAGGTGGCTCTTACAGGAAACTAACCAAAAAACCTCCCCAAAGCAATTAGCACATATATAACATAGTTTTTTTTTTTAATCTGTAAAAAAAAAGTATGGATCACTTAAAAATACAGACCTTTCCTTCCTTTTCCTTTTGAAGCAAACATGAATTAAACAGCCTATTCCTATCCTCATCTCCTTACATCATTACTCCCCTAAAGCTAAGCACGGCCCACGCACAACACTGCACACAACACAAACACGACAACATCATAACACACCAAAAACACATCACTACCAAAACAAAATATCAAACACACACACACACACTGATATACATAAAGGAGAAAGAGAAACTTATAAAAAAAAAACCCAACCAAACCTACATCAGGTTAGCAGCAGAAATCAGTTCAATGACCATAAAAATCACATACACAGAAAGGTCTTGATCTTTGTCCAATTTTCTACGTACTTGATAATACCATCTTCACTTTTTTAAAATCATTCTTTTTTCATGATATTCTGTAGATTCCAAGACCCTTTGAATAATTTTTTTAACAGATGAAATGCAATTTTCAGTCTATACCATTCCTTAAAAAAATGCACACACACAAAATGCCCATTAAATCATGCCCATTAGGAAAAATCATAAATTTTCACAATAACATCCCATTATTCAAATGCCAGAAAAAAAAGATCTGTAAAAGTGTCCTACTCTTTCTTTTTTCTTTTTTTTTTTTGGGGGGGGGGGGGGGGGGGGGGGCTCTAAACCAGGTCTGCAACCTAAATACTGACCAAATGGTACCATATTTTCATTTGGTAAAAAAAAAAATTGTTCTCAGTCAGAACAGATGAATAAATTAATTCATAACACAACTAAATAAACTATTAACAAGAGTAATCTTAAAGTATGGATGACTCTTGAAACCTACAGATAAATAAGGAGGTATTATCATATCTTCCTAACCATTTATGCATATAAATTACTCGTATGAATAATATGGAAGCCAAAAAATATACAATAACACAGAACAAACAATAACAAAGAAACAAAACAATAATACCAACGCACCAATAAAAACAATGTTAAAATCACCAAAGAGCAGACACAGTCAGAGAACACTGGACGCTCAACAGCAACTGATTTGTTTTCTGAAGCTGCTTACCTTTAACAACTTGTGAGGAAATAAGCATAAAGGTGCTATGCATATAAATATCTACAATAAAATTTTAAAAAAACAAAATACAGATTTATTTTATTCTTACTGTTTAATTCATTTACACAGAAGAAGTTTTAAGTGATACACTGTAACTCATGACAACATGTACCTTGTTCAGACGACATTTTGTTTTTTCACAGAACAATATATTTTTGTTAATGGACTTTGTTCCTTTGTAATATCATGCGTTTACATGTCTTTCTCTCAAGCATGAATACACACAGAGTACACGTTTTACTTCACAAGTTTAAAAAAAAAAAAAAAGTAACAGGAAATGTAGCAAGATTAATATCCCTGCAAGTAAAACCTCATTTATAAACACCCCTCACAAGAGACACCCTACTTCACACAGCCCAAAGAAACTGCTACCAAAATAAACCACTGTGCTTGCTCCGATCACTGACCCCGAAATCAAACAAAAATCCAATTATGTCAACAAGTTGTCACACGACTATACCACCTCGATCTGAAAGCCACAATGTCACCAGTAATAGAGTACATACAACCTGTATGAAGTGTATACAACCACATGTACAGAAAGGACCAAGCTTTTAGAAGATCAACAACATTGTACAATCCATCGTAGTTCCATAAAAAGGCAATCTGACTAGAACCAGACTCAAGCGATTGGTACAAGCAATAGAAAAGACTAAAAAAAGCAAAAGACCAGAGATGGTAATCAATACACAAGCAATAAAAACATATTTACAGGACAATACATATCACTTCTTTGAGCACTGTGGAAAAGACACACGGAGAAGATAATATAAACACTGCACAATATCAATATCTATGCAAGAAAACACGGCATCAATACATTGTGGACAGAAGTTTGTTGTTGTTGTTGTTTTTTGGTAAAAAGGCAGACTGAATATAAAACAAAGGCAAAAGTACCCAGTTAGCTTATCTTTAAACAATTTATTTAAATCTCAAAGCACTATTTTATTTCTCTTTATAATCAATATTTTTTTTATCTCGCCTTTTGGCACAGTAGAATGTATCCTAGCTCTGAACAATATTTCACACAGAAGTGCATTACCCTAGCAACGTGCACTGAATAGATATACACAGATCTTTTCCTTTCGAAAAACAGATAAGTAAATGTGACAAAATGACTACCAATGTTTTCCAAAACCTTTTCCACACCATTTTCCAAAATTTACAATAAAAAGCAAAAAGAATGCTCAGAAGAAGAGCACACCAACAATTGTGAGAGAACACACACATACACACACACAATGATGCTCTCCATACACCCCCTCCCCCTTTCTTCATATTCTTCTCAGTGTATGCAGGCTTTCAACTCCTGAGCGAGTCCCGAATCTAAACACATCTATACACTTGTAACAAATCTACATACATAACCTTGGAGTTACAGCTGTATTTTTTATTTCATCATAAAAGCAGTCATACTCTTAAGTTTACAAGGCTTCAAAAAAACATTTTACGTGGGATGGGGGAGTGGGGGGTTGAACACATATTGGAGTCGTAAATATGAAAGAAGCTTGAAAAAGAGAGCATGATAAGAATGGCAGAATCCTAGGCACCTATCTAACAGCAAATTTGCACTGCTCCTAGGATTCCAGAAATGGAACGGGGCTTTATGTTCAGTCTGCCGTATCAACTACAGGTGTTATCTTTTTAGTATTGCAATATGTCTTTGAAATTCACTGTCCTCTGGCTCTGGTTTTGATGATGACAGCAACAACAAATTGAAAACAAAAAAAAACCAACAAAAACACCAACAAACCCTTAACCCTGACAACGAATTTAAAGATAAAAAGTCACCACGCTAAAGTGATCAACCAACACACAGTATCATCTTCTCTGTGTGGTTTTCTTATGTGAGAGAGAGAGAGAGAGAGAGAGAGAGAGAGAGAGAGAGAGAGAGAGAGAGAGAGAGGGGGAGAGAGAGAGAGAGAGAGGAGAGAGAAGAGAGAGAGAGTAGTTAGTAGTAAAGCAGTGGACTAAAAATGGAATAAAAAGACAAAACAAAGTAGGAATCAACTCAGTTGATAGTCTTTGTCAAGTAGCTTGTAAATATTGCACTCAAGCAAGCGTTTGCATGTTGGCATTCTGTATGTGAACAAAGATGAAAACCACTAGAGGAAAAGCACCATGGGCAATGCCTGCAGCTCTTGAGAAGAATAACAAAACCGTTTTAAAGCCCGTACAGTTTTTGTGAACAGGCTATATATGCCAAAAATGATAACATACTTTAAAACTGACACAGCCCATATTAAAACTGGCAACTTCACAAGTATAATCCAGTACCATGAAAGAAATGGGAAAGTAACAAACAGAAATGGGTATAACTATAATAATAGTAATAATAATATAAATAATAACAATACAAACAATAGTAAAATAATGATAATTATATTGGAATCTACGTAGGCTGTTTCTTGTAAAAACAAATCAAAGCATTTGTATACTCTGTATGTTCTCAGTCTTGAAGTTAACACACACACACACACACACACACACACACACACACACACACACACACACACACACACACACACACACACTTTCTATGAGATTGTTACATCTCAAAACACGATTTCCTTAACATCCTTATCTACCATCCCCCAAATCCATTACTTGAAAGCAAGACATTTCTTTAGAAAATTAGATAAAAAGATTAAACCCTCCAGCAAAAGCAAATGCAAAGACAGAAATAAAAACCCACCCTCTCTCTGACAAGGTCTTTTTTTTTTCAACTATCAATAAAATCTAAGAATCTTTTTCACCTGCTTGAACATTGAATAGGACTGTAAATGAGGTATTCTTCTTAGGTGCCTGAAAACAAAAATCCACTTAAAAAAAACTCCTTGATTCAAACTTCCTAAAAAGATGTCTTGAATATGGTTAATGGCTCGAGAATGACCCTGGAACACTTTTTCTGTAAAGTAAAGATTTGATTTATAAGACTAATAGTATCTAAAATATACTAAGTTGGATAAGCTCTCTCAAATTACTACTGACCTTTTTGGTCAGATTAAAAAAAAAAAATGATCACATTCATCCTCAACATCAAAGAACCTTGCTATTTCAAAAACCAAAATAACAGTAGATCAAAGCTAACATTTGGCACATGAAAAAAAACAAGAGAGAAAAGGCAACAAATCAAACTAAATCCTTCTTACTGTTATAGAAACTAAAATGAATACTGATACCACATTTCAGAAAACTGCAACACACACACACACACACACACACACATCATGACTTAACATTATTTGTTGTTGACCTAGGCCTGCTCTTGTATCACAGATATATTACAACAGTCGGTAATGAACCACCACTCCAACGGCAAAATGCAAGTGCTGGTGACTCCATCACAATAAAACATATCAGCAAAGTGTAGCAGCTGCTCTACAGCTTTGGAATAAACTACCGGGTGTAATCAATGATGTTGAAAGCCACAAAGTATCTTTGTACACAAACAGCAAAAAAAAAAAAACCAGCAATCTTTCCCGAAAATATTGATACAAACCAAAGACTTCAGGTCTACAGACTCTTTCAATCAATTTTTTTGTAAGCATCTGTAAGTTCAATAAATTTCAGATCTGGGAATCCACTCAGATAGAGGAAGCAATGCCTGCCATTCAAATAGTGCAAAATACAGGTGCATCTTTTCAACACTGCTCTCTTTCAACTGCCATCACGATGTAAGTTATTCTGACAGTAAATGCTACTGAAAAGAAAAGTGCTTGAAAACAACATCAAAACCCAATCAAACTAAATCCACCAAAAAAAAAAAAAACATTGAGGAAAACTTTAAACCCCCCCCCCCCTCCCCCATTCCACTAAAACACAACATACAACAGCGACAACAACAAACTGTTCACTGGATGGTCTGGTCATAAAGATTAAAATGGACTAACATTAAAGCTGTTTGTGCAGTTCTAAACTGTTTGGCAGTGCAAGCTTTTAAAATTAATATTTAAAAAAACACACCAAAACTACCCATCTAGTGAATACACTGAAATCTAGGACAAAGATTGATAACTACATTCACAAGAATTCTTAAGTGCTGGTTGTTCTGGCTCAACCCTGTTAGGTAAGACAATCCTGTTTTTCCCCCAAAACTTTATGCTTCACAAGTGTACTTACCATGTCAGATTAGAGGCATGTACATTGATTTTTCTCCCAAATTTGTTTGGCTAGAATGTCTACCATGTCAGACACGAGGGCTATATAGGCAAAGGTAAAAGGTGTCCTATAACCTATGCGGTCTTACGGGGAGTGAGGCATCAGCTTCTCTAGGGGCTAGCATACTGAGGGGGCGTCCATCTCCTCTTCCTTGCTGCTTTACCTTCCCTAACTCTAAAGAGACAGGTACCCATTTACAGCTGGGGGAATGGAGGGACTGTAATGAAGCCATCCACTTGGTAACCATGCTCAATGCTGCTTTAACCTTAGCTTGGGGAGAGCGAGTGTGATGACCAATGAGCTATTCCATCTAGTCTACAGTTAAGAAATGGTCTTGGTAAGATATTTTCTGATGGTCTTAAGTTGTTAAATAAAATGAAAAAACAACTACTACAATTTGGTAGGATACTGTTGTAACAAATATCAAAAATACTTTCAGCAGAGCGTTATGGTAAATTCCACCAGGCTTTGAACTCTATATTGCAGTGAAGTTTCTGGGTCAGTTAAAATCAGGGACTGACACTAAAGATATCACAACTGGTAAAAACGGTATGTATGTGTGTGTGTGTGTGTATGTGTATGTGTATATGTTATGTGTGTATATATATATATATATATATATATATATATATATATATATATATATATATATATATATATATATGCGTGTGGGGGGGTAAAGATTTTTCTGAATCTAACAATTCTGACAGATATTTGGCTTCCCTTTTTGGGGAAAATAAGTGACAAGAAAAACGTGGTAACTGGCCTCCTTTAAAAAAATATTGTACTTGTCTCATCGCACCATATCTACACCCTTCTCCCTTCCTAGTCCCCTTCTTGCTTTCCTGTCAAGACAAATCTTTATTCCATCCATTTTTAAAAGCTCAAGTAGTAGCAAGGTAACTAGGTATTCTGTCTGTATACAAACTGTTCTCAGTCAGGACATGAATAAAATGTATAAAGTAAAACAAATCATCATCCTTTTTGAACAATTCAAGTCATGCAACAAAGCAAAGTTTTGAAGCTGGAGTCATCCCCTCCAAGAGGGCACATGCAGAAAATTAGGATAATGACAATGACAGAAAGAAAAGCATAACCCTCTTCAGCTCGTTTCCCCACAGGCAAGGCTTAATTAAACAAAACCATTATGAACAGCTGATACAAGTATTCAAATGGTGACAACCCTTTTGTTTGTTTCTTTTTGTCTAACCTTTTGCCAATACTTGAACTTTCCAGGAAATGTGAAATACTACTATATTAGTAACTTTCACAAAAATCATTCTTGTACCACGACTTTCAATGTTTGGGATATGCTTTTAGACTCACACTTAACTTTCAATGTCATATTCTTCAAGCAGAAAAGATTTGTTAACACTACTTTCGAGTCACAAAAGTTTCTTTTCAGTGAGAAATTTACCTAAGCACAGCAGCATACTCTTACTACTGCTTTACTGCTTTGTGCAGTGTTGACTTGGTGACCAAATCTGACCCTCCACCATAAAATGAGTCGGTTAGCACCTCACCCACTGTTCCACTAGGAGTCATTTTAAGCAGGTACAGGTCAGGTTGTTGATTTCAAAACTGCAAGTTTTCTTCTACCTTGTACTGAAGTGCTAAGGCATAATTTTGTTTCCTTTTGCTTTAAAAACATAGTAAAGAAAAGCACCCAATCACTATCCTGACCAATTATTACAGACTAGCATTTCAATTTGTAAACTTTTCACAGGATGGTCCAATTTCCAATCTCTTTTTTTTTTCTCCGTTGAATAGCTGTATAGATTTAAAATTTTAAATTTTTATTCATTACTTTTTTTTTTAATTGCTGATCAATAACATGTTAGTTAAAAATTGACCTCCCATGCACTGCAACTCATATGTGGTGGAGGGTGACAAATAATAATGCACTCATCTAGGAAGCCAGACATCCCAAGACATTTTACGGTTACAAAACTTCTGCATTGCAGTCACATTGCTGTCCCTCTCTCTCTCTCTCTCTCAAAAGAAAGTGTCACCCAGAACCTTTGTCTGGTACATATTTTTCTTCTCTTGCCTATATACACAAGCATTTTGACCAATGACAGTGAATTTTTCAGCAGAATATCACCAAGAACAACTCTCTCATTAGAGTGTTAGACATTAGCTACAAATGTGAATCTTGGTTTACCCTTGAAGACTACCTCCAAAACCTCCAGTTATGGTGAACTGGAACAAGATAAGATAGATAATAAATATCAAACACCCCAAAAATATAAAATATCAAGAGGAAAAATACTGAATAACACTAATGATGTTGTAACAATGGCAGATTCAGGCAAGCTCCTTGCTTGACTTTCAACTATCAGATATGTTTGATTTAGACATGAATTTGATAAAGAAACTGTTCTCTCCCACTGTTGGTGTTGTTGTGAGGTTCAGGGGTGAGTTTAAAACAAATGAACGAACGACTGAAAGATCTATAGAGCAACACAATATATAAATCTCTACATCTATATTTATAAGTGTATTGAACAAGTAATGGCAGTTCTCACTGATTTGAAGCTTCCAGAGCTATCAATTATGTGCCTCCATACAGATACGTGAGAAAACACAAACACACACACAGACACAAACAAGACACACAGAGACACATTTAGGCACAATAGCCTATCACACCTTGTTCATCTAATGCTTGTTGTACTACTAGGCACTAAAAAACAACAACACAACAACAAAAAGCACAAGAGCTAACTCAAGGTAACAGGTCATTATGTATAAAACATCACAAGTTAAAAAAAAACAACCAAAAGTAAACACAGAACTCATATATTCCATAGCAAAGAAGCAGTTACAATTACTTGAAATATACGCGCACCACACACACACACACACACACACACACACACACACACACACACACACACACACACACACACAACACACATGGACACACACAGGGGCCCACAGAACACAGGACATAAAATAACCATGTCAAACACTGACAATCAGCCGGTACAAACTTCATTCAAAATCAAACAGATTAGAATTCAGGAAAATAAACAAAATACAATTAAAAAATAATTAAAATTTTTTTTTAACTCAACACTTGGGAGGGCTGGGGAGTGATGGCAGTGAGGGAGTTATTGTAAAATCAACAGTAAAATGTTTAAAACGTAAACAAAAATGTGCTTTAGTTTCATCTATCACAGCTTTTCAATCACCGACCCCATTCCACACACTGTAGGTATGTATGTAAGTATGTATGTATGTACCACGACAAGAGCTAAGAGCTAGGTTTCCTTACTGCACCATCTACAGCTCTCTACCAACACCACACAGCCTGTATATGTCAAAGTCACAGTTTTCTCCTAGACAAATCTGAAATTATGCTACGCATCGGATGTGTATTTCTATAAACCAACTGAAATAGGAGAGTTTTATGTCATAACTGCAAGCTAAAGATGAATCTGTGATCACTTCCAATAAAAATTGGTGTCCCAACTGCCCAGTTTTACGAGTTGTCGTTCTGGTGATGCAGAACAGTGTTTTGTTATGTCTTGTTCCCCCCCACCCACCTTTAAACATCCTGGGATGATTGTCAACATTATTTCAAATACAGAAGTAGGCATCTGTCATATTCGCAAATGAACACAGACTGCAGAAAAGTCAAATGTAAGTAGGTGTCTGTTATTTTTGCAGACTGGTAAACACATCCTTCAAAGACGCACGTTATACAGCAACTTGAGGAAGATTGTGTGGTCGACGGAATAACCCTACCCTGCAAACCAAGCTGTAAGGCCCATGAGAGGAGCTGGAAAGGACATACCATTTCTTTTCCCAGACACATCTGATAGTGTTAAGCAAATGAGAGAAGAGAAGAAGATTTTTGCAAATGAACACATACTGCAGAAAAAGCCCCCCCCCCCCCCCCCCCCCCAAATTCTGCACTAAGTAATCTTGCTTACTGGTAAGCTAGGCTCCTTTAAAAAAAAAAAAAAAGTAGTAACATTCCTGGATGACGATCTTTGAACTAAAACACTGACTTTCCTTACAACTTCACTTTTAAATTTCTCTCATTTGTCTTTCTCCTGATAGGAAGCAAAACTAATTCTCGCAATCCACCACTTTGTTTTTTTAGATGTAAAAGTGATCATTCAAATGGAAATAGTGAGATCTGATACAGGTCTTTTCCAACATGTGGTAACTCACCACAGAGATCTTCATCATTACAACGATCAACACAAAAACACTGGGCATCTACGGCCCACAGTCTGCCTAACACCAATGATATTCCATCATTTCTAACTTTGGCAGCCTTCATTTGTTTTTATTGCACTTACATCCCCAGGAATGGTGTAATACTGACAACCAAATCTACAACTTATCCACCATGTACATTTACAAGGCCAACACGGAAACATCATACCCTCTTTTCCCATGATCTCCTATCATTCAAAATACTTACAACATGCCTCAGAAACACAAGGAACAGACGTGGAAGCAAGGGTGCAAACAGTGTTCCTCATTTCAGGACGAAACATGTGGCAATAATGGCATGAATACATCCCTTACTTGACAATGTGAAATACCCTACTTGGATCCCGAAATAGGATGTCCAAGCCTCTGTTCTCTTTTCCATTTAAAAAGAGCCTACCATTTTTTAGACACTATGGAAACAAACACACTACTAGAACAGTGCTTGACTTAACCACGAGTCTTGCCATGGGTTGATGAATGAACCACAACAGAGGAGAAACTTAAATGAGCTGAACATCTTTACTTGTCCACAGTCAACAGGGTTGCTACCAGATAGTCTCTATAACTTACTAGCTCTAACCCACTTCCCAAAAACTAAGTTATGCATGAACAGAACAGTAATAATGCAGCCTTATGTACTGGCTTCCACTCCTAACCCACAGTGTGCAAGAGAAATCCAAAACCACCCCCAAGTAAAGTGTGCCTCACACTACTTACAGGTAAGCCTTAAAATAACACAAACAGTGCCTACAAGGGGAAGAAACTAAAATTCTCTTATCATAGATCAAATCTTATTGCCAGATGGTTGTTACTTCCAGAGACTGATGAACTTGATGCTAGACATTTTCTTTTAACTAGATTATGTTAGGATAAATCATAAATCCCTTTAAACCATGAAAAAAAGTTCTTAGAGAGCTGCAATAATGTTAGAAAAATACATCAAATACATGAACAAACTTATCTCAAAAGTCAAAAGTATCTTTACTTTTTCTCTGATATCTGATAGCACAACCTGGTTGGGTTTTTTTATGTGTTTTTTTTCAATTCAACTACTCATATCCCCTTTACCTAATAATTAAATGGGAAATTTGTACATGTACTTATTTACTTTTCTGACTTTTTAGAGTTTTTAGTGGCTGATTATAATCAGAATCAGTAATGTTTGAATCAATGTCTAACTCTCTTATCTTATTTTTCAGTTTTCAATAAATCATCAATAATGAAAATTTTTTCATTTCTTCTACAAACTCTAATTCCCTCTAACAATAACAAAGGCAGGAATAAATGTGTGGCTTGAAAAGTGTATGAATCTCCAAACCCATCCTCCTTCACCTGACTGCAAAACGTATAACAGTAACAAAGGAGGGCTGGGCAGACAACATGCATACAATTTTTTTTGATCACACTTAATACAACTCACTACCAATCAGATCCTTTCAGTTTACACATTATCTACAACTATGAGACATACTATAGAAAATAAAGTGTAAACCTGTATCACAATTCTGACACAACTAGTATGACAACACACGTCAAATAAATAACAAAACATTCACTCTCAACCTCACTGGCAAATTCATTAAATCACCCATGTATAAAAAATAAAAATAAAAAAAGATTTTTACTGTGCAGGTAAATAATATACACTGTTTAAACTTTCCAGTAAGACTTGCTTAATTGTAAATGACTCCTTTACACAGGCCAATAAAAATAAACTGAGACAAACCTTTCAGATTCTTTTTACACCCTCCTTTCCTTTTTCAGTTCCCAACTTCACAGGAAGATCTCAGGGAATAACTGTGAGACTGACATTCATAAAATGAGATTCTTGGCAAACTTTCTCATGAACGTGCAAAACAATCACTGTGAAAGAGACTTTTTTTGTTATGAAAAAAAACAACAACAAAAACTGTAAAGGAAGTTCTGGTAAAATAAAATGTTAAGATTGTTATGACTAGTACAATTGTGCACTTCACTATGCTTTCTTATCTCATCCTACCTATCTATATCCATGAGGGAAAACAAAAAGATTTTCAAAAACGTTTTCTCCCCCACACACATCTAACATCAAATTCGCTCTCTATATAACATACCTCTGTAGTACAGACAGTTTATGAGAAGACAAAATATTATTTCATACATTTTATTAAAAAAAATCACTGACCTGTCATTTTTTTTTCTATACAAAAAAACAGCAGATTTCACTTTTGTTTTCAAAACTGTATGAACTACAACTCTTCAAACAAATGCTAGAGACGATTACTTATTAAATAATTAACCAATAACATCAGGCTGTAATGCACACTTGTAAAAGCATGCATCTACACACACAAAAAACAAGCATTTCAATGTGTAATAGTGCTGAATGTGTGCAGCAGGGTGTTTATGCATGTGGAAGCATACACGCATGCATGTACATGTCAATGCATACTCCTTATGCAAAGTAATGTAGTTTGATATATTAACAATATTTTCTCACAATATTCACTACAATATACCCCCAACCTCATCCAACAAACAAAAAAAAAACATCACCCATAGAATTAAACAATATCTGCAAAAAAACACATAACCCATAAAATCAAACACTAGTACCACCTCACACTAGTAAAACCATCTACAAACATTTTTTCTTTTTAATTCATCACTCTTGGGAGGGACTTCAACAGTTTATGTTTACCAATGTAAGCAAGCCAAAAATGCAACAGAAAACTGAAGTGAAAATAATCAAACCACCATCATCACGTTTAATCCAGGAGCCAAACAAAAAACGACACATCAATAACCATGCAACATGGGAGGTTAGGAGGTACAAGGCAAAACTCCAGGGACTGGATACACAGCAATCCACCTTTGTGCTATTACCCCCCCCCCCCCCCCCCCCCCCCAACAGCACTTACAGGTGACTGACACAGTAGGTACACGATGACTGCTGCGTTAACTAATGCACACACAGCCAAAATTCTGCAGGGTAAAAAAAAAATTACACCATCACTGTGCCTTAAGATTAGGGAAGAAGGAATTAAGGAGCAGGGCATCCAATGAGTGCACCTGGTTTTATATATAAAGACAGGAAACTTAATATATATTATATATATATAAAACAGAACAAAGTTCAGTGGAATACTAGTTAATTAACATATCACACTTTATAACCAAAATTTTCTGGATCTACATTATACACAGACATGAATATATATAAATATGTGTGTGTTTCATATCAAACACTGCCATCCATTAAGAAGAAGAGGAAACAAAACAAAACCCCCAACTGTTACAATGTACATACGTATTATCTGACCTTTTTTTTTTTTTTTTTGTTGTTTCTTTTGAATATGATGTACACAAAACAACAAAGAGATCAAATCATGATGTCAACAAAAAGTCATGCTCTCTAAAACGAAGATACCCAATGTACAGAACCAACGCAAGAAGTGTTTACAGCCCAGTAGGGAGAGAATGAAAACATACATCTCATGGCATGTCACCCCCAAAATACAATAAACAAATCTTTACTCACACATTCCTATGCATCGACAAAACCATGAATCTGAACTCTCCAATTCTTTCCACCTACCGCACTTGATGATACTGCAAGCAGTAACAAAGACAGGAGAAGAGAATCTCTTGCAAAAGTTTAGAAGCCTTGATTTTTCTTGGAGATCTTTTCATCCTCTGAACCCACCCTCACCCCCCTCCCCAAGCCTTCGTAAACATTTCCAATATCAAAGAACATGAATAAGCTTGAGTCGACAGACAAGAGTAACATTTCCGAAACTGTATAAAACCTTATGTTGAAATGTATAAACCAGGGCCATAGAAATGAAAAAATCATGAAGGAAACAAGACTAAAAAAAAAAAGGAAAACAAAAAGAATCTGCATGAAAAAATTAAGACAGAGCATGAGCGTCAGATGTGTTACCGCCCTCAAGCCCTGACCTAGAAAGCATAAAGCTTTGACCTCAACTCTTGAGTAATGCGTTTTACATTCAGGATGGTAGCACAAGGGGGGGGGGGGGGGATAAAAGCTCTTGACAAATAAGGCCCGGTAAGACTTGCCATCAACCGGTCTTTTCTTCTGCGTGTCCTTTGCAGAATCGGCATTCTACTCCCATGTTTCCAGTTACCGCATTGTCTAGCCACACACATAAATGATTCCTTTTTGTTTTTTGATTCCAGCTGATTTTTTTTTTTAAGTACTTCATATCTTTAGGGAATGTTCATCAAATTTGTTCATGCAGTTATCTTTGTTTTACAAATTGTTTGGGTTTTTTTGTTTTTTGTTTGGGGATGGGGGGCTGTTTTGTTTTACTGATTGTTATTTCATTTTAAAGATCCTTCTTTTGTTGTTGTTTTTTTCCTCAAAATATGCTGAAAATAAACAAACTTGATTCACAATGGATGAATTTTGAAGTTTTGTTTTCACTGCTATTGTTGTTTTTTTCTCTTTTCCTTTTAAAGGGGGTGGGAGGTGGGAGGGGTTTACATCACTAATCAAGGCATTGTCTTTGAGTAAGCAATATGGTAATCATTGTCCTTTTTAAAAAAAAAAATTATTCCTTTATTTTGCCCCAAAATTCAGCTCCCTGTTATTATCTCTCAACTCCAAGGCTATTCTTACCTAAGCCTAATCCTCTGTGTGGTGTGTGTGTGTGTGGTGTGTGTGTGTGTGTGTGTGTGTGTGTGTGTGTGTGTGTGTGTGTGTGTGTGTGTGTGTGTGTTGTGTGTGTGAAGAGTGTGCGCACGTGTGCGTGTGCGCATGCATGCATGCCAGCCAGCCTTTCTGAGTGTCTCTGTCCTTATGAACGAATGGTCATGAGTATAACAGAAAAAATCTTTTATTTTTTAAACAAAGAAACAAAAAAGAAAGTACTATTTTACTGCTCTTGTTCCATGTTTAATTAAGTCTGAACAGCTAACTCCAGAAAAAGCAAGAAAAAGTTGCACAAACTGAGCATTCCCCACAGATAATCTGTACATACCCTTATGTGTCAAACAAACAAGATACTCTTCTGCCTACACTTTCCCTTTTCTTCACCAAACAGGACCAACATCTGAACAGACACAGTTCAGTCCAATCCAAGATTCTTCATCCCCTCCTATCCATTCAACCATTTTAACCTTTCTTCTCTATGTAATGTTGAAAAAAATAATGGTAATGAAAATAATAATAAGAACAATAAACCTCAAAATATCAACACAGCCATGTCAAGTTATAAAGCAGTGCCAGCAGTTCTTCACTCATATACAATGCCATGTCAGCCCTCCACGTTTCTTTCCACAAGTCTTTTTTTGAAACATGAAGGAAACCAAAAAAAAAAAATAAAAAAAACCCACAAACAAAAAAAAAGAAACTTCATTAATTAAAGTCTCTGCCTAAGCAGAAGAGGACTGGAACAGCAGAGTGGTGTTTACTGGCCACATGATATCTGACCCCACGTGAGGTCACACATAATCTGAAAACTGTACACACGAAATAACAGTTGAGGTAACGATACTACCAACATTACACTAATCTGACCCCAACAGTTGAGGTCACACGATAATCTGACCCCAACAGCTGTGGCACACGTCTGACCCAACAGTGATCACACGATAATCTGACCCCAACAGCTGCTGGTCACACGATAATCTGACCCCAACAGTTGAGGCCACACGATAATCTGACCCCAACAGCTGCGGCCACACAATAATCTGACCCCAACAGCTGCAGCCACAGATAATCTGACCCCAACAGCTACAGCCACATGATAATCTGACCCCAACAGCTGTGGCCACACGATATCTGACCCCAACAGTGCGGACAGACTGTGACCAACGGGCACCTGGTGGCTGTGGACGTCTGGCTCCCTCACACCACTGTCTCTGGCTTGGTGGCCAGCTTGGCCTCCTCAAAGGCCATCTCAATCATCTCCAGAGCCTGCCCAAAACATCACCATTGTCAGCCTCCTGATAGTTATAACCATCTACCTTTTTCTTTGCTAGGGGCTCCGAGGTTCATCCATGATGAGATTTTTTAGTATGTGACTGTTTTTGGCCCACCATGAAGTAAGCTGTATTCTGACTTCAGGAAAGTATGCTGGGTATGTTTGTGTTTCCGTATCCCACCAAATGCTGACATGGATTATGGGATCTTAATGTGCATATTTTGATATTCTGCATGTGTACATACACAAAAGAAATTAAGGCACTGGCAGGTCTGCACTTGAAGTTCGCCTGAGAGATCAGAAAGATCCCCCCACCCTTAATTCATAGACACTGCTGAGATTTGAACCCACAACTTCATGGACCCATGAGATTGAAGTTGAACGGTCTCAACTACACAGCTATAGTGTCCATCATCATAAATTCACACATGCAAAGAATAATTCAGTTTACTGGATTCAGTTTGCTGCATAAGGCCATAACTATCAATATTCCATCTTAAAAGTGTGTAAGCAGTTAGGATACTTGATCATGTTTTCAATCACAGATCTGAATGTGGTTTGAACTATAAACTGCTTTTGATACACCCAGATGCTGACAGCTGAACGCTTAAATTCAATGAAACAAGACTCGTGATATGGAATACTACACATCTTTTAAGTCTTAACTGTGTTCTGACAGATATAAAGGCATTAAGAAATTACTATTTTATACGTTCATAACTAAACAATATACAATCTACATCTATATATATGTATATCTTTGAAAATACAAGACACACTATGGACTCTAAAAAGTATCAATAATCAACCTCATGACTTCTACATTGTTTTCCACAGGTTCTTCTGTACGAATAAATCTTTCATTAGGCCATACTGCATAAGCAATTGCAATCATCTTTTCAATCATTATTCTGGGCTTTTTGATCAGTTTTCTTTTTTCTCTCTTTTTGAGTTTGGTGTTAAGAAAAAAATAAAACTGACTTTGACTGAGTTCAGTCTATGGACAGGAAAGTTTCATTCATGTTAATTTACACAGCATGAAAACCGTACATGCTATACCATATATAGATCGGTGGTCTGGAAGTAAAGCGCCTGATTACAAAGCGAAAAGTCCAGGTCGGAGTGTGCAGAGGTTTGTATCCTTTTTTGGGCCCAAACTTTTACCCCTCCATTAGACCATGAGTGGTGGTCTGGGTGCTTGTCTTTCAGATGAGACAATAAACCGAGGTTTCGTGTAATACACATCATTATTTAGCACACGTATAAGAACCCACGGCAACAAGAGGGCTGTCCCTAGCAAAATTCTTTAGAAAAAAGCCACTCTGATAGGGAAACAGAGACAGTTGCAGACAGGAAAAAGAAAAAAAAACCAATGGGTAGGTGCTGCACTTGTGGCGATGTGCTCTCCCCGGGGAAAGCAGCCCACATTTCATGCAGAGAAATCTGCTGTGACATAAAGTGGTATAAAAGATAAAAAAGATATGTGAATCAAACCAACAATTTACACCAAAGTTGGATGTGCTGGGCCTGACTTGTCAGATGCTTAACGAGCAGTTTAACACATTTTCACTCATATGACAGACAATAGTAGTTGCTGTTTTGAGTGTTGAACAAAGACGAAACCAACAATTTTGTTTTTTCTAGCACAAACGAGAGGTACCTTTTCATTTTCTTTCTGCAGTTTCTCTGACTGTTCCCCATGTGATTTCTGCAGAGCTTCAGCCTCTTTGGAGTGGCGGATGGCAAAGCGCTTCCTCTCCTCTATGAACTTCTTCATGTTGTTCTCCTTCAGCTCACGGATTCTCCTGCAAAACACATTGTGCATAGGGTTCACATTTGCAAAAGCCAAATAATGCTTTCGTTCACAAAACTTTAAATTGTGCATACGGTTCATATTTGCAAAAGCCAAATAATGCTTTCGTTCACAAAACTTTAAATTGTGCATACGGTTCATATTTGCAAAAGCCAAATAATACTTTCATTCACAAAACTTTAAATTGTGCATATGGTTCACATTTGCAAAAGCCAAATATAGCTTTCATTCACAAAACTTTAAATTGTGCATCGGTTCACATTTGCAAAGCCAAATAATGCTTTCGTTCACAAACTTTAATTGTGCATATGGTTCAGCCAAAAAATGCTTTCATTCACAAAACTTTAAATTGTGCATATGGTTCACATTTGCAAAAGCCAAATAATGCTTTCATTCACAACACTTAAAAGATGTGTATCATCTTCAGAGATATCATTCCCGGTGAAATTGTACACCTTCGGGCATAAACAATCTCAAGCCTTAGACATCTAATCCTTATAACTAGCCTATACAAAAAGTTAAACATCAAGACAACAAAAAAACCAAACCCCCTAAAACCAAAGTAGGAGCTTGATCCCCTTCCTTTGTTTACTCTAACATACCAATACAACTCAACTGTCACCATCGCCACTGTTGTCGTCAGTAAGAGCTCCACATAATGCCATCACCAGGGTTCACCATCTCTCTCTGTCTCTGCTGAGTTCTATGATCTTCTGCAGCCCTCCACACCTCTGATCTCAGTGATATTGACAATATAGGATGTTGGTGGTCTGTATCTGTTTCTTTCTGCCCTAAATCTTACTTTGGAGAACTGTCATACATCTTCAGGTACAAGCAATAAAAAAGAAAAACCACACACACAAAAAAACAACCCTTGAACCAAATTAGAAGAACTTTGATCCTCTTTCCTTTGTTTTCCCTAATGTATCTGCTACAAACCATTACAATCAGGACACCGAGAAACTCACATTCTACTTTTCAATGAATGAGAGGAGAGCACTTACAGAAATAGCTACAAGAAAACAAGAATGAAAGAAGAAAAAGTGAAAACAAAACTAATGACTGGCTGAAGAAGCATGAGGTCATGGTAAAAAAATAAGGGGTGGGGGGGGTTGAGAAGAAAAAACAAAAAAATGGTTGTTTTCCAAAAAATTTTCTCTGAAATCAAATAACTTATTAGTACAAGTCCAAATTCCTTCCATTTTTCTTATCTAAGTCAGCTGTTTCCATCGCTGCTGTCATTGCCATCTTTCTCTGCTGTCTAATGAGTTCTATGATATCCTGTAACCCTCCCACACCATTGCTCTTGGTGATGTTTATCAAATTTTTATGTAATAAAAACAAAAGTACATGTATATCCTCCTTTGATATGCAGAACGCATGCAGAACATCTTGCGCACACGTTAAATCCTGTTCCGCTTTTCGTAGGAGTAGGCCATCGTGTGCCGGTAGGAACAGATGACATTTACAAAACTGCATACACACGGGGACTGGATGTAAAAAAAGCACCAGAGTGCTTATTCCATTATCCTTGATATAAAAGAATAAATCAAATCAAATCAATCCTTTCCCAACCTCCTTTCTAGTACTGCGATCACTTCCTACCCCCACCTGAACCCCCCAAAAAAAACCAAAAAGCAGCCAGAACCTCCCCCACCTGCCATCCCCCACAAGCAAACTGACCTGTCTCTTTCGGCCTTGTTCTTGATGCTCTTGTCGTTCTGAACAGTTTTGCTGGAGTCCATTGAATGCTTGGCCTGGGTCGTCTTCAGCTCCTTGTTCTCTCTGCACAGAAATATGTACACACCATGTATGCGCTCATGTACACACATGCACGCACGCGCGCGCACACACACACACACACAAATACGCAAACATGCAAAACATACATATACAGTTTTAAGGTTGAATAATACTGGGCATGCACAAGCTCTCAAAAATGAGCGCCGGCGCACACACACACAACCACACACGCACACCCACAAACACACACACACACACATACACACCCACCCACCCACCCCCACCCCACACAAACACAAACATGCAAAACATACATACACAGTTTTAAAGTGAATACTACTGGACATGCACAAGCTCTCAAAAACATACACATTCACCCCCACCCTTCCCCCCACACCACACACACCCACACCACACACCACACCACACACACACGCACACCCACACCCTTCCCCCACACCCACGCACACACCACACACATTCACAACCCCACACCTACCCACCCCCCCACACACACACCCACACCTTCCCCCACACCTACCCACCCTTACCTTTCCTGCCTGGCCTCCAGCTCCGTGAGCTGCACCTGGTGTGCCTCCTCGATGAGTTTGCAGAGCAGCTCGTTCTGCTGCTTGACGTGCTCCTTCATCAGCTCGTGCTCCTCCGTCACCTGCCTCACCACCAGCTCCGACCACTCCTTTGTCTGGTCCACCACCAGGTCGTGCACCTGTCCACAGGTACTACCACAGTCATGTACCTACCTCACAGTGCAAAAATCCATGTTCCAAAAATACTTTATTATCTCTAAAACAGAGAAATTCCGGTGGGTTACAAGCCATATATAAAAACAATGGAGGCAAAGGTATAAAGACTTGTTATGATGAGGACAGTTGGTGCATGAAGTATTTCAGTTGATGTCCACTCACCTTGGCTTTGTGATCAGACACCAGATTCAGCACTGCTCCTTCCGACTGGGACTTCAGGTCTGTGCTGCTGTCCCTGTTGGTGCATGCGCACACACAACACACACACACACACACACACACACACACACACACACACACACACACACACACACACACACAACACACACACAACACACACACACACACACACACACACACACACACACACACACACACACACACACACACACAAACACTTCAAATCAAGGTACACATGCTTTCAACTACTAAAAAAAAAATTTTTCCACACTTTTACAGAGCCTGACTTGTGGGAATTTTACTTTTATTCAATGTGTGATGAAAATTATCAAAGAATTGTCATTTTTAGTCTCAGAATGCAAACACCCTAAACCCAAAGGGGTTGTCAACTCACTTGCATTCTAATCATACTGGCACATCACTAAAAACTACAACTGTTTCTCTTCCAACAGTACACAAAAATATGAAGCACAAAAAAACCCAAAAGAAATAGCAGGGTAGTTACATATTACACAAATGTCATGTATTATAAAATATCATGTATTATAATGTCATTGGAAACTTGCACAGTGCTTGATCTTGTACAAGAACCAATTCCATGTTTTAGTAAAACACCATTGAGTTTTCCAGTCTATCAACCACTGGACAATGTTACAACCTGTACACCTGTTTTTCTTCAATATTCTCTCTTCTGACTTCTCTTTATACAAACACCATAGAACAAACTATTACACACACTATACCTGTTTTTCTTCAAATTTTTCTCCAATGTTTTCTCTTATACTACACCACTGGACAATACTACACACTGTATACCACTTTTTTCTTCAACTTTCTCTCTACTGAATTCTCTACACTAGACCACAAAACAACATTACACACACTCTACCCGATTTTCTTCAACTTTTTCTCCTCTGACTTCTCTTTATACTTACATCACAGAACAGTGTCACAATCTCTACCTGTTCTTCGTCATCTGTCTTCTCCACTGACTCCTCTCCACACTACACCACAGAACAACACTATCAAATACACACTCTACCTGTTTTTCTACCACTTTTCCCCCACTGACGTCTTTACACCTACACCACAGAACAACACACTATCACACACACACACACTTTCATACCTGTTCTTCTTCAACAAACTTCTGTCTACACCTACACCACAGAACAACACTATCCCACACACTTTCATACCTGTTCTTCTTCAACAAACTTCTGTCTACACCTAAACCACAGAACAACACTACCAAACACACACACTTTCCTACCTGTTCTTCTCCACAGACTTCTGTCTACACCTACACCACAGAACAACACCCTATCACACACACACACACTTTCATCATACCTGTTCTTCTTCAGCTTTTATCTCCACACACACACACACCACATACACCACAGAACAACACTATCACACACACATACCAACACTTTCATCCTACCTGTTCTTCTTCAGCTTCTTCTCCACAAACTTTTCTCTACACTACACCACAGAACAACAACACTACCACACACACACACACTTTCATCGTACCTGTTCTTTTTCAGCTTCTTCTCCACAGACTTCTCGGTGGCCATCTTCTCCTTGTCGTGGTTGGCCACCAGCTTGTCGACGACGGTGCAGTGTGCGCGCTGCATGAGGGCGCGCTCCTTCTGGTGGCGCTTCTTCATCAGCTCCATGTCCTTCTGCTGTTTGCGCAGCAGCTTGATGTACAGCTTCTCCCCGCACAGCCGCTTCCGCGTCACAGGCTCAAACTTCACGTCCTCTGTGGACCAGAGAGGTTAGAAGGTTTTAGTCAGTTGGTTTTTTTTTTTTGTGTGTGTGTGTGTGTGTTTGTTTGTCGATTGTTATGTCTATTTTAGCCTTGCATTCGGATTTTCTGAACACAATCTGCCCCTAAATTTCATATTCCATCACGAAATCAGCTTCTCCCTGTACAGCCGCTTCCGCGTCACAGGCTCAAACTTCACGTCTTCTGTGGCCCAGAGAGGTTAGTAGGTTTTAGTCAGTAGGTTTGTTTTGGGGGTTTTTTTGTGTGTGTTTGTTTGTTTGTCAATGGTTATGTCTATTTTAGCCTTGCATTTGGATTTTCTGAGCACAAATTGCCCCTAGATTTCGCATGCCATCACGAAATCAGCTTTTCCCCGCACAGCTGCTTCCGTGTTACAGGCTCAAACTTCACGTCTTCTGTTGCCCACAACAGTGAGTTAGGTCAGTAGGTTTGTTTTGGTTTGGGGTTTTTTTGGGTGTGTTTATTTGTTTGTCGATGGTTATGTCTATTTTAACCCTCTTGCATTCCAACCCACCTTTTTCTACATAATACAAACATCAGTCCACCCCACCCCTTTTTCTACATAATACAAACATCAGTCCACCCCACCCCTTTTCTAAATAATACAAACATCAGTCCACCATCAGTCCACCCCACCCCTTTTCTAAATAATACAAACATCAATCCACCCCACCCTTTTTCTACATAATACAAACATCAGTCCACCCCACCCTTTTTCTACATAATACACCGTTTTTCTACACTATACAAACATCAGTCCACCTCACCCTTTTTCTACATAATACAAACAACAATCCACCCACCCTTTTTCTACATAATACACCCCTTTTCTACATAATACAAACATCAGTCCACCCCACCCCTTTTTCTACATAATACAAACATCAGTCCACCCCACCCTTTTTCTACATAATACAAGCATCAATCCACCCCACCCCTTTTTCTACATAATACAAACATCAGTGCACCCCACCCTTTTTCTACATAAAACAAACAAACATCAGTGCACCCCACCCTTTTTCTACAAACATCAGTGCACCCACCCTTTTTCTACAAACATCAGTGCACCCCACCCTTTTTCTACATAATACAAACAAACATCCGTGCACCCCACCCTTTTTCTACATAATACAAACAAACATCAGTGCACCCCACCCTTTTTCTACATATACAAACAAACATCAGTGCACCCCACCCTTTTTCTACATATACAAACAAACATCAGTGCACCCCACCCTTTTTCTACAAACATCAGTGCACCCCACCCTTTTTCTACAAACATCAGTGCACCCCACTCTTTTTCTACATAATACAAACAAACATCAGTGCACCCCACCCTTTTTCTACATAATACAAACAAACATCAGTGCACCCCACCCTTTATCTACATAATACAAACAAACATCAGTGCACCCCACCCTTTTTCTACATAATACAAACAAACATCAGTGCACCCCACTCTTTTTCTACATAATACAAACAAACATCAGTGCACCCCACCCTTTTTCTACATAATACAACATCAGTGCACCCCACCCTTTTTCTACATAATACAAACATCAGTGCACCCCACCCTTTTTCTACATAATACAAACATCAGTGCACCCCACCCTTTTTCTACATAATACAAACAAACATCAGTGCACCCCACCCTTTTTCTACAAACATCAGTCCACCCCACCCTTTTTCTACAAACATCAGTGCACCCCACCCTTTTTCTACACAATACAAACAAACATCAGTGCACCCCACCCTTTTTCTACAAACATCAGTCCACCCCACCCTTTTTCTACAAACATCAGTGCACCCCACCCTTTTTCTACATAATACAAACAAACATCAGTGCACTCCACCCTTTTTCTACATAATACAAACAAACATCAGTGCACCCCACCCTTTTTCTACATAATACAAACAAACATCAGTGCACCCCACCCTTTTTCTACATAATACAAACAAGCATCAGCGCACCCCACCCTTTTTCTACATAATACAAACAAACATCAGTGCACCCCACCCTTTTTCTACATAATACAAACAAACATCAGTGCACCCCACCCTTTTTCTACATAATACAAACAAACATCAGTGCACCCCACCCTTTTTCTACATAATACAAACAAACATCAGTGCACCCCACCCTTTTTCTACATAATATAAAACAAACATCGGTGCACCCCACCCTTTTTCTACATAATATAAACAAACATCAGTGCACCCCACCCTTTTTCTCATCCTTCTTGGCGTTGGCATTGTTGCCCTGGTTCTGTTGGCCAGAAGACGGCTTGACGGTGATCTGACCGTTAGAGGCGTTGTGCTCGTGCCTCCTGACCACCGTCACATCGGAAATGTCCTTCTCGTCGATGCCCATGTCTCGCATCTGCTGCTCCCGCTTCTCCGCTGCGGACAGGTGCTGGATGGGGGCTGACAGGGCGTTCACAAAATCTGCACCACAAGCAAGTAGCATCCATCCAATGAAACCTTCTTGACCTCTCTCAACATTTTTTTTTTTTTTTCCTTTTTGTCATTCAATGTCTACTTAAACTAAGAATGGTGCAGAGATCACTGTAATGGAATGATATGCAGAGATCATCGTCATGAAATAATACAGTATCAAATTAAATCTTTTTAACCCCCAAAGTGTTAAAAAGTAATAGTTTCTAGCCTTAGCAGCCTTCTATTGAAGAAAAAAGAAAACAATAAGGAAAAAGAAATTCCTTGCAAGAGAAGGAAAAAAAAAACCCTTGTGTCATCAAAAAAATTCTGGTATCATAGAAACGCTGTTAGGAACACTCTCCTTTACTTGCCAGGAAGAGAAACCATTCCATATAACTTAAAGACTGAAAACAAACTGTCAACATTTGGCGCTTACCTCGGAACTCCTGCTTGACGTAGGTTTTGAGGATGATGCGGCAGAAGACAGTGGGCAGGGACAGGGGGAAGTTACCCTCAGTCCGCAGCGATATGTGGCGATAACCTGTCAAAAAAAACGTTCACAATTACCTCATAATCCTCCACCGATAGCTGGTTATTGTTCTCCTTATGAGTTAGGAGAAGAAGAAGAAAAAAAAAGGGACAGAAGAGAATAATCTGTTGTCGTTGAATGTTTCCCAGCTTAAGCACCCTAAGGGTCACTCAGAATAGGCATCTTTACTCACCACACCTGGACATCACTGTGAGACTAATACATACACATCAGATGAGAAATTTTACATGTACAGCTCTTTTCAGGCAAGGCACCTCACCATATAGGTGGCCATACTCCAACTTCAAAGGACCAGACGATTTTAGCACAGAATTTTTAGAAAGAGGAGACAATGCACACATTCCCAACAAACTATATGGCTGTCAACATCCCTTCTCTAAACTGTGATTGCAGCTGATACTGGCTTCCTTCTTTTATTTTGTTTTTTTGCAGTAAGACCATATAGCTCATTATGTCACAGATAAATAAACATTTGCCGTGAGTTCAGTCTTGGTGATGCACCAAAATTCTTGACTCTAATAGTTGACCTGAAGAAGGTTGTAGGATGAGAACTGACAATACTCTTGTCAGTCGTAGTCTTTCTGAAGTGATCAAAAAGGCAGTTGAAAGCTACACTTCTACCTACTATTCTTTCCTTAGTGGAAAGTTTCTCGAGTCTTTTTAAAGCTGAAAGAGCCCCTGGCACCTTTCAACCATCTCCACCAAAAAAAAGTTCAAAAGATGGATGGTAACTACTTTACTGGTGGGACTAAAAACCATCACATACAACCCCCCAAAAAATAAACAATAAAATAACTGAAAGTTCTGACAAAGAAAATGATAACAGAACCATCAATAAATAAGAAGAACCTGTTTATGGCTAGCTGCTGGTAAGTCAGCTGAAAGTATTTAATACAGAGATAAGTTGCTACACCTCTATATATGATAAGTAAACATATGCACAACTTTCAGAGGAGGAATGCAGAGAAATGGGACTCGCCTGCCTGCAGACCATCCAGGGGTAAGATGCGCTGACCAATCAGTTTGCCTGTCTCCTCATACACTGCTATCCTCAGCACTGCTAGCTCGGTAACACCACCTGGACACATACACACAACACACACACACACACACACACACACACACACACACACACAAGCATTCATGTATAAATGTCACAACACACACACACACACACATACATATATGCATTCATGTATAAATGTACACACACACACACACACACACACACAAAACACACACACACACACACACACACACACATCATGTATAATGACATCACACACACACACACACACACACACACACACACACACACACACACACACACACACACTCTCTCACACACACAAACAATAACTAACACACACACAACACACACACACACACACACACACATGCAAGCACATACGCACTACACACATATGCAGGCATGCACACTCTCACATCCACATGTGCACTGACACTAATGCCTCATCAACAGAGCAACTCAATCAGAGCAACTCAATCACCCTGAATACAAAGAGACACAACTACATACACACAGATACAGATATGCCTGCAAACACACACACAACACACACACACACACACACACACACACACACACACACACACAACACACCCATGTACAACACACCTTGCGGAAAACAAAGGGCTCTTCCCCATACACTGGGTTCAGGCCGTTGTTTGGCACGGCACGTGTGCGGAACTCTCGGCGGATGGTGTCTGTTGGTAGCCCGTACATGTCCACCTCCACATACGTGCCGAATCTTCTTGTCTGACAGAAACTGCCCTGAAATCACCTGCACAATGTGCAAAGTACAATTTTACTTCACGTTATTCTCAATGCACAACTTGAATACATTCTAGCACAGGCTTTTCAAATAAAATGTAATTTAGTAGATATATAGCAAAATAATAATATTATTAATTAAAAAGAAAAAGTCACAGTAAAGGTGCCCATAATCTTGCAGTTGTTAGGAGCAAGGTGTCAAAGACCTCAGCTTCTCTAGGGGCCAGCATATAGAGGGCGGCGCCCATCTCCTCTCCCTTGCTGCCATACCTTCCCTGACCCTAAAGAGGGCAGGCACTCATTTACAACTGGGTGAACTAGGGGATTGTGCTGAAGCTAATGCACATGAACAATCATCCACCCAAGATGTAACCACACCCAATGGTGCTTATTTTAGCTTGGGGAGACTGAGTACTCTGATAACTGAGCTTTCCTGTCCCAAAAGCAAAATAATAAAACCTTAAATACCACTCTTGTCAGTAAGTGAGATAAAGACAGACAGAAAAGAAAGGAAGGAAGGAAGGAAAGGAAGGAAGGAAGGAAGGAAGGAAGGAAGGAAGGAAGGAAGGAAGGAAGAAGGAAAGAAGAAAGAAAGAAAGAAAGAAAGAAAAAAAGGCTTCAAGTATGACCTGAGCATGCTTTTAATCAAACAACGGCTGGCAAATGACAAGCACAGCCACAACAACAACAACAAAATCTTTAATACAACATATGACAGACAGACAACATGGACACAAAGAAAAACAGGGGGAAAAATACACCCGATCATCATCATCAACATGACCAACAAAACGACTCAGCTGCTGACCTGAACAGAGCAGTGAGCGGCAATGACACCATCCACAGGACTTTCTGAGAAGGGGTCAAAGGTCCTGTCAGGCCGGCGCATGAAGTCTGGTTTCAGCAGATACCTGTGCAGACAGACGGGGGGTGAGGTGGGTTTTTGTGTGTGTTGTTTTGAGGATTTCTCTCCCCCCTTCCCCCCCCCATCACATGTTCTGGCAACATTATCTTTACATGAGATAGGAATAATCAATCTCCTTTGATTGGAAAGTTATGTCACTCTAGTAAATCTGGGAGGAATAACATCAACACACACACACACCATACACACACACACACACACACACACACACAACACACACACACACACACACACACTACACACAACACCAAACACACACACACACACACACACACACACACCACACACACACACACACACACACACACACACCACACACACACACACACACACACACACAGCTCAATCTGACTACACCCACCAACAGTCGAAACCACCACCCACATTGCCGTTACTCAACACTTGCCCGGTATCAGCGCATGGCCAGGCAGGTTCTGGAAGTCAGGCCACCATCTGACAGCCTGCGTTCCAGAAGATCTGAAAACACACACCATCGCCCATGCACACACCATTTCCCCGTCCCTGCTGAAAGACCCACATTTGCACCACACAGCTGATCTTTACACCCCACTCAGCTCCCTCCAGCTGCTATTATCAATTCCGTCCCACCCAGTTTTGCTATTTAAGCAGGAGCGACCACGCATGGACTCAGGTAAAGAAGAGAGCGCTAAATTAGTGTTCTGACTGAGTGTTTGGATTTGTGCACTGTGCCCACTCAGCTCAGTTTATAAAGTCGTTTTAATCAAGACTAGCTTTTTCACAGCTACTGTTCAACCCTTGGTTATTTCACATAAAAAATATAGGTATTTTCATGGCCTCTTTATTGTTGTAGCTCTGGTCATGCATGATAGTCCATCTTCTATTTATTGAGATGATTACCAACTACCATTTGGCATAAACTCTCACAGTGACAAAGAAACGACTTTTAACAACAGACATGATGATTCACACAGTTCTCTGTAAAGATGTGATGAAATGACATGAGCAAAATTAACTGTTTTTTTCCCTAGTGTGTATATTTGTCTCCTTATGAGAAAAGGTGTTTCCAACTGCATTTCACCATACACAATTTCCTACATCAAACGTGGGTTCCCCTGAGTATGTAAATACACACTTCATATGGGACCAGTTTATCATCTCATATAACAAGACTACTATCTACACCAGCACTCAAGACCCAGCAAGGTGAGAGACAGAGAAAAAATCTGGCTCAGAATGTGTTAAGCATGCACTATTCCTCTTTCCATGACTTCCTCACCTCTTAGCACCCAACAATATTTCATGCTTTCAGTGTTATAAAAATGTCTGGCAGCCAAAACATTTAGTCACAGTTCCTGATGACTGAACAGAAAACAAAAGCTTTAATGGTCATTTCTGACGCAATTATCAAACTGACAAGTTGATAAGTGTGTCCTCACCTGAGGCAAAAAGTTGCTGGAATCCACTCGACCACCCTTGGGATAAATTCTGCTGTTCTGGCGCTTGTTGTAGCTGGGATCTTGGTCAAGGACTTGTGATTTTTATGACTTCTGACCTTTGCTTACTTACAGGGCAAGGAACCTGCCCTCTGGCACTCTCACACAAAATATTTGTGTGCACACACATGCATGTAAGCACACAGAGGGAGAAAAATTCCTGTATATCAATTTCATTTTGAGACTTTTTTGCCACAAAGCATGATCATGTGTCACCCTTCTTTAACACATGTGCATGAATGGGTGCATATGCACATGCACAGACAGATTCACAACATTAAATAATACCTGAAAAAGAGGATGAAGCTTCACACTGCTGTTTTGACAATTTGAGCAACAGGTTGGTTACATCCATGCATAAAAAAAAGAAAGAAAGAAAGTATACAAAAGATATAGACTGACAATACACAAGTTAAACACCACAGACTACAGCAATACATAAGACATGGTTAACTGCTAAGGCGAAAGAGCAACAGGCAGCAGAAATTAGACATGTTGTCAGAAAACAGTCAACACAGCTAGAAGTAGTACCTACAGAATATCATGTGATGGCCCCAGTCAAGAATACCTTGATCATTGTTCACCAGCTGAAATTTCAGCATGAACAAACATATTAACAAAAAAATAAATACATAAAATCACTATCCCCCACCCCCACCCAAACACACACCCACTCTAAAAAAAACAACACTACCTCTTTTAAGAAGTAGCCTCTCATCTGCAGCACTTGACAATATATTCCAGTTCAGACTTTCAGTTTTCCAAAGCTTGTGGAATATTCCATAAACGCTACACCACAGTAGTCACAAGGCAGATGCTCCATGAACATCATAGCATGGCATACTTGTGAAGCCTTGGCTGCATGCTGGGTATGTGTGTGTGTGTCCTTCGTACCACAGGCCAGAAGCGGCCTCCTTTTCTGCTACAGCTGGGTTTTAACATGAGTACAAGATGTTCTGCATGGGTTTACAAACTAGTCCTCAGTTGATATTCTCAAATGACAGACTGTATGAGAATAGAATCTGGACGAACAGTCCAAAGGGCTAATTGTAAAAATTGTCTGCATTATACCCTTCACCTATCCTATAGTGTAGCATACCATAAGGGCACCATTAAAGATTTGCAACCAGCTTCCTTCACTCTTCATGGTTTTCAGCTTTTCATACCCTTACCATCTCTAAATAGAATTGATGCACTTCTCTTTCCTTTTCCCACAACTACGATCTGACAAATGCAGATATTAAAGACAGTTCATTTTATTTGAATAACAGTATCAGAAAACACACTGTGAACAAGGAAAATTCAAGTGGTTCTCCCTCTTTGGGTAGTAACCTACCAGGGTTTAACATGTGTGCCGTTCTGACCAACATGGTTATACTACATGGCCAAGATTCCTGGCTGCCCTAGAATGCTTTCTTCCTGTTTCTGACCAATCCCCAACATTAGGAATTCTAATCTGCTTCCTTTAGTATGTAATATAAAAAAATAATTTGATCAAAAATCCTACATGGACTACTGTTTTATTAGTAAGAAAAATCCTCGAAGATGGAATTAAGTTAAAGTTAAAGTCTGTCCTGAGCCTAAGGCTCATCAGACGGTGCTTATCCGGTTTCTGTGGCATTAAGCAACGAGAGTTATAGACTCCACCCTGGATAGGACGCCAGTCTATCACAGGGTTAACCCCCAACACAAGGTTGGTACCCCTTTTACACCTGGGTGAGGTGAGAAAATAGCTGTAAAGTGCCTTTTCCAAGGGCACAACGCCATAGCCGAAAGCTGGGATCAAACATGCAACCTTTAGATTACGAGTCCAACGCCCTAACCATTAGACTACAGCGGCGGCGAAGTTGGAATGTGGCTACCTAAATGGTAGAGGAAAAAATGGTCTCATACGCAGAAATCTTACCACTGGTGAACTTCAGAGTTCTAGCCGTGGAATGAATAAAAAACAAAATTAGTAAGAAAAGACCTGCAGGCATTAGAGTTATGCAGACATTCACAAACACACAAGACCAAAACAAAGTACTTTCCACACTTCAGTGCACTGATAATGACAGTATCGACTCTACATTATACAGGTAGATCTCTTGATGCAAGGCCAATGTTCAGAGACACAGGAAGAAGACATCCAACAAACCAAACGCAACACACGGACTCTGGTCAGGGCAAAGATGACGCTAACACGCAGGAGGCCACTACGACAACAGCAAGCAAAGGATACTCCACAAACTCCACACACGAATGCTTGATAAGACTGTAGGCAGTGGTTTCACTGAACGAGGACATGTGGTGGTGCAATCGCCTAGCTTCAAAGGAAGACAGAAAACCATGCAGTCACAAATACCATGCAACACTACAACATCAACTACCCGTGCATGTTACATAGAGATCTTGTTAGCTTGCAGCATCGTCAGACAGTCCAGTCTATGCAAATATTGTTTTATCAGGCAAAGAACTTTTTTTTTGTTCAGACAGTCAAAGTTAAGCCAAATACATCATGACAAAATCAGGCTGAAAATACAAACTACCATTCAGATAGGTAAAAAGAAAGAGACATGAGAGCATGTACACAGACATGTGCATAAGTTGTTGCTTTTATCTCTGAAACCAATAATATCTACAATTATACTGACTTGCTTTTTGCCAACAGTATCATTTGTGTGGGTACAGTTTTAGGAGTTACATATAAGGGGTGTATGAATACAATCACCATGTACTACCTATCAACATTTTAATGAAAAAAGATAAATAATGTCGCCTGTTCTCAACTGCACAAACAATTCACAAATGTATCTATTTTTCAGATTAATGAATCAGGGTTCGCGCTAGGATTTTTAAAAACCGCTACTGCGAGTTGCCATTTCAGAGATATCGTGACCCAACTCCCCCAAAATCGGTCCCCACAAAATATAATCCGGTAGGTACTGTGAACAAAATGAAACTATTCAGTGAGGGGGTGGGGGAGGGGGGGATTGTTTGGCAGCAAAACTTAATCTGAATTGAACGCGAATCTCTCAGACTTTGACTGCCGTGCTCGCTTCTTGGGCACGAAGCCACGCAGGAAATAGGTTTTTTTTCTAGCGCCTGTGTCACTGTCTGTGTCCGTCTGTTGTTTTGCATGACATCTTCGTGTGACTTATATTCTTCTTTCTTGTTTCTATGCTTAGCGCTCATCTAGATCTTTCGTTCAATTTAGATTTAGTTTTTGACTCTTCTCTCTCAAAGCAACGCGCAAATTCATAGTCATAGACCCCCGCTTTTCGTAAGAGCAGGCCATCGTGTGCCGGTGGGAACAGATGACATTGACAAAACTGCATACACACGGGGACTGGATGTAAAAAAGCACAGGAATGCTTATTCCATTATCCTCGATATAAAAGATTAAAAGAATAAAGAATAAATCAATCTAGGCCCCATTCACTCATTGTCAATGGAAGTCACTGTCATACCGAGAAGAGCGCGAAGCTCTATTCTTTCACAGTAAAGCTTGCTGTTCTGCGTGCTAGGCTAATGAGGCTGGCGCCAAAGATGTTCGTCGGAAGGGGTGGGAAGGGGTAGGTGCGTAAGCACAGTACAGGCGCATGACAGACTGTCAGAAAATGTCACTTCAGACTTTTTTTTTTTTTTTTTTTTTTAGACGGAAATCGGTCACAGGCAAACAAAATCGGTACCGGTACCGGCTGCTTCGAAAATTTTCAGTATTCCCTGTTTACAATCGGTAAAATACCGACAATTACCGGTTATCGCGAACCCTGATGAATTTTCTTAACCAAGCAGAAAGTCTACATTAACACAAGGTTCAAGATTTAGCTCTTTTTATTCCTTCTATAGTTTTTTTTTTTCTCTCTCTCTCTCTCTCTCTCTCTCTCTCTCTCTCTCTCTCACACACACACACACACACACACACACACACACACACACACACAACACAACACACCACACCACACCACACCACACCACACCACACCACACCACACCACCCACACCACACCCATACATCTGCATACATTCAAATGCTTCTATGACTTTATGCAAACATTCATTTGAAAATCGTTTTATCTGAACTCATCAATAACATATAAACATTAATTTGAATATCTTTATCTAACTTCCTCATACCATAGCACATGTGTCGCTACAATCTTATAACATAATTTAATTCATAGCAGGTGACTGTAAAAGCTTATGCATATACACCTGTGGTTCTGTGAGCACACAAGTTTGAAAAATATTTCATAACAATAGAATTAAAACTAGGGAAGAATAAACAGAAGCTGCAGGTTATGTCTTGTTTGTTGTCAGCGTGCCTTCTTCTTGGTTAATAATTTAGTAGCAAAGTACCAGAAAAACGTTTTTACTCACTGGTTAGACATGTGAGCCCATAGACATGTGAGCACACAAACAAGCCATCTAAAGGTCATACTTTTTTTTTTTAACCCTCTCAAATTAATTAAACCAACAGTCAACACACACACACAATGTACACACACACACAATGTAACACACACAATGTACACACACACACACACACACACACACACACACACACACACACACACACACACACACACACACACACAATGTACACACACACACAATGCACACACACACACACACACACACACACACACACACACACACACACACACACACACACACACACACACACACACACATCCTCCATTATCCTCAAAATAAAAGGTTTTTTTTTTAAACACACACACACACACACACACACACACACACACACACACACACACACACACACCACACACACACACACACACAGTGACATGCACACACTCTCCTCTCCCTCCCTCTCCCTTTTCTCTTATTCGTTGGTTTGTCATTAGACAGATATATTTACAATGCCACCATCCCCTACCCCCTTTTTTAACACTCTTCTCAAGCATCTGTACAAAAATCAGGCAAAAGTGAAAAGAAAAAAAAAAGTTAATTCCATACTTTATCTTTTCCGACAGTAATAAAATGACATCCTACAACTAAAATGGTTGTATACGCAATAACCTCACCATTTGTGAACCTCAGAGCCCTAGCTGAGGGAGAAAAAATCTTTTAAAAATCTATAAAAAAAAAAAATAAGAAAAATTTTCAAAAACTAAGAAAAATCTAAAAAAATCTTTTAAAAATCTAAAAAAAAACCTAAGAAAAATTTTCTTTTTACTCTTTTTTTACAAAACCAAAACAAAACAATTCTCACCTTTCCATAAAGCATAATTTTACTCTATAAGAATGATGATATGTTTGTTATGAACACATCGTTTTAACACATTCTATACCACAGGGAACAAGCACTGCAAAATCATTCTACACAATAAAACTAGTTACCTGACAAACAAAGAAAACAGTCAAAACACATCCACAGAAGAAACTCATGTCGGGCTTTTTAACACAGCAGAAAAATACTTCCCTGCCACAGTTTTCTCATTCTTTACAGCTAATGCTGATTCTGAGGCCAGACTCTTCTTCACAGCAAAGACAGTCCTTCCTATGACTCAAAATGCTTCCAGCATGTGTGTGTGTGTGTGTGTGTGTTGGGGGGGGGGGGCTTTTTTTGCAGTAACTTAGCTGCAAATCTGATGAACACACATGGTGAAACATTCTTGGGAGAATCTTATCTCATATCTATTTGTTTATTCTTTTATTTTGTGGGTAACAGAACAAGCACTCATGTGCTTTTTTACATCAGTCCGTATGTGCTTGCGGTTATGTAAATTTTGCCATCTGTTCCCACTAGCACACTATGGCCTACTTTTCTTTTTTTCTTGATCCTCAGCTAGAGCTTTAGGTTCATCAATGGAACAGATTTTTATGTGGAACAGATTACAACATGTGTCCAAGATGCTCAATGCCCGTTTACACATGGGGCCTCGGTTTATAGTCTCATCCATTTGGGTTCTCCTTCCTTTATTCAAGTTTACTGGAAAAAGATTTGAGATAGAACGGACACCAATGAGGCTGGCTGTGGGAGAGTATTTTTCTGCTGTACTGATGACAGTGAGAACAAGCACTGGGTTCCCTTGAACCCTTTCAAACCATTTATTTTTTCATCAACACATCACTGTGCAATTCAAAGAATGTGTAGACATGACCAACCAACAACATCTTTGTTACATCCACATGCATGCATGCATACATACACATTCCTCCCTAAAATATTTGTAGTTATGCCTAGGGTAAATAATATTAGCTTTTAGGATCTTTATTATTTCACACACACACACACACACACACACACACACACACACACACACACACACACACACACACACACACACACACACACAAGCACTCAACCCTTCCAACTACAAAAACCTTATCTACACACTGAAAAAACCCTAACCACCCCAAAAAACACCACCACCACCACCACAACAACCAAAACAACTACCATTAACCTGCATACACTAAGCCAAGGGGAAAGAAAAAGTGAAAGAACAAGCAACAACCAAAAAAACCAAACCCAAAAGCATGTACTATAAAAAAATTTTAAAACGCCGTTTGACGAAATATCAAGGGAACAAGCAACCAAAAAAAAAAAGGATGGAACATGAAAACCACCATTCTACAATACAAAACATCATCATCATCATCGTTATCATCAGAACCCATCCAAGGCAGCCAGCCTCCTCCTCCTCCCTCCCCATTGCCTTTTCTTGCCTGTGTGTCATCAGTCAAGAGTGAAGGATACTTCACAAATTCTATGGCCTGAGTCTTCAGGTAGCCCAGACCAGTGTTCTCGTTGAAGGAGGACATGTGGTAGTGGATGTTGCGCTCTGCAAGCATAGACACCATCATCCCCCCTCTCCTTCACATTCATTGGCTTTGCAAAAGACCCAAGATGCACAACCCCTCTGTTTTGGGGTTGGGTTTTTTTGTGTGTGTCTTTCTTGTCTATGTTGCTGTCTTTTCTGTGTGTGTGTGTGTGTGTGTGTGTGTGTGTGTGTGTGTGTGTGTGTGTGTGTGTGTGTGTGTGTGTGTGTGCCTCTCTTTGTTATCATTTTTTTTTTTTTTTTTTTTTTTTTTTTTAATTCTTTTATATCGAAGATAATGGAATAAGCACACGGTGTGCTTTTTTACATCCAGTCCCCGTGTGAATGCAGTTTTGTAAATCTTGTCATCTGTTCCCACAGCACACAATAGCCTACTCTTTTTCGAAAAGCGGAACAGGATTTAACGTGTGCGCAAGATGTTCTCTGCGTGCGTTTGCACACAGGGCCTCGGTTTATAATCTCATCAACATGAGCTGTAAGTGGGAAGTTGGTAGGGACAGGAGGGAGGGAGGCTGTAGAAGTGTGTGTGGGGGGGGATGGGGGTTGGTTGGTGTGGAGTGTGTGAGTGTGGTTGTGTGTGTGTGTGTGTGTGTGTGTGTGTGTGTGTGTGTGTGTGTAAGTCTATTTGAACATGTGCATGCTTGTTTTTGAGGGTTTGGTTTTTTATTTGGTTTTTTATTGGAGGGGGGGGGATTGGGGAGATGTTTTGTTTTGTTTTTTGTTGTTAGTTTTCTTAATGGGGGAGGGGGGTTATTAGGGAATATGTTTTATATCTGGTTTTAAATTTCTTCTGACTGGTGACAGCAAAAGGGAATTCTACAACCTTTTTCCCCACCTTTTGGCATGAAAACTGAACACCATTTCAAACAGATGTACCCACTACTTGTACCCTCGATTTTTCTGTGTGTCTCTTTTGACACTTTTTCCTACACTAAATCCCTGTGGGAGTGTTGATCGAATATAAAATACATGCATGTAAAAAGTCAATATACACAGAATATGCATGGAAATGAAAATAACAAGCACCAAGATTTACAAGGAAAAGGTAAGTATATATACCCAGAAATTTACACAAAGGAAACAAGGCAATTCCCAGCCACATAATGAGCAATGCCATCTGCTGGAATAATGAAGAAATTTAACCAAACACGTACCATGTAGGACCCTTATATATACATAAATGAATCAACCCACTGGTTTCTTTCCCTCCTGCATTAAAAAAAAAAAAAAGAGTATACAAAGCAAGCAACATAAAATTCGTGAAAAATGTGAATATCTGAACAAACAAACCAAAAACAAATTGCAAAACAAATTAAAACATAAGTAAAATATACAATATTAAAATCAATTGTTTTTTTTAAAAAAATAAAGGGGAAAGGATGCACTATTCAAAGCCATAGCATAAAGATAATCCTCTCCAACCCATAATGCGTACACAAACCAATATATACACACACATAGATATTGATAATCAAGGTGATTAAATCAATATATAAAAAAAGATAAAAAATAAATAAATAAAAGACCTGAGTGGCACCTCTCCCTCCCCTTACCATCGGAGATTTTGAAGTCTTGGAACTTGACGGCTGTGCATAATTGACCAAGGCGGAGAGGTAGGGGTGTATGTTGGTTGTGGCGCTGATGTAGCGGTAGGAGGAGTACAGGATCTGCTCCTGGTCTGTGGTCAGAGAGCCCTCGGGGGTGTCCTCTTTCAGCATGTCGTCCATCTGCACACACGCAGCAACGACACACGCCTGCCGGTTAGTACTCTCTTCCATTTGGAGGTGATAGTATGTTCGTTCTAAGTTATTGCTCTCTTCCATTAGGAGGTAATAGTATGTTTGTTCTCACTTATTACTCTCTTCCATTTGGAGGTGATAGTATGTTTGTTTTAAGTTATTACTCTCTTCCATTTGGAGGTAATAGTATGTTTGTTCTCAGTTATTACTCTCTTCCATTTGGAGGTAATAGTATGTTTGTTCTCAGTTATTACTCTCTTCCATTTGGAGGTAATAGTATGTTTGTTCTCAGTTATCACTCTCTTCCATTCGGAGGTAATAGTATGTTTGTTCTCAGTTATTACTCTCTTCCATTTGGAGGTAATAGTATGTTTGTTCTCAGTTATTACTCTCTTCCATTTGGAGGTAATAGTATGTTTGTTCTCAGTTATTACTCTCTTCCATTTGGAGGTAATAGTATGTTTGTTCTCAGTTATCACTCTCTTCCATTTGGAGGTAATAGTATGTTTGTTCTCAGTTATCACTCTCTTCCATTTGGAGGTAATAGTATGTTTGTTCTCACTTATTACTCTCTTCCATTTGGAGGTAATAGTATGTTTGTTCTCAGTTATCACCTCTTCCATTTGGAGGTAATAGTATGTTTAATCTAAGTTATTACTCTCTTCCATTTGGAGGTAATAGTATGTTTGTTCTCAGTTATCATCTCTTCCATTTGGAGGTAATAGTATGTTTGTTCTCAGTTATCACCCTCTTCCATTTGGAGGTAATAGTATGTTATCTAAGTTATTACTCTCTTCCATTTGGAGGTAATAGTATTTTGTTCTCAGTTATCACTCTCTTCCATTTGGAGGTAATAGTATGTTTGTTCTACAGTTATTACTCTCTTCCATTTGGAGGTAATAGTATGTTTGTTCTAAGCTAATGCTTAGGAGATCATCAAACTCAGCAGAGACACAGAGAAAGGTGGCAAGCCTCCGTGGCATTGCATGGAGCTTTTACTGTTGACAGCGGTAATGGAGACAGTTGAGAAGAGTCTTCTGAGCTACATCAACAGGGATTGCAGCATCACTGAAATCTCTGAAATCACTGAAAACCACAAAATTTGATGACCCGGGTTGATTCCTGTTTGAGGGGATTTTTCCCCTGGAGTTAACACTAGTGCTGACTCCACTCTCCCCAAAAGTCCTTCAGATAAGACTATAAACCGAGGCCCCATGTGCGAATGCATGCAGAACATCTTGCGCACATGTTAAATCCTGTTCCGCTTTTTGTAAGAGTATGCTATAGTGTGCCGGTGGGAACAGATGACAAGATTTACAAAACTCCATACACACGGGGACTGGATATAAAAAAAACACATGAGTGCTTATTCCATTATCCTCAATATAAAAGAATAAATAAATAAATAAAACACACACACACACACACACAACACACACACACACAACACACAACACACACACAAACACACACCCTCCAACACACAACTGAAATCTAACAATCAGGTCCGGCACCTTTTTGTTGGAGATTTTCAGGCTGGTTTTCTTTGCCTCCGCTAGTTCAGGGTCAGTGCCAGGGTCGGTGCCCGTGGAATCCATTTTGCCGATGACCAGTTCAGGGTGAGCTTCCGTGTCCACAATGGTCGGGTCAAGGTCTGCAATGGGGGTCATCATTATCATCAGTATCATCATCATCATCAACATCACTCACAGCCAGTGCCAACCCTGGATGAAAGGTTGGATGGTGGTTAAACCTGAGAGAAATAGAAGCACTTCTTTGAGTTTTGTTATTCAAAACACATATAACCTGTACCTATCTAAAGAAGGAGAAGGCTTCTTTTTTCTGCTTTGTCAGATCTTGAAAGCAAACAGTACCCTCATGATAAAGGATCCTAAAACATATACTGTGCACAATCCAATACTCAACCTATACATATCTCACAAGCAGTTTTGTATTGTATTGCATTGTATTGTATACCACTTTACGTCACGGCAGAGTTCTCTGTGTTAGTAGTTAGTAGTGTAATGGATATGTCACACCTAATTAAGTAGACAGTTTTTGCTGCAATTTGTTTTTCTTTTTATGGTCTTCATTTAATAGAGTAGCTCATCTGCTTGGCAAGCAAGCACAATATATGCACACAGTGACACACGCACGAGCGCACGCACACACACACACACACACACACACGGCGCGCGCGACACACACACACACACACACACACACACACCCAACAACAACACACACACACACACACATCTACTTTCCCACCAGTTATCAATGTGATTTTTTTTTTTTTTACGATACTGTTATGTGAAACTGTACTATGCAAAAAACAAAATTTCCATCAACCCACCTTTTTTTCACAAACATCAGATACTATTTCTGAATCATAGATGATCATACTATCTAACCTTAAGCATGTCCTTTTACAACTGAATCAGCAAGAGTCTACAGCTATCCAAGAGCAGTTCATATTTACTCATCCAGCTTCTTTAGTGTGATGAAAAAAACCCAAATTTCAAATAAATACATATATTTTTTAAATAACTATAATAGAATATTGATGGCATGAAGGACTCACATTTGCACACATGTACGAGTGCACAGTCATGTGTATATGCACACACCCACACCCACACCACACACACACAGTGTGTGCAAACAACACTTTCAAAGTTAAGTAATGAAATTCACTGAATGGGTAATATTCAGTTCAGTGATTCCAGCCTTCCCAACAAGCCCTTAGCTTATTCAGCTTTAGACAGGAGCTGTGAATGACAAAATATAATAACAAGGTGCTGGTGATGAACACACAAACATCAGTCCAGATAATCATGGCATCTGGTTTTTGGACAACCGGCCTCCTAAATTATTAAACTATTATCTTCCTGTGTGTTCACATTTCTGACAATTCTTTAAAAAAAAAAAAAAAACTACACACAACATTTAATGAGGAAATGTCCTTGTTTTTGTCATCTTAAAAAAAAACAAAAAAAACTCATGTCATTTTAACTGTCTGCAAGAAGTATTGCTTTCTTCATGCTTCTAACATTGTTGGTTACCCTAGATCTTACCAATCAAGTTTTTCAGAGAAGAGATGAACAAATTTATGACTGGATGGCTTTCACCTGTCTTTAACTAGTCTTGTTACATGTACTGATGGAGAGGAATTATTTTCCACTTCATAAAGAAACATAAACATGTTCTTCGTGTAAACAAAAAATCTATCTTTATCACTATTCACATTCAAAACCATCTCCTTTCTCCTGGAAAGGTAAACATGACGAACAGTGCTCCTTGCTTACAATCAATGTAATGTTTTACATGTAACTGCCTCTGTGGCAAGGTGCAGATTGCTCAAACAACAGAACTCAGAAACCCAATCCCATTCATGCTCTACAATGAGCATACACACCACCAAACAACAACTCACACAGAAGTAATCAGACTGATCAGAGATTTATGTGATGCCCGCTTTTTCATTAGAAAACTTCAGCGAGTTAATGATGTTGGCTGCTAGATGTGATGACTTTAACCAAAACTGTCAAAGTTTCTGATGATATCTGGCAAAACCATCAGTCACTGGGTAAATGGGGTCATTCTTGATTGATGAGTAAAAACTGTTATACATTTCATTTTTTTTCTTTTTCATGTCTTTGTAGAAAGAGAATCAGAGACGTGACACTGTATGGAAGTTTCACTCTAGCAAAGTAGTTAACATTTTCATGCATGTAAATATGGTAGTATTCACATTTATGTACCAGCTACTCTCTGAAGTCAAAGATAACACAAAAACAAATTTCTTCAATAAAGTATGTGTATGTGTGTATGCATGATGGTTATCTGCTATCCTGCTCCTCTTCTACCCTATCTTTTCCTAGGCTGCCATCAGGTGAAAATGTGCCACGCCTGCAGCAGCATGACACAAGAGGTGTGCCTTACCTTACAGCCTACCAGACATGTCTTTCCAGCAGGTGAAGAAATGATCAGCCAATTATTTCACAATGACCAATAGGAGACAAAAACACCATAATGGCCCATTCATTACACTGACAGAAACAGAATGAAAATAAGGCGTTTACTTCAAATATATATATATACTTGTACAGAACAATATGTAAACCACTTGATAAAGTGAATATCCAGGATACCAACACATACATATATGTATATATACCATTATGATACAGCAGCAAGTAAATAAGTACTGTGCGAAGTGTATACCATGCACACAGAGAAAAAAAAAAAAAAAGCATGACCATGCAGACTGTACTTGAACTTGCTCACATCTGCAAAAGCAGTCAACACTACACAATCATCAAGTAATAGCTCAGCAACATGATGTAACTAGGACAGTAACAGCAAATTTCCTACCAAGTTTTAACAATACACTAACTAACCCTATCTGACTTAATGCCTGTAACCACACCTGGCTACAGAGCCAAAGAGACTAGTATCTCTAAATTTGTCAGTAGTAAAGTGCTCTGCCTCAAAATGCCCTTTCCACTTACTTGCTATTCCACATCACCTTTCAGCCCTTTAGCATAGTCCCATGAGGGAGGAGTAATGTTTCTCCCTTTTTGCAGTAAATTACAACTGGACAAATATATATGTACACAAATTGTTTAAATAAGAATATTCCCCTTTCCCTACCTTATCTGACAAATTAACATGCCAAAGTGTTAAACAAGCAAGAGCTTAAAAGGAATGCACAAGAATGTTTGAAACTCACTTTCATATCCAAAGGAGCCAAATATTACTCTTAGTTATGTGCTCTTAACTAACAGAAGATTTCTCTTAACTTTGAAACCTGCTTTTATACCTAGATATAGCCAAACACACTCCTTGGTGTATTAATGATGAAACAAACTCAGATGAGAAGAACTTCTATGGAGACTTAACTGACTATGCCAGTAAAAACACTGAAACACACTAAACTCAAAAACAAAATAATTGTTCAAATTTCAAATTTCAAATAAAACCACCTTTAAATTCCTTATAAGCCAAATGGACCCTGTCCAAAATAATGATAGCTCCTAAAAAAACGCATTCACTTGAAAAACAGTCTGAATACCCCAATGAAGAAAGAAAACTGAACAGACACAAAGCCCAGATCTCAATCAACGTCTTTCAGAGCAAAATGATACCCTACCCCCATTTCCCTTTTGGATCATATGGGTGTGCTGGTTCTTATGTTGTATAAATCATGGACTCATTCATTCATTCACATCCCATGGACCTTTCCAGTTTGAGAGATCTTTCTGTTGCCTGCATCCTGCAGAGCTGTCTACCCAACAAACAGTAAGTACCATTCTGTGGCCTAGATTTCCAACAGAACAAAAGCCTGGTCCTACATATCACTAAGGAACTCTTGGAGTAATGATACAGAGAGTGAGATAAGCTGCTGACAGCTCTGCTATTATCTTTAAGTTTCTCTTTTGCTTTACAGAAGACACTGTCAAAGAAAATTAGTAGGACAATGAGTATATGCCATGGATTCAAGCTGCTACAAAGGATTCCATAGAGTTAAAAACATAATGCAAACAGCATCCATATGCCATATTTCATGAGTACAGAAAAGTGACAAATTTTTCAGAACTGTAAGAATGCTTGAAAATCTGACTAAACAGCACCTTGAAGAATTTATTTCAAAATATTACTGTACAAAGTAATAACATTATGTACAACCATATTGTAATAACATGTCTTGTTCATTTACAGAGGCAGAACTAGAAACCCCTCCTGCCCTCTAAATGCCAAACTGTTTGCACAGTTATACAAAGAATCAAGGAGACTGCTGACATCAAAGTCATATTGATCAGCAGAAAAATAATCTGAACACAATTCTGGAAGCCATTTCCAATTCAGCACCTGGTCTAAAAATTCTACACAATACAAATTGCAGCCAGAGCAATTTCAACTCCACTTTGCTCCCAGTTTTCAGACTGTTTCTAAAACAAGTTGAAAACAACAAACAAACAAAAAAATACCCTATTTGCTTTCCATCTGTTATGATCAGCTACAAACCAGAGTTCTTCTTCAAAACAAAAAGAATGGAAGACAGGAGTAAATATGGCCTAAACAAACTTTTTTTAAAAAGCCACTCAATGTGATGGAAGTAGCACATCCATAAGCAGAGCACTTATCAAAGACAAAAAAAGGAGAACAATTTTGTCTCTCACTGTCTCTTTGGCATCTCTACTCTAAATTCCAACCGAGCAGAATTACAAGCATCAAGTCTGGTTGGCTATGTTAGAGAAAATTTAGCTGTTCTTACACACAGACAGACAGACATAATTTCGCCTACAATGTAGACACAGCAGTGTTAAGATTTAATAGCTAAACTGTACTAAGCACAGAACTATCTATCCAACACTTCATTAGGTCTATTAAAAAAAAGACTTCATCTAGGTGGGAAAATTGCGTTTTCTATCTTGCAAGGTATACCTCTTAAAGAGACTGGGGCAACTTTTCAACAAAAAAAGAAAGAAAGAAAAGAGTATCTGGGAGAGAATCACAGAAACAAAAACTAAAAAAAACTTATGTAACTATAACTACATTACTTGTAAATAACAGGAGCTGAAAACCAAATGTTATATAATGTACAGTTATGGCAATTACATAGCAACTGCAAGAACACAAACTTCTACTGGTTGCAGCAAGTAACATACACTACTCATCTACATATGCACTCACTGACCATTGCAGAACAGACAAGAAATGAAAAAAGCAGTCAGAATCATCTATGGACACTTTCACTTCAGCACCAAAAAAAAAAAAAAAAAAAATCCGGATCTGTAACTGTGACATTGCTGTTAAGCAGAGTGACTCACAAATTTCTACCTTTCACAGCGGTTGCATAGTTCATACCCAACATCGTGCACATCCACAGGCAGACAATATATTGTGATTTTTTTGGTAGTCATCCTTACACCATCTTCATCCCTTTGTTTTCAATTTCATACATATATTTCCAAACAATCTTTTTTTTCTGATCAGATGTGGCAGGGCATTCTCCGGCAGTGCAGGCAGAATTCAATAAAATGTCTTGACAGCGTGTCACCGAGCCGTTAAAAATCTTTCACAGCCATTTCACCAGCCTTCTACCCTGGAAGATCCAGCTCTCAGAAATCAACAGAGACACGGGCCTCGCCACTGAGCCTGGGAACTGAAAAAGAATTTTTTTTTTTTTTAAATCAACAATCCAAAACAAAAAGAACTGAAGGCGATGACTAAAAAAAAAAGAAGCAGGTACAACAGAGACAGGGACGCAGTAGTCAGGCAGGCCGAATGCTACAGCAAGATGAGATGCAGTGCGGCATGACATCAGAAGACTGGCAAGCAGGTAGTCACAACAGGGATACTGTAGCTCCAACAACGACAAAGACATTGAGGTCATGCATCATCATCATCATCATCATCGACAACAACATGCAAAGGCTACATACAGCCTCTCTCCACATGGCTACCAGCTGCTGGACACCTTCCGCATGCCTTTGGCACAAGAGGCACCACTGGCATTATGGCCACACCCCTTGGTTATTTAGCGAAAACACTGCTCTATATTCACTGCCTTCTAGTTGTCAATAGATTGCTCTAGGCTGCGTACTTAAAATATTGTTTTTTTTCAAATATGAATATGTCTTACTGCACTATATTTAATTAGCTTTTACAAAATCATAGGTAACGAGGCATCTTGAAAGCTGTATTCCCATGGTTTACAGTAAATTTATCCCCCCCCCACCCCCTCTATCATTATCCTTCTTATGCAATAAATTGTCATGTCAACTAGATCCCTATCTCAGATATTTACTGATGCCAAAATGTACAATCCCTCTTTTCACTGATTTTAAATAATTTTCCACAGCATTAAGGGAGACTAGCAGGTCACTGTTGAGGGAGCAAATTACAACAGATAGATTTCAAGTTTAACTGGAACTAAATATGCTCAACTGATACTATCATTCACAATAACCACAGCAAAAAAACCCAAAAAATCCAAGTGAATTAATCTTATAGCTGCAATCTTACACCTGAACAAATTACTGTCATTTAAAAGTCACAGCCGCAAAGATACATTAAGAGGAACCAGGCTATGACAAGTGGTGACTATGTCAAGAAAAATTGAGTTAAGACAACTCGCAGAGAGAGAGAGACTCTTGAATATTTACTGACAGTGTCAACATCATCTTCAGACGAAACAACCCGCCAGCCAGCAGTGCCTCTAGCAGCCAGTGATGCAGGAGGATGGAGATGGTTGGAAGGGGGGGGAGAGGGGGGAGGGGGGAGGAGGGTATATCTAGACAGGAGGAGGAGGAGGAGAGGGATGAAGGAGGAGGTGTGCCATACTAGTCCCATGGGCTGAAGAGCCTGTGGCAGCTGCCACTGCCGCTTCGTCTAACTGTCCAGAATCGCTACTAGAGCTTGAGCTCTCAGTGTCAGCATCTGAGGAGACAAAAAACAAAAAAAAAGAAAAGGACAGGTCAGGACATTGGGTGGGGGGGGAGGGAGACCAATGCCTGCCCGCTAACAGGGTCAGGCCTCACTCAACATGGTGCGGTTGTGGTGTTGGTAGTGGTTGGTTGGTGGTTGTGGCGGTGATGGCACAACTACTGATGGTTTTAAAGAAAAGAAAAAAAAAAGAACACAAACAAAAAAACACCAACTGAAAGGTGATGACAGAAAAAAAAAACCGAAAGAAAGAAAAAAAGTGGCAACAGCTGACAGACACACATACACACACACACACCAACACCTGTGCAACAGTAGACACACTTGGCTCTAGCACTGAAGATCACGGAAGGCCAAGAAGAAGAAAAAAACCCACCACACACAGAGAAAGAAAAGAGAGACCACCACATGGCAGGACAGGACAGAAATCATCACGGGCTGGCCAATGGAACAGAGACAGTGCACTGGACTGAGAAAGAGCACAAACACATAGGCCTTGATGCAGAGTGGTGACAGGTCTTTTGGCAACAAACATACATTGGGGGTGGGGGGTAGGAGGGGGGGCCAGGGAGGGCTCCACTTCTCTTTATTTCTGGACGGGAACCAGTCAGCAAGGAATACAGTGGTTATTGGTGGCTTTTTTTTTTTTTTTTTTTTGAGTATACCTGGCCTAAACATCTCTAACAGTACAATATTTAGGGACTCTGGCTGTAGTACATGATTTCCACAATCCATAAAAGCATGCTCGTCATGACGTCCCAGTCTCTGTGTACACATCCAGTTTCAAGAAAATCCTCCAGTTTTCTCAAGTTTTTAGATTCTGTATTACTGAACTACTTAATTGATCATTTTACACAGCATTTGATTCCTGTGTGACTTAGGGAAAAAAAATTCAGCGGCAGTATCAGCTGTGAATGTTGTTTACAGAATACCAATAACCTGCACCAGAAAACAACAGAATCATAATCAGATCAGAACAAGTCTCAAATACACAATTCACTGTCCCTCAAGTCCACAATTAAAACATAAAAAAATCAAGACATGAACTCAACAGGATTCAGAAATTTTGCCTTCATTCACAAAGAAATCAACTCTAACCCTCTCCAAATTTAGGTGAGGCCATGACTCAATCTTTAACAAAAAATGAATTACAATCCTTTGTCCACCCCCCCCCCCCCAAAATAAAAATGAAAATACATGTAAAAGATACTTTGTCTTTTAATATGATTAAGTAACAAAAGAGAACAAAATTTGTAGTAAATGATAGATGATGTTGTCTTTGTACATGATCTAGTACCTATACCCTAACAGCCCAGTTTTGATGGACAGACCACATGATTCAGATGGACAAGTCCAGAATCACGCATCAATTCTTCTACAAAACTCTGCTCTGGCACCAATGAGCAAGGAAGCCTCCACAACAAACATTTCATGGGCAGACCAAAGGACAATATAGCCCAATGTGAAATCCCCTCTTCACTGCAGAACAAATGCATATGCATGACTGAGCTGGCTGGTATGCTCTGGAAAGTAGGCCACTGCCAGCCAAACAAGACCTGATTTGACAGCATCAAAAAGACATGGAGAAAAACAAAACAAGGACATATGAATAAAAGTGGTAAAGATGTTCCCATAACCTATGCAGTCGTTGGGGAGTGAGGTCTCAGAGACCTCCGCTTGTTCAGGGGCCAGCATATTGAGGGCAGCACCCATCTCCTCTCCCTTGCTGCTTTACCTTCCCTGATCCTAAAGAGGGCAGATACTCTTTTACAGCTGGGTGAACTGGGGGACTTTACCAAAGCCAAGGTGTGCAAATGGTCACCCATCCACATGGTAACCATGCTCAATGCTGCTCTACCTTAGCTTGGGAAGAATGAGTGCTCTGACCTCTGAGCTATTCTGTCCCCAGAAATATAGTCATATTCACAGAATCAAGAGTTTTCTTGCCATCACTGATATTAATGTAGATCCACACTTGAGGCTAAAAGACAGCCCAACACAGATTAAAAAGTATGTACACTTTATCAGCACACACAGTGAATGATTAAGATGAACTGGTATGTCATTTGCCAATCCTCATGCATGCTTTGTTGATCCTCGGTTCCTGTATACTACCCTTTATATACTATCCTTTTCTTAGGTTGGCTTCTATTTCTTTACAGTATTACCAAGTTGTTTGTTGTTCAAGAGAAACGCTTAGCTTTGAACGCATGCCTCTCCAAATCATTTGGAGAAAGCTTTTTGAGGAGAAAAAAAAATTGCAGTATCCAGGACATAGGGTATTATTATACAATACAAATACAGTACCAATGCAGACAGTGCCAAGATCACAACAGAAATAATGTCTCTATCTGCATAAAAAATACTAGCTTTTTATTTTGTGTCATACATTCATTTACAATCTTGGTGAACAATAAACACAAAAAGACATTTTCAAACTGTTAATCAACAAATATAACAATACTGTTCATAAACTTGGTTCAAGCAAATTAAAAAAAAACAACCAAAAACAAAAATTGACAAAATCTGAAGTAAACAAAAACACACAAAAAATGTAAAGCAGCAACAAAAGTGGCAACAAAAAAAAAGAAAAAAGCAGTGCTGAAAATAAAGATTACACATGAACTTCTGAGCACAATCCCTGAAGCGTGCACAATACTTGAGTTAGTAGAAATTAATACCTGAGAAGCCACACAATACTTGATACTGTTGTTAGGGGCAGCAGCTGAACAATAAAACAGTAATGATGACTTGTCTGGATGTTCCTTTCTGCTGATGTTTTTGTTGTAATCAGAAGAGCTTTGGGAGGAGGGGAAGGGGAGAGGGGGAGAAGTCGTTCAAAGGGAAGGGGTTCAGGGCTTTTTGTTTTTTTCCTTTTACTACATGCACAGCTGGCACTCTTAATCTGAATATTGACATGAAAACAGCGTTGTTTTTTTGCCTTGAATATCTGACACAATAGCTTTACGTATTCACTTCCATTCAAAGAAAAAGATTTTCCTTTAGTGAAGTTTGGTAGTTTATCACTAAAAAAAAAAAAACACATTTGGGGATATTTTTTCCTATTCCAAGAAAACAAAAAAGCTCCAAAACCACCAATCACAGAACAGAATCTTTGTTTTTTCTTCTTTCAAAAGAATAATAGTGAAATAAAGACAATGAAGAGACAGTGATACTGAAAAGATGAAGGTTTTTAACAATATGTAGATTGGTCACAATACTTAGAAGAAAATAGTGACCACAAAAATAAAATCTCTCCGATCAAAATCAAGACCATGGACTACATTTTTAAACACTTTGTCTACAACATTCTATCAATGTATTAAAAAAAAAAAAGTAATCATTTATATTGATTCAAATGAAAGTCTTTATGAAAATGAATAGAAACTGAATCAAAATGCCTTCAGTTTGATAAACGAAACCAAAGTTCTATTCACAAGCAAAACTTTCATGATTAGGAAATCTGATACAAGAGAAGACCAAGAGACTGTCTCAGGAAAAGGAATAACTAAAGAATGAAACATTCACGATTGGGAAATCTGATACGGGGGGAAAAAAAACAGAAACTGTCTCAGGAAAAGGAATAACTGAAAAATGAAACTTTCATAATCAGGAAATCTGATACAAGACCAAGAAAATGCCTCAGGAAAAGGAATAACTGAAAATTAACATTCATAATCAGGAAATCTGATATAAGAAAGACCAAGAAACTGTCTCAGAAAATGAAATAACTGAAAATTAAAACTTTCATGATGGGAAATCTGATAAAAGACCAAGAAACTGTCTCAGGAAAAGGAATAACCAAAAATGAAACATTCATGATCAGGAAACCTGATAGAAGAAAACAGGCAACAAAAACCCGCCCCAGAAAAAGATATAAACGAAAAGTTTTTTTAAAAGACACAGGAAAACAATTTATCAATAAATATACCAGCAACCATTTTTCTGACGTCTATAAAGTTTTTCACTCTATGGAATCGAGGAACTTCTGTGTGTATCACAGCACAAAACATTTGCCTTTGAAAAGCTAAACAAAAGCATACACATATATCGCTGAAAACAATACGGAATAAAGCAACACAGGAAAGGGGGAAAAAAAGGAACTTTTTCAACTTCTTCAATACATCTCTCACAGAATACACTTCACCACTTTCGATTTTGCCATCACCACCATCGGTATGTGTACTGCAATCCAAAATCGTTTACATTTTTTTTTTGGTGAAACTTGGATCCAAACAAAAAAACAAACAACAACAAAGAACACCTCACTACATCAGTCACTTACATTCACTTTAGTCCGCAAACTTGAGCTCTTTTTTGTACAAAATGGTGAATCGATTAGCTCAAAACAATCCCACATCATTCTTGTTGTCACAGGTGATACAGCAGATCAAAGAAAAACAGGATTAAAAACTGCAGACACAGACACTACAGAGACCAAACCTGTGGCCTCCACAGGACTATGACAAGGTCTCACTAACAAGTAATGATGCTCAACATAACTGAGTTGGGAAAAAATTTGGAAAGTGCAGTGAGGAAAGGGGGGGGGAGGTGGAGGAGGTGGTGGTGGGCCAATAGGTAATGAAATAAAATATATTATTTGCTCTGTAGTTCCCTCAAACATACACACACTATCACAGTCTCTGAACTTCTTCTTTTTTTCAGAGCAGAGCTTCAACCATGAACATACACACAAAACGCCTAAAAGAGGAAGAAAAAAATCATAACAATCCACCTACACAAAGTTTAATTTTGATGATCCCTGATTTCCACAACTGCCAATGCCAATAAAACACTGACACACAAGTATGCCTCCCAAAAGAAGTCTTTTCAAATCTGCAATTTAAATTCTGAAAATAAGGGATTCCAACTACATAACCAAAAATAAAAGTCTGGGAATGGGGAATGGGCGATGGTGAACTGCAGTAGAAAAAATCTATGGACATAGAACTGAAAAAACCCCACCCCACCTATACTTGCTTCAATTAGCATGGAAAAAAAAACCCAGTGCTATCGGACAGTTATCAAAACACTCCCAAGTTTTCACTGTTACGTATAATTTCACAACTCGAGCATACAATCAGTCGTCAGAAGAACAACCCAGAGTGTGTCACCAACCTGCTTTCAAAGGCACCGAAAGAGCCAAAAAAACACCCCATGCTATTAATGACAAAAGTGTAGTACTGGCAACACAGGGCGGACATACAATAGATAAAATACATCCATCCATGACTCAAATTAGAGCTTTGGCCATGAGAAGTAGAACATTCTGGAAAAAAAAGGACTTTATGCCAAATAGCAACACACCCAGACCAACTGTTAAGCAGTTTCAACAGAGATATAAAAAATAAAAATTCCACTACATGGATGAACCACTATGTGTGTAAAAACAAAAAAAATTTTAAAAACAAGGAGAGAGTGAGAGAGAGAGAGAGAAAAGAGAGGGGGAGATAGAGAGAGAGAGAGGCATGTTCACAAACCGTTGAGAGGACCTTCCTCCCCATCCACACTGGTTGGCAGATTGGGGTCTTCTCCCAGTTCGTCGTTGCTGATCTCACTGATGCCTTTCTGGAACAGCTCCAGCTGACCTGAAACACACAAGTGCAACTCCCACGTTTAAGTGAGTGTGTGCTCCTTTTTAGAGGACAGTGTTTGGCTGCCTGGATATGGAATGAAGCAAAGACTGTAAATGCGCAGTTCTAAAACTGTCCCCTCTGCTGAAAATATGTGTTAATTCATTGTTCTCACAGGAGCTTTCATTGCTTGTGATAGATAAAAGACAGACAGACAGACATAGAGATAGATAGCTAGATAGACAGAGAGACAGATAGCTAGATAGACAGAGAGACATATTACAGATAGATAGATAGATAGATAGATAGATAGATAGATAGATAGATAGATAGATAGATAGATAGATAGATAGATAGATAGATAGATAGATAGATAGATATTAGATAGATAGATCGGCAGACAGACAGACAGATACTTACATACATACATATATACCTAATACTTACGTACATACATATATACCTACACAGACAGACAGACACATACATATATACATACACAAGCCAGACAGGACTGACAGAGACGGAAAAGGTGTTGTTTTTTTGTTTTTTTTATTTTAAATTTCAAATAATTTTCTTGGGCTTATGATGTTCACCTTAAACCTGTCTTTACTGTTGTAATAATAATTAGCAACAGATATGGGCTAAATGGAAAAAAAAAAAGGTTTACCAGTAAAACTGGTAATGCTCACCCAAGCAGTTGCATAAATAACTTACGCTTTTCCACTTCAGGTTTGAGCCGTTTGTTTTTGATGAGGATTTTTCGTTTCAGCTGATTGGGTGATGGGAGAGGAACTCCTGGTTCCAGCTGAAACCAAACAGAGAACTTTTTCTGATTAGTTTACTGCCATAGTAGCCAGTAGCTATGGTACAGGCTTCTGAGGTGTGTGCGTGTGTGTGTGTGTGTGTGTGTGTGTGTGTGTGTGTGTGTGTGTGTGTGTGTGTGTGTGTGTGTATGTGTGTGTGTGTGTGTGTGTGTGCATGTGTGCGTGTGTGCATGCATGCCTTTTTTTTTTTTTCTGAGAAGACATCTACGCATGAAAACTTGCACACAAAAATCCCACCAAAATTAAGGAAACAAAGAGAAATGCTTAGTGCACACACGAAAGAGAATGATCTTAATCATTTGTAACAAGTACCTTCTTCCAATCTTCATACACATGGCAATATACACAGCTTCTCCAAATGCTCTACAAACACATGTTAAAGTAATATCAACAATTTCTTTTTGAAAAAGATTTATAAAAAAGATATAGACTATCTTGTAAAGTCTATCAATAACTCCTAAACAGTTGTCCTGCAGTTTGCTTTTTTTTTTAGATCAAATTTTCAGATGTACTGATCTAAAAATGAATAAGTAAATATTTTTTATTGAAGGAAAAAGAAAACCCTATCTACTTTCCAAATTCCTCACCTGATGAGTATCAAGGGGCTTTTTCAGCAGTAGATCTCCAAATATATCTTCACAGTACTTGGACATTTTGTATTGCTGCAATTTGCTGCAAACAGAACACACCAGGACCAATCAGTCTAAGTTCTGCTCAAAGGGTATGCATCCATCCATCCACTTGTTATTTAAAACAAACGGGAAAAAATGGAAACACACACACACATGCATGCATGCACACATGTACACAAGCAAGTAAATAAGGATATAGCCTAGTGGTCAGAACATTGTGCTTGCAATTTGACAATCCGGGTTCAATTCCTCTTCGAGGAGTTTTTTCTCCTAGAGTTAACGTCCGTGCAGACTCCACTCTCCCCAAAAGTCCTTCGGATGAGACTATAAACTGTGGCCCCGTGTGCGAACGCACACAGAACATCATGCGCAGACGTTAACTCCTGTTCTGCTTTTCGTAAGAGTAGGCCATCATGTGCCGGTGGGAACAGAAAACACGATTTACAAAAACTGCATATACACAGGGACTGGATGTAAAAAAGCACATGAATGTTTATTCCATTATCCTCGATATAAAAGAATACAATACAATAAATAAACACACACAAGCACAGACACACACAAACCAAAATTCAGTCAGCCACACCAAAAAAATAAATAAAACCCAACCATCAACCACATGAATAAAACAACAAAACTACAAGACAACCAACAGACAAACAGACAGACAAACAGACAACACAATAGGCACACTGCAATGTAAGAGAAACCCTGCAGTCCCAACTGACCTGCAGTGGTTTTCAAAGGACAGAATGACGGGGTAATCTGAGGTAACGAAGGCTGTCTCAGCAATGGCCTGAATCACATCCTGCAATCAACAACAACTCTTTCCAGTCAGCCGATTTTTATCATTCAAGATGAAGAATGTTGATTTGATTTATATACAACAGACAGAAATTACAACCCCCCCCCCCCCCCCCCCAAAAAAAAACAAAATTTTTTATATGAAATACCACTGCCACCACCACCACAATCATCTTTTTTTTTTTTTTTTTTTTTTTTTTTTTGCTGCCTCGTCTTCTGTGACGTTCCCGTACTGCTGTTCCCACGCCGCTCATCCCAATCTCCCCGCCACAGCCATACCCAGATTCGTTGTGTCTCACCCCCGGGGTCGGGAGTCCACAGGGAGCTCATCAATATTAGGCCGCCGCGGGGCCACCAGCCAGAGGGGCCCTGCACTTCTGCTGGGTCACTTTTGGTGGTGTTCAGTGGTGCCTGTTCTGAGCTAACATACGCAGGACACCACCTACTAAGCCCCCTACTAGCGACAGTATTAGCTCAGTCGCGGAGCCAGACTGAGTGAGTCACCCACCCAAGGTGGCGACCACCACGACGTCCCTCCAACGACCGCCTCCCCACGAACCCCCAACCCCAAAGGCTTTGACACAAATTCACCACAGGCACAGAAGCGTATGGGGAAACCGAATCTGAGGTCACCATGAGACCAGAGCAACGGAGGCCACCGAATCAGAGGCAATTTTTATTATTGCATGATGATCAATGAGGATGAGGATGATGTAATGATGCTGCTGTGGAGGTGCATCCGCTTTGAGACTACTTGACAGGGTTGTTCTCTACGCTTACTGTCATAATATATCCCGGCGTCAACCAGGCCCGAGAGATACAGACACCTGCAGTGTTGGTCAGGTAATTTGAGCAACACTCTCAAATTCGCATCCGTAAAGTGGATGAAGCTCGACTGTGTGGTCCCAGTCTCCCCACTGAGCCCACAGCACACTCACTCTGGGTAGGAGCCGGCCGGAGCCCGAAAAAATCCCTATGACTTATGGGATTCGAACCCGCGACCTTCCAGTCCGGAATCCACGGCGCTAACCACTGCGCCATGGCGGCTGGTCCACCACAATCATCACTGCTGCTTCCACTACAACCACTTCTACTATTACTACCACTACTACTACTACTACTACCACTACTACTACTACTATTATTACTATTACTACTACTACTATTATTACAAGTACTACTACTATGTTTACTACAACTACTATTACTACTACTACCATTATTATTACTACTACCCACCACCACTACTACAATCGTCACCACAGCCACTGCCACCACCACCACCACCACAACCACTGTCATCATCATCATCATCATCATCTCTATCATTGTTGTTATCATTATCACATCCACCACCTTGTCCTCAAAAACCACCACTCTCCCCTTAAAAGATTCCAGTATGTGTGTGTGGCAAGAGGCACCCATCCTTTTCAGTTACACAATGATTTTATGAATCTATCTGAAACAATTTGTTTACAATTCATATTCTTGCACAGTCTACTACAATAATTATGTAGACTGGTTGTGTACTCCCTCATGCTGTACTTCTCCATACTGCTCCAGTTTGTATGTCAGCAGCGAACCAATCCATTAAAAAAACACATCTCTATCCCATCCCCACCCCGAAAAACCCCTACTTAAGACACACAAACATGTTAGACACCCATCACCCTCCCCTTTATTTTCACGCTCTCTTTCCTGCCTTGAGAATAAAATGAGAAAACTTTACACAAAATTTCAAGGTGCTGATACTACTTGTCTTCAACAGACCTAACACGGAACAGCACAAAGTTCAGCTATGTGGCTTCAAAATCAGTACATAAACTTGAACTGAACAAAATTACTAAAAACCTTCAACAGTACCCTCCTTGACCTACAATACCACCTGCAGCTAACCTGAATCAAATGCATGAAAACACTGAACAGTATGTCTGTGAAAAATACACACGATCATAAGAGACAGACCACTCACTTTGAAAAGTATGTCTGTGCACATGGCTTTGCCGTGCGTGATGATTGGCTCCTGGTCTTCATTGCGTCCATCCCAACAATCCAGCTCTACGCATCTGTGCAGAACAAGTTACATCTATCACAACATTATCTGTTCAGAGGTTTTACTTCAGTATACATATCATATGAATGTAGACTATTTATTGCAAAAGCCTTACATGGTAATCATTCTTTAGTTAGTAGACAATTTCATGGCATGCTAGTTGTGAAGTATATTTCCTTGATGCGTATTACTCATGGCATTCATTTGAATGCACAAATTTAATCCAACCACTCCACTTCTTACCCACTCCCTTTCAAGTTTTCTTTCTTTTGTTAGTGCTTTTCTTCCTCAAACTCTGTGTGCTTGTGCGCATTTACATATACATGCGCATAACTTACACACACACATGCACACACACACGCACCCACACATGCAATGCATGCACATATGTATGTGCACACACATACAAAGCCTTGACATAAACTGCCATTAAAATATTCCAGCAAGCAAATACACATGGGCCAAATCTTCAACACTTAAGCCTTTTATTCAACTCCATGCATGATTCTCAAAATATTCCAAACATAACACAAAAACCACAGCCAATAAAATTCTGGCTTACAAAAAAGCACAGGTGACACTCCACATACAAAACATGACTCCCCCCCCCCCCCCCGACCTCCAGCAATGAAATTTTGGCTTACAAAAAGAAAAACCCCGACATTCTAGAAAAGAAGACAACCCCAACCCCCCAACCATGGGATAACAAAGCCACAACCGACGAAGCTCTGGCTCACAGACGCTGCACTCACTCACTCACTGCATCCCGCCAGCAGGACCTGTCGATACATCTCTACAGAGGAGCGACCGCCAAATTGTCGGCCAGTCAGGTATGTGTTGTGAGAGGAGTTGATGAAGTAATGACACAGGGGCTGGTCCATTTCCATGTAGATGTCCAGGCGATCCAGGAACACTGGGGCGTTTTCATCAGACATCAGGTAGCGGCAAAACCCATCCATGCTCAGCCACTCTGGTGAAAAAAAGAAAAAAGGTAACCATGATGAAAGTGTGGTTGTGTAGCTTTGCTTGGTTCATATAGTTTGTCTGCTTACTATTTCTGCAACAATATGGTTGTTGGAACACTTCTGTCCAACAATCTGTAAACATTTTTTTTTTTCCTTCATAGAGTTATAATTCCTGCTTTCATTATTCCTTTATCATCTTTGACAACCATCTTTTTGACTCTTTTTGCAACATATTTCTTTTCCCATTCTAATTTGTTCTTTTAACATCTTTTTCCTAATATACATCTGCCAACCTGAATCTCAAATGTATTTTTACCATCTCTACCTCTGCTGTCCTCTTACCATCCCTTTTCTCAATCAATTACAACACAAACATTTTTCATTACAGTGCAAAATCTAGATGTTTTCAAGTAAAAAAAAAAAAAAAAAATTTAAGATAAAGAAACAAACAACCCAATACAACCCAGGCTCTTAGAGGCCAACAATCCCTGGCACTGTTACATGTTGGGGTTGGGTTGTTTTTTGTTGTTGTTGGTTTGGGGTTTTTTTTGGGGTGGGGAGTTGGGAGGGTTACCTTTTAGAATGTAGTCAGGATTCTTTTCATACGTTTTGATGATGGCCATCATGCGACTGTGGTCGTAGAATGGAAACAGAATCTCGTTGAGGCGAGGGTCCCTCTGTCTCTGTTTCAACAAAAATCATATAGAATGTATGGTTGAGTGAGTGAGTGAGTGAGTGAGTGAGTGAGTGAGTGAGTGAGTGAGAGTGGTGAGGTGTGTGTGTATGTGTGTTGCAAGAACTGTATGTGTGGTTCCTTTGAAAGAGTTCATTTCAGCTTTGAGCATATCACTAAAGCAATGAAATCAGTGAAATGTACACATATGTGAATGTGCTTGTATGTCTAAGTGTGTGTAGGTAAGGCTTGAGAATACTCAGTGAGAGGAGCAGACATATGGTAAGACAATATCAGGGAATGAGATGAGCTTGCCATTAACAGATTCCCATTTATACATAGTAGCACACCATACACAAACACTAAACAGCATATCCACAACAAACACAAACACTCATTCGCATGCATGCACACATTCTCTCTCTCTCTCTCTGTTACAAAAGCCTACCTCATTGAAGAACTCGATGAGCTTTGGAACTGTAATATGCTGCTTCTCTCTGGACCTGAACATATGCAAAACATAAGATGAATTTAAAAAATGGTGGGGTTTCCTAACTTAGGATCAGTCTCCCCAGGTTTACTCTTCCCCAGGTTTTTTGTTGTTGGTTTGTTTGGGGGGTTTTTGGGGGGTGGGGGGGGTTGAGTTTTTTAATGAAAATCAAAATAGAAAAATAAGAGGAATAAACAGAATAACAAGAAGGATTATATGAATACCCATATGTTTATGTACAAAAATGAGTTCCAGCTGAACAAAACCCTGTCAAACACATGAAAAATATGACAAGTTAACTGTAAGTGTTGAAACATTGCAATATTATCAGAAATAAAAAAAAATAAAGAAAAAGTGATATACAAGGGGGAGATGTATCATGGCAATACAAGGCAAGACAGGCTGTGCCATTGTCTACACCAGAAAACAAGTGAACCATATTAAGCATAGAGAACATGATGATGGATCTCTCTCTTGTCCATTCACTCTCTGCATGGATGTCAAAGTCAAAATTCTATTTCCAGATGGCACATTGAGTAATTATGTATGTCTGGGCATCATTCGTGTGTGTGTGTGTGTGTTGTGTGTGTGTGTGTGTGTGTGTGTGTGTGTTGTGTGTGTGTGGAGTGTGAGTGTGAGTTTGTGTGGTGGGTTGAGTGTGTGTGTTTGTGCGTGCGTGTATAAATATGTCAACAGTCAACACACGAGAAAAAGCACACCACACGCATTGTGATCACTCACAGTTCCTTGAAGAGTTCCTCAATGTCAGACCGGGGACAGATCTTGTGGTACAGGTCATAGAACTTGTCAAACGTAAATGACGATGGCTCGATCTCCTCAAACTGAAATCAACAATAGTTATATGCAAACTTTCAGTTTTTGTGGTTGGTTGGTTGGAGTATTTCTTTGTTTGTTTGTTTGTTTTTGTCTCAGTTTTTGTTGTTGTTGTTGTAACTTCTTGCTTTTTCCATTCGTCTGCTCAAGCTCCAAGGTTCACCAGTAATGAAATTTGTGTTTGCAAACATTTTTACCACTATCAGGTATTCCAACTTGGTATCTTGAGGGATGGTATCTAAACACGACACCAGTGTGTGTGTGTGTGTGTGTGTGTGTGTGTGTGTGTGTGTGTGTGTGTGTGTGAATAAATATATATATTAATATATATATATATTATAATATATATATATATATATATATATATATATATATATATATATATATATATATAGCCGCGCGGTAGTCTTGTGGTTAGGGCGTCGGACTCGTAATCTAAGGTTGCGGGTTCGATTCCAGCTTTCGGCTATGGCGTTGTGCCTTGGAAAAGGCACTTTACGGCTATTTTCTCACCCCACCCAGGTGTAAAAGGGTACCAACCTTGTGTTGGGGGTTAACCCTGCGATAGACTGGCGTCCTATCCAGGGGGGAGTCTATGACTCTCAGTCGCTTAACGCCACAGAAACCGGGATAAGCACCGCCTGATGAGCCTTAGGCTCGGGGCAGACTTTAACTTTTATATATATATATATATATTATATATTATATATATATTATATATTATATATATATATATATATATATACATATACATATATATTATACATATATATATATATACATATATATATATATATTATTTTTTTTTTTTTTTTTTTTTTCAAATTCAATTTTGTCATCCATTCCTACTGGGACACAATGACCTACTTTTTCAAAAAGGCTCAACAGACTTTCGACATGTGCAGAAGATGTTCTGCATGCATCGCACACTGGGCCTTAGTTTACAGTCTCATCCAAAGGATGTTTGGGGGACTGGAGTCATTACTGGTGTTAACTCCCTAAAATAGGCCCCTCTGTGGTGGGTTGATCCTGGGCTGTCCGATCATGAGCACAACCTCATGCTAATTTCTACATGCTCTTTTTTCTTTCAACATACAACTGAAAACTTGTTTACTGAAGGCATAAGCCTGTGCAAAGATCTCTGACAGCCCCCCCCCCTCCCCCCATGTTAAAACATCTTTTCACACACACACATAGCACACACACACACACACACACACACACACACACCACACACACACACACACACACACACACTTATATGCTTCCTCACTCACTCACACTTACAGAAACAGACCTTAAAACACTGAACAGACAGATGTACTGGTCTCAATGCTAAAAGTACTTTAGCACCACGAAAACTGATATATACAACTGCATAATTTTATCTTAAAGTGTTGATACTGTAAATATTAAATACTATAATGATAATGGTGATCTTGATAATGAAAAGTAACAGATGATATAGTGATGATGATGATTTTGATTGATTTAGATAATGATGATGATGATGACGACGACGATGATGATGATGATGCAGTACAAACCTTTCCACTTGGAAGCCCCAGCTCTTTCAAGCAGGTCATAATCATCTTTTCAGTCTTTCCAGATGCAAAGGTTCTTGTGATGCTGGAAAACATGTCATGCAATTATTCAGACTACCTCCAACTTTAGTTTCCCATTTCAATCACATCACACATTGCTTGCAACACTCTTTAGTGCCAGAGGCTGACTTAGTACAGCTGTAACTTCTGACCTTATAGCAGATAAAAAAAGGAATTTTTTTTTTAGAATAACTGTAAAAGCAGACACAAAGTCAAAACTGATCATTAACAAAAGTCAATGATCTGCTGACACATTTTGGCTCCATGGCATTTCACAAGGCAAACTGACAAATAAACACACATCATCTTCCCCAGTTTTTGTTTGTTTGTTTTTTTCGGAGGGGGGGGGGGGGTTGAGTTTTTTAATGAAAATTAAAATAGAAAAATAAGAGGAATAAACAGAATAACAATAGAAAATAGAACAAGGAAGCAAATACAATATATATACAAGTGCCAACTGAAAATAAAACAGCATGTACAGTATACTATTAGGGGCATCATTAAAACCTGAAAAGAAAAGGACAAACACTAGCTTACCTCCTAACAGGAATCTTTCCACTTGGATTGACCATGAAACAAAGCTTCATCCAACTGAAACAGAAAGGTGGAGACCATCAATAAGTGGCAATAAATCAACATAAATACAAGGCACCAGCATTATCATTGAAAATTCACATACATCTACATTACAAGTCATCTGTTATTAATCCATCATAAACAGAGGCAGAGAATATTCTTGTCAGAAAATTATGAGGACATCTTATAGACAGTGCTTAATATGTGCTACTATTGAATTCCCACCTCACACAAAAGGAAACATTAAAACTGCCCTTTTTATCATGACAGCAACACCCAATCAGCCCCTATAGTATGTGGTTAACATCACAAACTGATGATTGAGAGGTCTGGGTTTCAAGCTCATCAACTTCAGACATCTACATTTCTTGTTCTAATAAACAAAATAAAGACAGTTTTGCAGCACAGCCTCAGGTTTTGATTCTAACAGGATAAACCATGCTGCTGCAAGCTCTATTTCCATATTCTGACTACTGAAAACACCAATATAACAACCATGACAAAAGTCCCTTATTACTATTGCTCCTAATACTATTACAACTACTACAATTACTTACACAACTGTCACTGCTAATTCTCAGAGAACAAAAAAATACAAACTTTCCATTAGTTATTCTCACATGTGATAAACTTCATCATGGAAAGATGATGGATGCCAGACTCTGCTGGAAAGCGTTTTTCTGATGTGTACATTGGCAGTGTGAGTCAAGTAACATTTTGCTCTAAATTTGATAATTTACTTACTGTTTTTTCAGCTGTGTCATTGGACACACATTGTTGGCCTTTGTGTTGAGGGTGATCTTCCGCAATCCATCAAACCAAGTCTGGAAAACAATCAACAATGAAAAAGACAATAGCAAACAACCAAAAAAAGACCAAGCAAATAACCAAAGTTGCCCCCAAACGTATATAACAGAATGTGCTCTTTCTCTCTCTCTCTCTCTTAGAATTCATGTCTATGACAATTTTATCCTCCCCCCTCTCCCTCTCTCTCCCTCTCTGGATGAGGCTTCGGATGAGACTATAAACTGAGGTAATGTGTGCCAACGTACATAGAACATCATGCGCACAAATTAAAACCACTTTCACTTTTTGTAAGAGTATACTGTTGTGTACCAGTGGGAACGGATGACAAAATTTACAATACCACAGACACACGAAGACTGGATATAAAAAAAAGCACATGAGTGCTTATTCCATTATCCTTGAAATAAAAGAATAAAAATTTAATAAAAAGAAATAAATCTCTCTCCATCTCTCTCTCTCCGTTCCCTTACTGGCTGGTGTGGGGCGCATGGTGCCTGGTCTACTGTGCTTGTAACTGAACAGGAGGTCTGCCTGCTGGCTTCAGCCGACATTCTGACTTTAGGGCATCTCATTTCCTTGTACAGGTTGCATGCTGTGTATGTTCATGTTTCCGTAACTCATCAAATGTTGACATGAATAACATGATCTTTAACGTACATATTTCATCTTCTGCATGTGTATATATACACGAAGGAAATAAAGGCACTAGCAGGTATGCACTTGAAGTTGACCTGGGAGACTGTAAAAATCCCCATCCCAAATTCACCACACCACCACCACCAAGATTAAGGTGAGACACGGTCCAAAAGTGGCCCAAATCATGTTTTTTTTAGAATAAAAAATTGCTGGATACATTTAGGAGATTTCCCTGTGTCAATTTAAAGAATTCAGATAATAAAATATGTCTGTAGCAACAGGTTACTCGTACTTGTTATAGAAATAAAGGTTTAGGAGTTTGAAATATTGAGTTTTGGTGGCCATATTGGATTGTTTCCATAGCAACAGTGCAGAAAACTGAGTAATTCTTTAATTTTTATGCTTTACAAGTGATGCCCTTTCAATATATGGCAAAACTTTTAACATGGGCTTGTAAACAAAATTTCATCTGTTTCGACCCGAGTGTCCCACCTTAAAACCCCAACTTCATGGACCCACGGATTACTGACTGAAGTGAATAGCTGTGATGGGGCAAAAAGTTTTGTACATGTGTAAGGAAGTGTACCTTTGCTGTCTCCGGGTCACGGCTGACCATGGGTGTGTAGGTAATGTTAACGAGATCCAGGCCACTGCAGATGGTGACCGTGCGGGAGTCCAGGCTGTGTTCACTCTTCTCCTGTAATTCTGCCAATATCTTGGGGTCCTGTCACAAGGAAAATGACAGTAAACTAAAGCCACACTCTCCATGAATGAACTGCAACACTCCATACCACAAGACCTAAAAATATTTATTTACTGAATGCTGATAAGGAAAATTACACTTGGAATTCAGGAAGATGTATGTAATGTTAAAATTAGCTGACACTCATTTTCACTCACAAGAGTGACATATCTCTTTAGCAGTTATATGTTTTGTATATAGATAAGAATTTTAAACCCAAACCCAGTACCAAGCATGCTCCACTTTTTCAAATGCTCCACCTAGTCTTGCTGCTCAAATTACTTGAGGTGTCTGCCTGCATCTTTCTGGCCTGTTTGGCACTGGGATACTTTATGATTTTTTCTCATTCCTCGGCTACAGCTCAAAAGTTCACTAATGGTGAGCTTTTTGCCTTACGACTGCTTTTTCCCCATGCTTCCGGAAGCCACATTCTGACTTCTGGGATGCTTTTGATAAGAAAAGTGGAAGACAGCCTGTGAAGTAGCCTTAAAGCCAAACAGACAGTCATTATACCATCACCATTATCATCTGCATTACCGTTGACCTTCATGTGGTAAAATGACAATAATCTTTGATAATGGTGGCTCCTGTCACTTAGAGGTCTCGTGGTGACCTGGTTTGTCCTCCACTTCCATGACTGAGGTAACTTCATTTCAAAGCTTTCAGAGCCTGGAAATTCATGGGAACCTGTTGCTGGGGAAACAATAATAGTGGACAGCCAAAGATATCCCAGAACTTTACTGTGTCTGATTTGGCCACTATGCTGCTATTGTTGTCATTTGGTGGCAGTGCATGTGGTACCCTGCATATGCTAGATCAGAACAGGCACTACTAAACATGAGAGAAATGACAAAGCATTGAACAGTATTGCAGGGCCTGTACTGGTGGCCTCGACTGGCCACATACTGATAGCTTCTCATGAACTACTGACTGAAGGTAACACAGAATGACTCATTGTGTATCTGCTATGAGAAGACCAGAATCAGCAGAATGTGAATGGCATGCAATGGCAGAATGTGAATGGCATGTAATGGAAAGCCATAGACTATGAGACAACTCTCCCCCCACCCTTACCCTCAAAAAGGTATTGCCATTACTTCTTTATTATTAACCTTTGATTACTACTGGTACTTCTACAGAACAATTACACACATGTACATACACACACACACACACACACACACACACACACACACACACACACACACACACACACACACACACTCCTCACATTAATCTTGAGCACCATCCCCAGTCGAATATCGTTGACCTGTGAACATTCCAGCACCTGCCCCTCCTGTAAAAAACAAAGATATAATAAGCTAGATAATAATAATAAAATGCAAAAAGAGGATAGAAAAGGAACACTCTCAACATACACACTTAGTCAAAAGGCATGTCACACAAGGCTGCCCTATACAGATCAGTCTGCTAACAAAACAATCCTTCCCCTTTCCTTTCTTTCATCATCTTCATTCTCATTCAGACTTATATCATTTCAGCACTTTACTTCCATAACAACACACACACACACACACACACACACACACACACACACACACACACACACACACACACACACACATACACACACACACACACAGGATTTCTTTGCATTTTTTATTCATTTACTGCTGTGGTATAGTTTACAAGTTCTTGACAATACATGTTATCATTACACCTTTCTCATATTATTTTTAAACACACACTGTACTTATATGCATGCACATACATCTCCTACTCAATTTTCAACATAAATGCATTTTAACTATTCTTCTCCCTCCCATACCCCCTCCTTCATACCTTCTACTCATGCAATAGTTCCAAATAAAAATATATTAAATATGAACACACACACACCCTCTCTCTCTCTCTCTCTCTCTCTCCTCCTCTCCTCTCTCTTTTCTCTCTCTCTCTCTCTCTCTCTCTCTCTCTCTCTCTCTCTCCTCTCTCTCTCTCTCTCCACACACCACAACACACACACACACACACACACACACACACACACACACACACACCACCACACAAACACACACACACACACACACACACACACACACACACACACACACACACACACTCACACACACACATACCATAGACACACACACACACACACACACAAAGAAAAAAAAAAAGAAGAATATCAAAATAAATTTGATTTTTAAAAAGTTCTGATGATATTCCAAATTTGAAAAAAGAAAAAAAGAAAGCTTACCCGCCCCTCACTCTTCCAGTAGATAAAGAAGCCATATTCGTCAACTTTGACAGTGCAGTTGGGTTCAAATGCTCCACATTCCTGAAAAAAAAAATCAACTGTGTCTCAATATGTTAAATATACATAATAATATATATGTGGATGAACCAACATATGACAACATTTCCACATCTGTAAAATATAAAAGCTCCCATCATGATCAGAAGCTGAAATAAAGGTAAAAAATCACAGAGAAAAAGTGAAGGGTCACCTGATTCTACCCATGTGACAAACATGACTTCTTCCTTGATTCAAACAACTACTCACAACGTGTATATCACAAATCACAAGTCAAATGCTCAAACCATAATTACAAATTCAGCCACCTTTGCACCTGTAGCAGATCTCAGAAAATGAATTTCCATTAGTCTTGTCATTCTCACACGCTATCAAATCCATACTGTAGTCTATTTAGTACTTTTCTCACAGAAAAAAAACTGCAGACAATTAAAATCAATACTACTTGATTCCAGCAGGGTATCAACTACATCATCTGGAGTTATTTTCAGCCAGTCTGAATCAAGGAGTGAAACCTTAAGTCACTCAAACAGGCCTTTCTCGAGCAAGTGAAAGAAGGGTATTCCTTGCAGTGACTCATCCAGAGCCTACAAGTCTGACAAGTCCTCAAAGATGACACAGTTCTGTTACTTGCATTCAGTTCTGTCTCTTAACTAATCGTAAGCCTATAATTCTGTACAAGTCCTCAAACATGAAAACAGTTCTGTCTCACTTGCATCGCTCTTTTAACTAATCACTAGCTTATAAGTTAATATAACCATGACAAGTCCTCAAATTTTAAACAGTTCTGCCATTTGCATTAGCCTGATTAGGTTACTGTCTCTCTAACTAGACATCAGCTAAATATTTTCTGAATGGCATCAGCAGCTTCATGGGGGAGGTCAGTGACATGATCAAAACAAAACCGTACATTTCACTCTGGCTGAGCCACACACCTGCATCTGGGTTAATGCCAGCAAGAATCCTGTTACTAGTAAAGCTACACTATGAAATAAAGCTCTCTCTCTCTCTGAAAGGGACTACAGCTTTTATGAAAGAATAACATTCCTCCCCCCACTCTCCTCCCCCCCCTCTCTCCCTCTCTCTCACTCACTCACTCACTCTCTCTCTAAGGGCCGGATGAAAAAAGTATGTAATGCTTACTTACTCTGTTACCCTTGAAAAATAAAGAAAGATTATTCATCTCCTCTCTCTCTCTCTCTCTCTCTCTCTCTCTCTCTCTCTCTCTCTCTCTCTCATCTCTCTTCTCTCATGCACGCATGCACGCACACACATACACAGAGCTCATTAAAACAACTTCCTGAACAAGGTGACAGCTGGTGAGAATGATAACAAGACTTCTGGAGATATTTGTAATATTTACACAGGTTTGTAGATAAGCCAAATAATCGGTTACCTTAATTTCTTACTGACTGACCACAAAATTGTGATGCTTACAAGAAGGAAAAATTTCAGGATTTTTAAAGAAGTTCACAATAACTTAATTATAAATCGCTCTCCTTTATCATATTATGCATAAATTCATTCAAAAACACTGTTTCATAATATTTTATTCTTCAAAAGATACGCTTTGTGTTTAATGGAGTAATAATACTAACAGTGTAAAACTAAAAGAAAAAAGTCTCTTCAAACACGAAAAGGCCCTCTTGCGAAAAGTTGCTTCTATCATTTACATAATGGAAGATCCTCAGCAATGTTCAACCATGGATAAGTCATACCAGTCCAGCTCAAGCAAAATTATACTCTACATATATATACATACATACATATATATATATATATATATATATATATATATATATATATATATATATATATAATAATATATAATATATAATATATCACTTTATGTGGTTCTGTCGTGTCACTAATCTCTCTCATCTCTCTCACTCTTCTACTCACAACTTCCAGAAAGTCATAATATTACTGCATAGCTCTAAAGTTTTCCTGTAGTGTGTCTCCTGAAGACAAGTCATACCTGACAGATCTATCCACTCTCTCCACATGGTTATAAATTGCATGAAAGGAATATTATATAATATGTAGCATAGGTGTCATGCGTACCACCTGCCACACCTGACCTACTCTTCATCTACTGAAAATGAATGGGATTTCAGCGTAGATGACACAAGATGAGGTATGTGTGCGTTCTCACACAGGCCTTGTCAGTACAGTATCACATACACAACCTGCAGCAGGAGAGTGGGGTCATAACTAATGTTAACTGTTTTTAAAAATCCTCTGACATAATGCTGTTGATTTATTCATTATTATTATTGATGTTGTTGTTGTTTTAGATTACCTTACAAGATTAAAATAAGTTACTTTTCTTCTGACCACAATCATTAATGTTCATAATACTCCTGCTTTGAAATCATAAACATTCCAGATCAGGAATATGCTGTTTAGATTTTCTTTTGTTTTTTGTGCATCAAAGTAACACGTCATAAAAATGATATATGCTGATTACAGCTATTTTGGTCTATTTCCCTTTCTGACTCTGTTCCCTTACCAGGTGGAGTGCACAGTGCCTGATCCTCTCCTGTCCTTGCAAAATTTGCAGGAGGTCTGCCCACTGGCCTCAACCACACATTCTGACTTCAGAGCAGCTCCTTTCATTGTGCAGGCTGCAGTTGCAGTTACACACTGTGTATGTACTATGTTCATGTTTCCATAACCCATCAAACACTGATATGAATTACAGGATCTTTAACCTGCAGATTTGATCTTCTGTAAGCATGTATGTAAATGAAGAGAATTAAGGCACTGGCAGGTCTGCAAGTGGACTGGATGTAAAAAAAAAAAAAAAAGCACATGAATGTTTCCATTATCCTCGAATTAAAACAATTTTTAAAATCTTAAATGAATAAAAACACACACACACACACACACACACACACACACACACACACACACACACACACACACACACACACACACATACACACACAAATTCTTCTCCTTCCAGGAACAACAATTTCGAGTTCTTAAAACCGAACCACTCCAACCCATTACTTAATTAACAAACATTTAACAGTTCTTGTTTTTCTTTTTGGTTTCCTGCATGACGTGACGTCGGCAATGAAACAACAAGCCCAGTAACTTACCAAGTCAGAGCACTTGTTCCCCAAAAATCATGCTTAACCATCATCAAACTTGGCTAACTTGAGCTTTGACGAAAAGTTGGCGAATGCCCAAACCTTCAGTCCAATGAACTGTAAATGAGGCTAGGCTCCCTAGCACTTAACGATGGAACACGGTAAGAGGATGCTAACCTTCCAAAAGGGTAAGGTCAATGGTAGACTAGACTACCAGTACTACCACACAAATGACAAGAGGAGAGAAAAAGGGAAGGAAAAAAAACAACAGCAATACCTCATCCCAGCAGTCAAATATTCCACCTGCTTGCAGTGGCTCTGGCACAGGTATCCGCCAGTTGAATTCAAACTGCTTGGTCATCTGACAAAAGCTGCCTCAGCGCCAAGTCCTGCCAACACAAAACAAAGCTATTATAGTATTGTCCAAGAATGCATTTCTACAGGTACTATTTAAAAAAAAATTAATTTATTTATTTTTTTTATTTTTTATTTTATTCTTTTATATTGAGGATAATGGAATAAGCACTCTTGTGCTTTTTTTCATCCAGTCCCCGAGTATATGCAGTTTTGTAAATATTGTCATCTGTTCCCACTGGCACACAATGGCCTACTCTTACAAAAAGCGGAACAGGCCTACTCTTACAAAAAGCGGAACAGGATTTAACATGTGCACAAGATGTTCTGCTTGCATCCACACATGTGGCCTCGGTTTACATTCTCATCTGAAAGACTTTTGGGGAGAGTGGAGTCAGCACTGATGTTAACTCCAGGGGAAAAATCCCCTTGAACGGGAATTGAACTCGGTCGTCAAATTGCGAGCACTATATGTTCTGACCACTAGGCTATCCCGTCCCCCTATATATATAATATATTATATATATATATATATATATATATATGTATATAGTGGATCTGTCTTATCAGTCTCCGCCCTATAGTGGATCAGTGGTCTAGAGATTATGCACCTGCCTAGAAAGAGGAAAGTCTGAGTCAGAAGTGTGCATTGGTACCATCCCTGTTTGAGCCCGAAACTCCCCCCCCCCCCCCCCCCCATCCATAAGACCATGAGTGGTGGTCTGGATGCTAGTCCTCTCTGATGAGACAATTAACAAAGGTGCCATGTGTCACACATATTTAGTGCAACATAAAACAACCCATGGCAACAAAAGAGTTGTCCGAGGCAAAAATCTGTAGGAAAAAAAAAGCCACCCTGATAGGGAAACAAATACAGTTGCAGACAGGAAAAGAAAAAAAGAGAGTGGCACGCTCTTGTGGTGACACGCTCTCCCAGGGGAGAGCAGCCCGAATTTCACACAGAAAAATCTGCTACGGCTTAAAGTGGTATAAAATAAATAAATAAATAAATAAAATGCATACATACATATTTATACAAATTCTGTCTGTCTCTCCTCTCCTCTCTCTCTTCTCCCTGCCTCTCTCATTGCAAGCATACATTGGTTTGGTATGATTCTATTAGAATCCCAGCAGTGCTACCCTATTTAGGGATTTTACCATCAACCAATCACCGTAGTGTGTGCACATATACACACCATATTAAAAAGAACCATTATCTACATATATGCCCATGTACAAAAAAGAGACACATACACAATATGTACACACACACCACACACACACACACACACAACACACACACACACACACACAACACACACACACACTCACACACAGAAAAACATTCTAACTAAGAACATATATAGTTCTTGAACAATCATTGTGATCTCAAAACAATCATCAATCACTTTCAGATAAATTAGAACAAGATGAAGCCAACCATAAAAAAAAACCTTCCTAAAAAAAAGTGACAAACATCATACCCTGCAGACGACAACCTGATCCGACATTATGACCGAGCAACATCACACATAATCCCCACAAGTACAACCACCTTGCACAGCAACAGATGCTTTTATCGCCCCATTTTTATGAGGACTGCATTATTCTTTGTCGGTTTTGTCACTGCTGTTGCTTCTTATTGTTGTTGTTGCTGATGATGTTTTTGTTGAGTTTCTGGCTTGTGTGTGTTGTTTTTCATGTTTGTTTTTTTGGGGTTTGTGTGTGTTGTTGTGTGTGTGTGTGTGTGTGTGTGTGTGTGTGTGTGTGTGTGTGTGTGTGTGTGTGTGTGTGTGTGTGTGTGTGTGTAAGCACACATGCATGTGTGCATGCATGCTTGTGTGTGTCACAGTCAAAGTTGTGGGGTTGTGTGTGTGTGTGTGTGTGTGTGTGTGTGTGTGTGTGTGTGTGTGTGTTGTTGATGTGTGTGTGTGTTGAGTTTTGGTGTGTGTGTGTGTGTGTGTGTGTGTGTGTGTGTGTGTGTGTGTGTGTGTGTGTGTGTGTGTGTGTGTGTGTGTGTGTGTTTTACAACTCATTCTCTTTTTTTCAGCAATATTCAAAGACCGAGTCTCTCTTTTTTTTTCACCTGAAAGTTGCAAACTAATGTAGCTTATCCATACATGTAGTGTTTCCTTAAGACTTTTATGATGATGTTACTTTGAACACAAGACCATGTTCCCATTTACACTTATTTACAGTGGTCAGTTATCATCTCTAACTATCTGTTTTAACAATATTCGTGTTTGTGTGTGTGTGTGTGTGGTGTGTGTGTGTGTACATGTGTGTGTGTGTGTCTGTGTGCACATCCGTGAATGTGTGCATTGTGTTTGCAAGTGCGCACACGTGTACATACATGTGCTTAAGCACACATGCACCTTTATGAAGTCCTAAAACAAAATTGTTTTCCTCATGTTCAACATATCTTCTGAAGTCGGAGTATGACTACCTATATTGCGAGGTACTTGGAAACAGTCATACAAGTAAAATTCTCATTCAGTGTGCCATTTCAATTTCACAGTGATTCCCAGTTGGGATTACTGAGTCAGAGTGTACATTCTGGGTGACTCCCAGAGTGTTAAGCTAGGGAAGGCACAACAACAACATCATGTTAAACATGAGATGATAAAGAGGGAAAAAAGTTACAGTATTACATACTGTTTGAGGAAGGGAAAGGAAGAGAGGAAGGGGAGAGAGAAAAGGGGTAGTGGTGCAGGAAAGTGGTAATAGATAGATAGATACACTGACAAAGAAAGAGACAAAGAAAAACAGACACAAACACTAAAACAGAGAGGAGATAGACAGACAGACAGAGAAGGGCACACACACACACACACACACACACACACACACACACACACACACACACACACACACACACACACACGACACAGACAGACAGACAGACAGACAGACAGACAGACAGAGAGAAGAGAGAGAGAGAGAGAGAGAGAGAGAGAGAGAGAGAGAGAGAGAGAGAGAGAGAAGAGAGAGAGAGAGAGAGAGAGAGAGAGAGAGAGAGAGAGAGAGAGAGAGAGAGAGAGAGAGAGAGAGAGAGAGAGAGAGAGAGTTAAAATTAATAATAAAAGAAACATTCTAAATGAAATTAATAAAACCTTGAACAGACAAAAAGAAAGGAAAGGCAGAGGGTGACTCTAAGTCCAAGAATGAGAAAAACAGAGACAGGGGCAGACAAAAAGGGACTGTCTCAGACAGCGGCCAGAGGGAAGGAAAATTCATTTTTCAAAATAGTTAAACATCAGTTTCACATGACTGCAACTTTTTTTTTTAGACCCTTAGGACCTTTGCTCTCAAAAAAATGGGGGCAGATGTTATTTAAAACTAAATTTAGAATCCAAAACACTGGTCCACTAGTCCATAAAAAATACCTTTCTTCTTCTGTTACATTACAAAAATTGAAGAAGAAAATGAAGTAGGAAAATGTAATTCTAATTTAAATGTATCTCAATATCTGATACTGCTTATGAAAAAAAGCATCAGGAAAATACTTGTTCCCAGTATAAAATTATTCTCATCAGATACCACTTCCATAATGAAGTGTTTTTAATCAACTATTCTTGTTTATATAATTGTGTCACATTTGTGTAGGTATGAAATATATCAACATTTACGGTTCTCGCAGGGTAGTTAATATAAAATCTCTGCTACTATCACTTCTACTCCTAATGCTAGTACTACTATTGTTGCTCCTTCTGCTGCAGCAACTGCCATTATTACTAATATAATCATCTACCATCACCTCAATTTTGTATCATTCTTCATCTTCTTATTCTTCTGATGCTGCAGCTGTTGTCATTATTACTAGTATTAATCATCTGTCATACTCTTCTTCTTCTTCTGAATATTATCTACTACTACTACTACTACTACTACTATATACTACTACTACTTACTAACTACTATTTTTATTAAATATCATCATCATCATCATCAACATCCTCTCCTCATTATTATTATCATTATTAATATTACTACCAACTTTTATTGTTCTTGTAATAATCATCACAACAGCATGTTGTTGTTCTTATCATCATCATCATCACCATCATCCAATATGAATAAACCAAGAGTTGACCTTCATACTTTTAACAACTTTGACTGATGCCCTGCCATACTTAATATCCTCCATGAAGGCTGACACTGAAACTGTAACACCACCACCCCACTCCCCCCAATATCAAGAAACCCATCAGTGGCAATGACGATTCACAAACAAAAATCAAAGTTTATTTTTCTACCAAAAACCAAAGTAAATAAAAACACCCCCCCCCCCCCCCCCCCCCCCTCATTCAAACAGTAACCTATAAAAAAACATTTTAATTTATTTATTTATTTATTTATTTATTTATTCTTCTATATGAGGAAAATGGAATAAGCACTCATGTGCTTTTTTTCATCCAGTCCCTGTGTGTATGCAGTTTTGTAAATCTTGTCATCTGTTCCCACCAGCACACAATGGCCTACTCTTACAAATACAGAGCAGGATTTAACGTGTGCGCAAGATGTGCGCGTTCGCACACGGGCCTTCGTTTATAGTCTCATCCGAAAGACTTTTGGGAGAGTGGAGTCAGTGCTGATGTTAACTCCAGGGGAAAAATCCCTTGACTCGGAATCGAACCCGGGTCGTCAAATTGCAGCACAATGTTCATACCACTGGCTATCCTTGAATTATATGAAAGCTGTACAGTACGACAAGACTACACAGCAGATTGGCGTGACATAATAGTACAAAATACAAAATATTCTGATAAGCAGAAGGTTTTAATATATATGTGCAAGATGTTCTGCGTGCAATCAGTTTATAGTCTCATTCAAAGGACTTTTGAGGGAGTGGAGTAGGCACCGATGTTAACTCCAGAGGAAAAATCCTCTTCAACGAAATTTGAACCTGGTCAGCAGATCACCTGCGCATCACTCCGATCACCAGGCTATCCTGTCCCTTTCAGTTAAACAGCATTATGATGAGAGGAATTACTGGACTAACTAATAAACTTTTGATCACACAGAAAAGAAATGGCGATTTGAATTAATGTCAAAAGAACAAATCAATGGGTCTGATACACAGACGAGAAGCTAACAAACTGAAAACAACCATCTGCTACTCGTGGCACAGCTGCACCATATGACACTAAGTGACTGGTTTACCAGTGTGTTTGCAACACAAGCACATGTACTGTATGTATACAACAAGCATTTTGACATGGGCACTCATGCATGAAAACACAATTTGATAAATCAAATCTGTGTGTGTTGTGTGTGTGTGTGTGTGTTGTGTGTGTGTGTGTGTGTTGTGTGTGTGTGTGTGTGTGTGTGTGTGTGTGTGTGTGTGTGTGTGATGTTGGTGTGTGCGTGTGCGTGTCATGCATGTGTGCATGTGGTGCGTGCTGTGTGCATGGTGTGCGGTGCATGTGCGTGCGTGCGCGTGCTGTGGTGTGCGTGCGTGCTGTGCGTGTGTGAGTCGTGCGTGTGTGTGTAAGTGACTGAGAGAAAGACACAGAGACAGAGACAACGATGGAGAGACAATAGAAAAAAGTTCAATATGATAAGTATGCACCTACGCATGCATGTGTAAAATGTGTGTATGCCTGTGTGCATCTGCACTTGTGAAAAGATCATATATACACTGATCATCAATGATAAAATCCATACTTCAACCCCCCCCCCCCCCCCCCCCCCCCCAGCCTCATCTTTTTAAATCTATAAAACAGTATCTCAGTGCTGCATTTCCAACGCCACTCATTTTCGCTTACCACCACACTACAAGTCAGTCAATCACTCTCACTCTCAGGCCAGTTCTGTTGCTATTCAATAACATCCCAAAATATTTTATAAGCCCTGGCATATATACAGTTGGTGGCTCTCCCCAGAGTGTACAGGTGACCTTTCTAATCCATCACACACTGGACACCACCAATAAATTTTTTATTTAGTCTCCCCCCACCTCCACCCCTACCCCTAGACATACACACTCAATAGCCAGACTGAATGAGATACCCAGCCTAGCGGGAATGATTGAACAACACCCCATCCTTCAAGACACTGAAGCCGGAGGCTGTGACATGAACTCCCACAGGCATGCTTACAAGCAAAGAAGAAACTGAAATTGAGATCACCATGAGACCAGGGCAACATGGGTCATTGATTGACTGACTGAGTCCTCCGACACAATTTTCTTTTACGTCAGATGATCGGTGATGGATGCTGATGAAGATACTTTGAAGAACAAAAGTCCATCCCAGTTTGACTCTTGAGACAACATGACAGAGCTGTGCTCTTTGATCCTGGTATCTATCCACCCACCAGGCCCATGATATACAGTATACAGACATACAGCACAGGTAAACTAAGAAACTAGTGGTTGTGAGGTCTTAGACTTCCTATCATACCCACAGCACACTTTGTGACTTACTCTGGGTATAACCCCACCTGAATTACCTGTCTATGATACAATCAGGACCCATAATCTTCCAGCTATTGATCCAGCATGCTAACCCCTGTGCAACAGCAGCTGGCATTAAGTTCAGCTTGAAAGTTAACCAATAGTTCTGAGCAACTAAAAACCCTTTTCCCCCATGAATAAACACTTTCCTTGATTTCTTAAAAACAAACAAACAAAAAACCCTAAATGTTCACAGTAATGTCCTACTATCACTAGTATCAGCACTTTAGTTCTACAGCTTGAACAAAAAATGGCAAAAACTCTGTCAGAATTTACAGTCCTTGTCACTTTTGTCAGTTTTACAATCTTCCTGTCCTTTAAAAATGTCTGGCTACATGAGTACATCACATATATCACTTGCACTGTTTTCTCCTATTACATAAAAGTTTGTACTCTTTGATGACTGAGCTAAGTCCAACTCCTATATAATATTTTCTTTCTTTCTTAATTTTTTTTTCCACAACTGGAAAAGACTTTCATCAGCAAAAGTTCTGTACTGGTCACATAAAAAAAAAAAAGAAGATGAACAAAGAAAAACAATGCGAAGTATCTATCTTAATTCTTTACAGCTCGTTTCACAAATACTTAATTCTGAGAAAACTTATTTCATAGATAGTGAAAGTCTAGAAACGTTTGCACTGTGTGATACAGCAAAATCAAAAACTTTGAGTATGATGAGCCCTCACTGGCAAAACAGTGCTGTCATTTGCTTTTGATTCTGTCACCTACCTTCTAAAGGATGATCTGCATTGAGCTTGAAGTTTTGTCAAATTCCTGACTTATTTAATTTTTTTTTTACACACACACCCAAACACCCACCAGCAATTAAAAACAATAATAATAAATAACAACTATGTTATCATTAATGATGAAAAAATTAAATGTTTAGGACCTTTATACCTGAATCTAGTAAAAAACTGGGTACGATTTTATTAAATGAGAGAGAGAGAGAGAGAAGAGAGAGAGAGAGAGAGAGAGAGAGAGAGAGAGAGAGAGAGAGAGAGAGAGAGAGTGTGTGAGGTGGTGTGTGTGTGTTGTGTGTGTGTGGTGTGTGTTGTGTGTTGTGTGTGTTGTTGTGTGTTGTGTGTCTGTGTCTGTGTGTGTGTGTGCCTGTGTGTATTGTGGTGTTGCATGTGCAAACATTCTTTTTATAGTGTGTGTAATTCTTTTATTTATTTTATTCTAAAATTATTTCAAGGATAATTGAATAAGCACTCATGTGCTTTTTACATCCAGTCCCTGTGTGTATGCAGTTGTGTATATTTTGTCATCCATTCCCACCAGCACAAAATGGCCTACTCTTTTGAAAAGCTTGGTATTTTACAAGCAGTAAGTTTAAATTCTTTTCTACATCTCTCAGCTGGAATATGTTATCAAATTATTACAGAGGCATTTGTTCCTCTTTTGTTGTTGTTTGTTTATTTCTGTCTTACAGCTTAGTCCAACAAAACCAGGTAAAAATAGAGAGCTCTTAATTTACATTATTTAGCTTTGAAAACACACAACAACACACACACACACACACACACACACACACAACCAACACCAATAAAAGACACCTCATTTGCTCTGCCAAGAGTGGCCATGTTGATCCATGGAAATTCAGTTTTATTTTACAAATTATTTTATCTATGAGAGTAGTCACCAACAAATGAAAATCAAAACTTACAATGAATCTATTTTTTTTTCACCAAGTCAGTAAATAAACTAAAGTACACTTACAAACAGCGGTGTGTATAACTTACTAACAGAGGCCACAGAAACTGAGAAAAGATCACTTTATCAAACTAAGGACTGACTGAGGCATCCAAAAGAAGGATGATCTCCTTAAATTGTTTTGCGCATGCCACAACACAACCTACACAAGTCAAATCTCATTTATATATTGCATTACTATTTACAGATCTACAAAAACAAAGACACTACTTGTCATGTCTGCTACATTATTACTATAGTATAACATGACAAGAAACACTAAGCGCATTCTAAGTCATTTCCGCACACAAAGTGCAAGGCTGTGGGCGTGTCTTCCCTAGTTCTTACAGCTTTACAGCCTACATCCTTATCAATTATAATTCCTATCCTTTCCTTTCCATGAAAAACATAGGAGACCCCTTTTACCCCGGCAAGCTGTGCACTGCGGCTTGCAAGCCTACAAGAAAAAAAGTGCTTTTCTTTATAAATGCAATTCTATACCATCCCTATTCTCAGCCATTGATACAACTGACCTTTTTTATCATCTTTGTCTTGTCTTTCTTTTTTTTTTTGTTTTTTTGCCCTGTGTCTGAATTGTCCAGCCGCGTTGTCTGCCTGATTAATGCTAACTGTCTGTGTTGTTGTTGATGAATGCCTATTAACTGAATCGGTGTTGCTGTTGTCGACGTCGCAATTAGTACTAATTTGTTAGCTCTTCTGTGGCAACATCATTTGGAGT
>CM060320.1:24194324-24206824 GCA_030674155.1 Stramonita haemastoma
TGTATGCTTCCATGAGCAAGAACAGATCAGTGAGTCACACACAATGACATAAAAAAATAAAAATCACTCACATTTGCACCATAAAGAGAACCTGGGTTAAACACTTTTGACAATCCTTTTTCTTTTAGAATTTTTTTAATACAATAAATAAATTTATAAATAGACACCAATAAGTATTTTGTTGTTGTTTTTCACTTTTGTTGTTGTTTTTGTTTTTGTTTGGGTTTTGTTTGTTTTGTTTTGTTTGTTGTTAATTTTGTGGAGGGGTAAGTAATGTTCCAACTCTAACAGAATAGAATTTTTCACTTATTTTAATGTACCCTGTCACTCATTTAGTCATTAGATTATAAGATCATTTTTATTAACTATAATTTATGTGTCATCTCTCTCTCTCTCTCTCTCCTCTGAATTAAGAGACTGACAATGTCACTTGTCAGCTATTTATCTTTATTTTGAAAAAGAAATTACTCTTTTTTAAGTTAAAAAGTACTTTTTTTCAACTTTAAAAACATCCAGTCACATACTAAAGTCAAAACTTTTTTTTTCACCCAGTAAATATGACTAGTTTTTTAAAATCTTAATTTGAAAAACAGAATGAGAGTTGCAACATTCTTTTCTAATTTTACTGATCTAGTGATTGCCTAATCATTGATGTTTTAATTTTAAGTTCTTTTTCCTTTCTCGAGAGAAAGCGCTGCATGTCAACAGGAAATTCTGAGCAAAAATACTGCCTCATAATTATTTGTATCATATATTAATATCATTGTAAGTTTGTTATAAAATCTCTCTTTTGCATCATTATTATTACTGGCCTTTTGTCCCCTCTGATTTCACCCCTATTTAGTATTATTTCTCACTTATCTGCATACATGCAACTATATTATAGTATGTGCATAGTGTGTGGGTGTTGTGTGTTGTGTGTGTGTGTGTGTGTGTGTGTGTGTGTGTGTGTGTGTGTGTGTGTGTGTGCTGTGTGTGGCGCGCGTGTATGTAAGTAAGTCAGTCTTCAATTTTAACATCTTTCCACTTTAAGTGATACCAGATGACCCTAATGTAGGAGGAGAAGAAAAAGAGAGAGAGAGAGAGAGAGAGAGAGAGAGAGAGAGAGAGAGAGAGAGAGAGAAGAGAGAGAGACAGAGACAGAGACAGAGAGAGAGAGAGAGAGTGAAAGAGAGAGGTTACTGTGAGGGGGGGTGTGTGTGTGTGTGTGTATGTGTGTGTGTGTGTGTGTGTGTGTGTGGTGTGTGTTGTGTGTGTGTGTGTGTGTGCGTGCATGCGTGGTGCATGCATTGTGTGTGTGCACATGTGTGTGCACATGGTGTGCAATGTGTGTGTGCAATGTGTTTGTTTGAGTGAGTGAGTGAGTGAATGATGAGTGTGAGTGTGTGTGTGTGTGTGTGTGTGCATGTGTAAGTGTGTGTGTGTGTGTGTGTGTGTGTGTGTGTGTGTGTTGTGTGTGTGTTGTGTGTGTGTGTGTGTGTGTGTTGTAAGACTTCAAGAGGGGCAGGCATATTGAGGTGTTTGTCTAGTGTTCAATAGCTCCATGAATCACTGAATGTGTAGTAGTCCATATCTAATTGATTTTACCATCAATTTTGTTCATGAATGGTAGGCCTAGCACCTTTCACACAGCCCATTTAGCACAGCTTGTGTAATGTAATCTTTTTCATCCAAGATTATATTTACTACAAAGCAATAGTACTACTCCTTTGAACTATGCATCAATTCCCAGATCTGCACAGTAGATGATATGAGATGAAAAACTATCAATTCTTTTTTTAATCACACAATTATACCTTAACAGCTGATAAAACATTACGTGGCCAAAGAGATGATCTGGATTGCACTAGGCCTATGAAGAGTAGATCAAACACAGACTTTGTTTGTTTTACCTTTTTTTTTCTCTCCTTACGGCCACGACACAAGCGCCGAAACGAGCTGCCTGTGGCCTCTCGGTCTCAAGCCTATGCCAGACAACGAGACATTGGTCAGACTTAACTAACACATAAAACACACATCACCCAAACGAACGCACAATCTGTCGATATATCCAGGCCTCAAAAACATACACAGTTGAGGGCTCTGAAAAATTGCAACCGCATAATGAGCCAACACTCCCAAATTGTCGAATAAACGGTTCCTTACCAGATCAGATTTGGGGAGCCGAAAAGGGGGAGGATGACCGGAGGAGGAAAGATGCCGACCACCGCGGCCTCAGCATCCCACTCGCCCTCAGTCGAGCAACACTACCGGGCCACTTCGTTATACACGTCTTCCACAAAACACACGGAGATATCTTGCCAATAATCAAGAAATCGATGGCATCTTTGCTGAAAAATCGCTTCTGCTTTAAGTGCGTTCCTAAATTTTTCTGGTTAATCTGTGAATTCTACCACTTCGTCTGCCATATTTTCCAGATTTTAATGTTGACATCTACAGCCAATGAAAACACTCGGACTGGTCACATGGCGTATTTCCTATTTCGTTCTTCTATTTTCAGCCATTCTGGTTGCAGTAATTTCTGACAGAAAATCGAAAGGTGTACTGGTTGTAGAGTGAGCTAAGTTTAATCTATGCCTGGATGCAGTGGGGGTGGAAGAAATTATCTATCGTCCACTTTCAAAGCCTTTTCAACTGCTTGTGTCACAGAAAACAGTCCATACAGTCAGTGGCAGGGAATGGGCCTAGTGGGAGTGATCAAGATGACTGACTGCATCGACCGCACATGGTCACACACGAGCGAACGTTTTGTCTGCTTGTGCGTGTGTCCAGTCACACGTGTGCCGGGAGACGGCTTGTGCATGCGTGTGTAGGCCTGGGAATGAGTGTGGTCAAAGACAGACAGACACAACCGTGCACGCGTGCATGGCATTCTCCTCTCTCTCTCTCTCTCTCTCTCTCTCTCTCTCCTCCTCTCTCTCTCTCTCTCTCTCACTCTCTCCCTCTCTCTCTCTCTCTCTCTCTCGCACACGTTAAATCCTGTTCCACTTTTCGTAAGAGTAGGCCATCGTGTGCCGGTGGGAACAGATGACATTTACAAAACTGCATACACACGGGGCTAGATGTAAAAAAGCACAAGAGTGTTTATTCCATTATCCTCGATATAACAGAATAAATGAAATCTATCTCTCTCTCTCTCTCTCTCTCTCTCTCTCACTCTCTCTCTCTCTCTCTCTCTCTCTCTCTATCTAATGTCGCATGTCACGTACATGCACGTCACGTACATACTGTGTGCAGCCGCGTAGACCAACACTGGCATTGGCTAAACAGATATTCACTCAAAATCACAGCACGCACGCACGCACGCACACAGACACTTTAAACGAAAAAAATTTAAAAAAAAAAAAAAAAAAAAAAAAAAAAAAAAAAAAAAAAAAAAAAAAAAAAAAAAAAAACTAATAATGACTTTAGTAGCTTTATCATAAGCTTTTTTCTTGCATTTTGCAAGACAACCATTCTTACTGAAAAGAATTCCTAAATATTTAAAAACTATTAACAATTTACAAAGGGTTTTTTTTCCACTTTATGTAAGCATGTTACGTAGATCTATTGCAGCCAAATATGATTTTTGCTTTGACTGGATTCACAATTCACAAGTTTCCACTGGGAACAGTAAGCATATGATTTGTCTAAAGTATCTTGTAACCCCCTTCTTTGTATTGAAGAATAAAATGGCACTATCAGCATATAGCAAAATTAAAAGTTTAACATAACTGGTTAACGTTTTTCCATCAGATGAAAGCTGAACATTCAAAGGCAAACAATTTTTGTCTGTCCAAAACAGTTCCAAATCATTCTAAAACGTAGAAAACAAAACATGAGTAGAACTGTCACCTTGACGAACGCAAATAAAGTTTTTTGAAATAGTCTGAACAGTTCCATCTTTAACAAAAACACAAGATGTTTACATTTTCATACATATTTATGATGATTTTCAGTAAATCCGTTTACATTATGCTTTGCTATTTATACCATAAAGTACTACGGCATACAGTATCAAAAGCCTGATAATTAACAAAAGCACAGCATAACGATTTTTGTTGTACGTGGAAAAATACCAAAAAAGACATTTTAAAATGAAACAATTATCTATAGCAGGGTGATACTTTCTGAAGTACACAACTACTCTCTGTCTGTCTGTCTGTCTGTCTGTCTGTCTGTCTGTCTGTCTGTCTGTCTGTCTCTCTCTCTTTCACACACACACACACACACGCACACGCACACACACACACGCACACACACCACCACACAACACAACACACACACACACACACACACACACACACACACACACACACACACACACACACACACACCACACAGATAATTTCCAGGTGGGATGCTATTTATTCTGACAGGACCTCGGCACCACCACGGGAAATACCAATACTTTTTTTTTTTTTAATAAGCCAAGTATGTATACCTCCCTGCTGCATATGATGGGTAGATAAGACTTTAAACCTATTTACTATTTTACTATTTACTATTTTACTATTTTTATATCGAGGATAATGGAATAAGCACTATTGTGCTTTTTTTTCATCCAGTTCCCGTGTGTATGCACTTTTGTAAATGTCATCTGTTCCCAAAACCTAGGTCCCGTGAGCGAACGCATTCAGAACACATAGCGCACACGTTAAAACTTGTTCCGTATTTTGGAAGAGTAGGCCAGTGTGTGCCAGTTGGAACAGATAACTAAATATACTAAATCGCAAACACAGAGGACTGGTAGTTAAAAATAAAAAAAAATAAAAAAAAAAGGACTACTTATTCCATTATCCTCGAAGTAAAAGAATGATTGAAAAAAAAGAAAGAAAGAAGGATACCGCTACAACGCAAGAGACTATTTTATGTATTAGATGTCTGCGTTTATAGATGACACAGTCGGCCATTGACTTTATGGGCCTATCAAGAGCAAATGAGTTGTGTGATTGGTGGCAATTATCCCTGATTGTTCCCCGCCCCCCCCCCCCCCCCCCCCCCCCCCCCTCTCTCTCTCCTCTCTCTCTCTCTCTCTCTCTCTCTCTCATCTCTCTCTCTCTCTCTCTCGGGGGCTCGGAGAAGGCAGTGACAAGTGGAGGACGTGCAAATCAGCTCCCTGTTTTCTGTATGGATTGTAAGCAGTTACATTGCAGTGATGTTGTTGAAATTTGGCTGATGTGTGTGTAGTGTAAATGTGCACACGAAGATGTCATCAGAATGATGAAAGGACTAATACTTTGTCTGCAATTAACATTCAAATAATTACATGAAATATAGAAGGTGGTTTTTTTTATGCAGTTTAGCAGGCACAACTCATGAGCCATCATCTTCAGTTGCACGTGCAGTTGGGTGCACGTGATTTTTCTGCAATTTAGAATGGACACTTGCAGTACGCTAAACTTTACTTCGTGTTGTGTGTTTGCTGAAACTGTGTTGATACTTTGCTGCCATCTCCTTTCATCACGTGGTGTAAACAAAAGCTGACTGCCATCCAAACACAGGCACCCGAAAAGTTTTCATGAAATATGTCTGTTGTACCTCAAGGTAACCTGCTTCATTTTATTGACTGGCAGTTTGGTCAAATGCAACATGGTTTACAGGCACAGTTAACAGGAATAAAAGACAATATTGATGACAAATTTCGTAGTCTTGAAGACAATTTTTCAAGTTTTTTCACAGAAGTCAGACAACTAAAGGAGACAGTTAATGAGCATGCGGAAGACATAAGAGACATAAAAGAAGACAAAGCAGCAATGCTGGACAGGATAGAGCTGCTGGAAAGAAAACTTGAATCCAGTGAACAGGACACCAGGGCTCTTAACCTGAGATTTATTGGCGTGGGTGAGTTCAGCCGGGAAGATGAGGATGTAACAAGCCAGATCATTGTAGATGTGTTGAACAACCATGTACCTTCACCCAGTTGGCAACAAGATGACATCGCAAGAGCGTTCCGCATCGGAAGGCCACGCTCTCACATTGAAGAACCCCGGCAAGTACTTGTCAAGTTCTGGAGATGGGCAGACAGGATGGCTATCCTGGGTGATAAGGACCTAAGGGACAACCTGAGAGCAAGTGGCATCCGGGTAGCTGCAGACCTCACCACACACCAGAGGGAAATGTTGGAGTTTCACCGCAGTCTTGGCAAGACTGCATACTACCACGGCAGAAAACTATATGTACGGGACAAGGAGCAGTCAGGAGCAGCCAGGAGCAGTCATAGGGAAGACACCTGGCCCAGACTACAGTCTGGTAGACAGACTGGATACAACAGGAATGGAAAAGCCTGGCTAACAGGTATCAAAATTACAAACACCAGCCAGAGAGACATCTTCTGGACAACACCCAACAAGATGAGGCTGACTTGTTTCCCAGACACATGCCAAATGGAAACAGTCTACATCAGTACCAGAGCAGGAGACGCGGCAAGACCAACAGACCGGCAGACTTGGAGGATCCCTCAGGCATCAGCTCCAGAGAAGAAAACAGACCTAGAGACTTTGGGCTATCCAGACATCAGGACCATGGAAGGAGTGCCTCTGTGCCAGTTGTTCCTGGTACCAGGTCATACAAGGAAGCTGTGCAAAATGGTAAATCATATGAACAAAACAATTTCAGTCACAACAAATATGTCATGAGAAAAAACTATCCCCCCAAAAACAGTGATAAGAATGCAAAGTCTACCAGAAGAAGCACTGGAATTTCAAATGGTCTACAGGAAGTCACAAGGCAAGGTTTGGTTACCTCTGAGGAAGAGGGTGCTGACAGAACTGACAATAATTATCAGCACCAATACAGAAGTATGGAAGAATCCATCCACACTGAGAACTTTAACAGTGCTGACGTCATTCTCGAATCAGCTGAGAATGAATCTAAAAAGCTTGACAGGGGCAACACTGTGACAAGTGATGAAGACAATGTATTAAGCGACACAGATAGCATTACAGAGCCTAAAAAGAAAACTTTTCATGCAGACGTGTCTATCAGGTCTAGAAAAAACAGAAATTTCAGTGAGGACTCTGTGGACCTCAGCCAGGCTCAAAGCATATCACACAGAAAGACAAATGGGAATGAAAACAAAGTTAAGACAAAAGCAACCAACTCAGATGATAAGATAAGTGATGATGACAATGTTCACTATCATGTTGATAGACAGGATGATAATCATGATAGACAAGTCAGTGAAGATACATGTGATCAACCTGATCAAGAGAAGGGCCAGACCCCAACAAACTTGCCTGCACCACGCAGTGCACGACCAAAGAGGGCTGCTTCTAGCTCTCGACTAAACAAGCAGACATGCCAGAAAACTGCAGCTAGATCCAGCAGTCAGGGTAATATAGTGGAGTCTTTTAAAAAAGCTGAGTCTGTCTATCATGCAGGGACAAAAACAGACCACAACAGTCTGGACCCCAGCACAACAAGAAGGGTGCTTCAGGCACCAGCAAATAGGATTCGGCCGGGCCACTTTATCTGAAAGTATGTCCTCAAGAAAAGAGGATCTGTTCATTTCATGTCCAAGTGAAACCATCTTTGTGCAAAATGTAAATAATCATTCAGTAAAATTTCTTAATTACAACATAAATGGTCTCCTTCCAAAACTAGAAAACGTTGATTTCATTAAATTTCTTACTTTTTATGATTTCATATGTTTAACTGAAACATTTGTTGGTTTTGAATTTGAATCTGATCTATTTAACGATTATGTAATATTTACCTCAAAGGCAAAGAAATTATCCCAGCAAGGAAGATACTCTGGTGGTGTGATTGTTTTAGTAAGAAAAACATTTGCTAAGTTTATTGAACGTATCCATGTTGAACAAGAAAACTTTGTTGTTTTAAGAATTCATAAAGGTCTTTTTGCAACAGATAAAAATATTATGTTTATATGCTGCTATATTCCTCCATATAATTCACCATTTTGGAATGGTCAACAAGATGATTTTGGTTTAGAGGTATTAGAGCAATGTTTAGCATATCTTTATGATGTACATAGCGATTTCTATATTTTGTTAAATGGAGATTTGAATGCCAGAACAGCACAAAAGAATTATTTTTTCAATGGGGACAGCACTGATTTTGAAGAAATGTCTGCTTCCAATAGTGACCAATTCCTAAGGAAATCACATGATAGCACTGTGAACAACTTTGGTGAACAACTGATAGAATTTTGTAACATGTATGATTGTCTGATATTGAATGGGCTGAGTGAAGCAAATTTTGATGAAAGCTGTACGTTTGTTGGATACACAGGGGAAAGCACTGTGGATTATTTTCTTTCATCTGTTGAACTTTTTTCTTCAGTCCAAATATTATCCTTAGTTGTAGAAAACTTTGTAGAGTCTGATCATTTACCTATTGTCTTAGAGGTAAAGGTAGCTGGAAACAGCACTGAATGTCCTGATAACAGAAAAGTAAATGACAATGCTATGTTTGAGAAATTTATTTGGAATGATGCAAAAGAAAATGAATTTAAGAAATTGTGGGAGGGCACGGATGTTCAAAACAGATTGAGAATGGCCATAAATAACTTAGATGATGACATAGACAGAGCTTTAGATATATTTGTAGAATGTATAAAAGAGTCTAGCAAATGCATGCTTAAAAGATGTGGTATTCATAGAACTGAAAGATCAGAGTGGTTTGATAGTGAATGTAAAAATGCAAAAAAAGAATGTAGAAAAAAACTAAGACATTTTAGAGCAAGTCGAAAAGAAGTAGATAGACAAATATATGTTACAGCAAGAAAACAATACAGACATCTGTTGAAAACCAAAAGGCACACATTTAGTAAGCAAAAGACTGAAGCATTAGCAAAGGAAATCAATAACGGGTCCCACTTCTGGAATGAGCTTAGGAAAATGGGTTGTGCAAACAAGAAAAAAGTAGTAAATAGTATTAGTACAAATGAGTGGTATAACCATTTCAAAACTGTTTTCCAAGGTTATGACGAAGAACTTGAAAGGGATGACAGTATCGAACTTGAACTGCCAGAGCAAATAGATAGTACACTGAATAAAGAAATATTAGAATTAGAAGTTGTTCAGGCAATAGGTAAACTTAAAAAGGGTAAAGCTAGCGGGATAGACAACATTTTAGCTGAAATGCTACAGACTCGTGGCAGTCATATTGTGGAGTTTCTAACAAAATTATTTAATGTTATTTTTGAAAGAGGTATTTACCCACAGGAATGGTCAAAAGCCATAATTATACCATTGCATAAAAAAGGAAACATAAATGATGTAGATAACTATAGGGGAATATCTCTCTTAAGTATTATATCTAAATGTTACACGTCAATACTTAATACACGACTATACACTTGGTTAGATAGCAACAACTGTATTTCAGAATGTCAAGCAGGGTTTCGAAGAAAATATTCAACAACTGATCAAATATTACACTCTATGCGGTTATTCAGAGCTACTTGAACAAAAAAGGAAGAAAACTCTATGTTGCTTTTGTGGATTTCCGAAAAGCTTTCGATTCTGTTCAACATAACATACTCATGCAGTGCATTCAAAATCAAGGTGTACATGGTAAATTCTTTGCTGCACTGCAAGCTATGTACAGGTCATTAAAATCATGCGTTCGAACTAATTGTGAACTAACTGAAATGTTTGATTGTCCCATTGGGGTAAGGCAAGGCTGTGTTCTTAGTCCGACACTGTTTTCTCTATTTATAAATCAGCTAGCAGATCAAATCGAAGAAAAGGGTAAACACGGGGTGCAATTATTTCCAGATATTATGGAATTGTTTATCTTGTTATTTGCAGATGACGTAGCATTAATATCAACAACACCGAGTGGTCTTCAGAATCAGTTAAATGTTTTAAAAACTTGTTGTAATAAGATAAAGTTAAATGTAAACATAGATAAAACAAAAGTTATGGTATTTAGAAAAGGTGGGTTTCTGGGTAAACATGAAAAATGGTTTTATGATGGTAAGAGCTTAGAGGTAGTGAACAGTTACTGTTATTTAGGATTCAAGTTCACAGCTATGATCAGTGCAAAGAATGGTACCAGACATTTAGTAACAAAAGGGAAAAAGGCAGTAGTTCAGCTTAAAAGAGTTTTTCGGAAATATAAAGAGATGACAGCAAATACTTTTTTCAAAATTTTTGATACAAAAATACAACCAATTTTGCTATATGCTGCTGAAGTATGGGGAACAAACCAGTTAGAACATATAGAAAAAGTTCACATGATGGCATGCAAAAGATTTTTAGGGTGCCAACCAAAACCCCAAACAAAATGATATATGGAGATTTGTGTAGGTATCCACTCTATGTAAATTCATACACTGCCTGTATAAGATATTGGTTTAAGCTATTAGAAATGAGTAGCGAAAGGTTACCACACAAGGCGTATCAAATGCTGTTGCATCTAGATAACTTAGGAAAACAGTGTTGGGTTTCGAAAATAAGAGAAATTTTATGCTTAACTGGATTTAACATTGTTTGGTTGCAACAGGGTGTTGGGGATGTCAAAAGGTTTCTAAACATATTTAAACAGAGACTCATTGATTTGTTTATTCAAGAATGGTCAGGAACTATAAGAGATCGTGATAGGTATCAACAATATAGATCATTTAAGACTATTTTCGAAAAAGAAAGTTATGTACTAGATGTTGAAAATTATTGTCTTCGTGTTGCCATTACGCAATTAAGATTTAATGTACTCCCACTTAATAACAATGTACATCGCTATAGTGAATCTGTTCATGATAAATTCTGTCCATTTTGTAAGAACCAAATTGAAAACGAAAACCATTTTGTGTTTATTTGTGCTGTGTATGAAGATTTAAGAGTAAAATTCCTAAGAGAATCAAAAGAACTTTCTTTGCATTTGCTACTTAGAGCCACTGATCCTATCCACAGATACAATTTATCTAAATTTGTGTTCCATGCAATCAATAGGCGGAAAAAATACTATAAGTCTATTAAGTAATCATGTGATGTACGTCTGTCTGAACACGCTCACCTCTATCTATATCGCGTATTATCAAGAATGTATCATGACTATGTTTTTCCTTATTTCCCACTTCTATACTAATGTCTATGATTCAAATCATTACAGTGAAAGTGAAATGTAAATTGTGGTTGGACAACTGTCCTGAAGATTTGAACTGTAGTGGGTATGAGATGTATAAGCTTAAGTCAACCAGTGATTGTAGAATTCATATATGTCCTGTTATGTCAGATATTTTTCCTACTTTCCTTTTTTCCCCATATTGTATTGTGGCCTAAGGCCGATGTGCAATTAAATCATTTCAGTGTTCAGTGTTCAGTGTTCAGTGTTCTCTCTCTCTCTCTCTCTCTCTCTCTCTCCTCTCTCTCTCTCTCTCTCTCTCTCTCTCTCATCTCTCTCTCTCTCTCTCTCTCTCTCCTCATATTGATTTGCCGTTGTATTTTTTCCCAACTGTAGTCCATGATTATTCAAGGTAGGGACAAGATTTTTAAAAAATAATCTACTGCCCCCCCCCCCCCCCCCCCTTTTTTTCTGCATTGCTTATCTGTAGCCTTCACAATAAAGACTATCACCAAAACCAAATCAACATCATGTTCATAAATATCATCATCATCTATCTGTCTGCCTGTCTGCTCCCTGCCCCCCCCCCCCCCCCCCCCCCCCCCCCACTCTCTCTCTCTCTCTCTCACTCTCTCCCTCTCTCTCTCTCTCTCTCTCCTCTCTCTCTCTCTCTCTCTCTCTCTCTCTCTCTCTCTCTCTCTCTCCTCTCTCTTGTTGCCTAAACATGTTACCATCCATATTGAGAAATACCTTATTCACTATTTGTACTATTTAATAATCATGTGTTGAATGCAGTTAATTTTGTATAGCCTTTTAATCTTCAAGTAGGCTAAGCTGAATAACTATGTCCATCATGATTACAAAATGGTTATGAACGTGATTTTTATGACCATAAATGCATAATCATAAGATTCAGGTACTAGAATATGTATGTCCTAATATATATGCCTTATAGCGGATGGATTCCTTTTGTGTTCCGTTACATGACTTTATTAAAATTAGGCATATACTTCCTTTAAAATGAAGTTTATTGATGACATGAGCGCAAACTTGTGTGTGTGTGTGTGTGGTGGGTGTGTTTGTGTGTGTGTGTGGGAGGTGTGGGTGTGTGAGTGTGTGGATAATTGTTTTTATTTGTCATCTCCCCTTGTACTAAAATATTATGATTTGCATGACTTTTTTGTCGTTGTTGATAGGTTGTACCTCAAGTTTTTGATGTTTTGTTCTTGTTTGTTTGTTTTTTTTTTTAACTTTGTTGTTTGCTTTTGTTTCTTCTTTTTTATATGAAGTATGAATGTAAAAGAAAGGATAATATTGTCACCTGATATGATTGTTTGGCTTTTATCATTCTTCTTTTTTTATGACAAAATTTTTTTTAAACAAAAAACAAAACAACGTACCACCTCAAGTACATGTGCGCCTGCGGATATGTGCTAATAAATATAAGTGTGAGTAAGTGTGTGTGTGTGTGTGTGTGCATTTTGTGTGTG
>CM060320.1:24221824-24224324 GCA_030674155.1 Stramonita haemastoma
TCACTGATTGTTGGGTTACGGAAAAACGAACATATCCAGCATGATACCTGTACTATGAAATACGCTGCTCTGAAGATGGAATGTGTCGGCTTGAGGCCAGTGGGCAGATCTCCTGCAAAATGGCAAACACAGGAGAAGACCAGGCATCATTACGCACCCCACCCGGTAAGGGAACGCACAGAGAGAGAGAGAGAGAGAGGAGAGAGAGAGAGAGAGAGAGAGAGAGAGAGAGAGAGAGAGAGAGAGAGAGAGAGAGAGAGAGAGAGAGAGAGAGATTTATTCTTTTCTTTTTTTATTCTTTTATATCGAGGATAATGGAATAAGCACTCTTGTGCTTTTTTACATCCAGTCCCCGTGCGTATGCAGTTTTGTAAATGTCATATGTTCCCACTGGCACACGATGGCCGACTCTTACGAAAAGCGGAACAGGATTTAACGTGTGCACAAGATGTTCTGCGTGCGTTCGCACACGGGGCCTCGGTTTAAAGTCTCATCCGAAGGACTTTTGGGGAGAGTGGAGAGAGAGAGAGAGCTGCCAAGAAATTCACAAGGCACAGATCGAGGTGTCTGACCAACATATAACCTAATGAAACGTTGACATGAGTTACCGGAATCCTTTAACGTGCATATTTCATCATCTGTGTACATGCATAGGCCTACATGAAAGGGGCAGATCATGCATTGGCAGGTCAGCATATAGGCTGGCTGACTTGGGAAATCCTCGTAAAAGGGGACACGGAGAAAGCAGAGACAGACTGACTGGTGACAGATTTCACTAGATTGGAAAAAAGGAGAGAGAGAGAGAGAGAGAGAGAGAGAGAGAGAGAGAGAGAGAGAGAGAGAGAGAGAGAGAGAGAGAGAGAGAGAGAGAGAGAGAGAGAGAGTCAGACAGACATGCAGACAGATAGACAGACAGACAGAGGCACAGGAATAGACAGCGACACAGAGACAGACAGACAGACACAGAGAAAGACAGAGGGGGAGACAGACAGAAATACAACAAATAGACGATTGGCATTTAATGGTAAATAGGCAAAAACTATGATGATTTCTTTTTTTTTTAACCTATAATGCCACAATCATGCTGCTCTATACAACCCATTCCTGTCTCAGAATATACATTATACAGTCTCACCGAAGTTGAAGCGCTGGGCTGGGTCTGACTTGTCAGGCGCTTAATGGCAGCGCAACTTATTTTCACTCCTATGACAAACAAAAGTACCTACTGCCTGAACGTTTGACGAAGAAGAAAAAGAATATACAGCCACTCACAGGGTTTGTTCTAAGCATCACAAATCTCGTTCCATTCTGTGATGAAGAGGATGGTTAACCAGTTAATCATTGGTGTTTTTTTTTCCTGCTGTAGTTAGACAACAGAATTCCATCCTTGGGGAACCAGGTAGTAGTCAGTTAATGTATTCATACACGTCTCTGTAAATCGAAAAATACTGGAGTGAAGGAAAAGACCTTTGACGTGCTAATTTCGGGTTTTAACATGCCTGTGCACAAAAGAAGATGGGGGTGAGATCAAAATTGTATGCATTTTGGGTTGTTGTTTTTTATTTTAAAAAAAACAAACAAACAAACCTGTAATAGTTACGACCCATCTTTCTGTCCCCGGGCAATGCTTAGAATCAAACCATGGACTTACGGAGAGAAAGTTTGACACACTTATCATTAATTCGGTCAGAGCTCACATATTCGAATTTTCCATTCATGCTGAAGGAGTGTGAAGTAATGATCTTCAATGATAAAATTAAAAAAACCCAGCTCCGAACGCAAAACTTCAGGATAATGTATATGACAACAAACAACAACTTTGACAATGATAGTAATAGTAAATATCAGATCACTTGTCGTCGTGATGGTCGTCATCATCAACATCACTATCATCCTAACCATCAACATCTTCTTCTTCGTCTTCTCCTTCTCCTTTTTCTTCTTCTTCGTCTTCTCCTTCTCCTTCGTCTTCTCCTTCTCCTTCGTCTTCTCCTTCTTCTTCGTCTTCTCCTTCTTCTTCGTCTTCTTCTTCTTCTTCTTCTTCTTCTTCTTCTTCTTCTTCTTCTTCTTCTTCTTCTTCTTCTTCTTCTTCTTCGTCATCCACTCTCTCCGTATTGACATGGAACAAGCAAGACTGAATTCAAATACCAAAAGATGACCACAGAATAAGGCGGCCGGAAGCATGTGAGCAATGGGTTGTTTAATCGTGTTGCTAAGTAGAAGTTCCAGAAAAAAAAAAGACCGACAGACTTTGCCAGTAAAAAAAAACCTTTACTGCCATCCATCAGGATGCCATTATTTTACCCTTCTTTAAAACAGGTACTCTAAGAAGGGGGGAGGGGGGTGTTTATAAAGAGATAAACGTTGCCAGGTTCACAGGGTCGCTATTTTTTAAAATCCACGCTCTGGTATACAACTGACATAAATGGAGAATTTTGGAGAGCCATCTTTCCACGCTGTAACGTAATGATTCACAAAGGAATTACGAGAAATGGAGAAG
>CM060320.1:24234324-24255977 GCA_030674155.1 Stramonita haemastoma
TCTCCATTACAAAATCAGCCCGGTATATTCATAATAACAACCTGTTACAGACCACAACAGACAGACTCGTATCCACAAAAGCCACACAACTCGATTTTGTTCTAATATTAAGGGAAATTGCTGGTACTGTTTGGGGTCATCTACCTGCAACCAGAACAAGTACTTGTCATCGGTGTGTTAGTGTCAGAATAAGCAATCTGCATGTTAATGTATCAAGTAATTGCCTCGTACCAGCATCCCATTATTCCTAACAATTGGAATGAGTCACTGTATTAATTATAATCATGTTGTTTGTAGAACAAATGAAAGGTGACCCCCCCTCCCTCTCTCTCTCTCTCTCTTCTCTCTCCTCTCTCTCTCTCTCTCTCTCTATCTCCTCTACTACCACACACACACACACACACACACACACACACACACACACACACACACCACACACACACACACACACACACACACACACACACACCTTTCTTTTGTTCTACAAACAACATCAAAATGCAAATATCCCGTTCCAATCATTGGCAATAAAAGGATACTGTTCCAAGGCAATAATTTAATACATTAACATGCCCATCACAACTAATTTTGTATACCAAGAGCATACTAACAATCATGAATATTTGCCCTGTTTCTAGTTATATGAACTCACATAAATACCATCTTCATAATAGCACCCTGTTGTACCAAACTGGAACAGGAAGATGCCTATCAACAGAAGACACACAACTCAATTCTGTTATAATGTTAAGGGAAATTGGTAGTAGTATCTAATGATAAACAGAACAAACACTAGCATGCTGCTTGAATACAAAATCAGTTGTGATGGAAATGTGTTTTCAGTAACTGCCTTGGGACAGCATCCTCTTACAAATATATGTATAATGCATATGTCTTCCTGAGCGAGTGTTATTAGGTGGGGAAGGTCAGGAAAAAGAGGGCAAAGATTTGGATGACAGGTTTTTTTGGGTTTGTTTTTAGACTTAGATTCTATGGAGAAGAGATATGTAGGGGTTAAATAGGTGAGGATAGGCAGGGGTGGACAGGGGGTGATAGGTAGAGGAGAACAGGAGGGGGGTGAGGGGTCAGATAGGTAGGGGTGGACAGGGAGGAGGAGATAAAATGTAGGAGGGGAAAAATAGGTGGGGGAGATAGGTAGAGAGTGGACATGCGGGGGATAGGCAGGGGTGTACAGGTGGGGGGGGGGGCAGGGTGGACAGGAAGGTGGACAGGGGAAGACAGGTAAGGGTGGACATAGGGGAGATAGGTAGAGGTGCACTGGGGGGAGGTAAGGTAGACAGGTAGAGGGATATAGGTAGGGGTGGGCAGGGGGGATAAGATAGGTAGGGAAGAGATGGGTAGGGGTACGAGGGTGGAAGATAGGTAAAGGGATATAGGTAGGGGTGGACAGGGGGGTAATATAGGTAGGGAGAGATAGGTAGGGGTATGAACAAGGTGGAGACATGGGTGGACAAGGGGTGAGATAGGTAGGGGGACATGGAGGGAGGAAGATAGGAAAGGTTCCCTGGGAGACAGGAGAGGTTTCCTTTCATTTGCTTCACACAAACAACAGACAAATGCAATGACTCGTTCCAATTATCAGCCAGAATAGGATGCTGTCCCAGGGTAGTTACTTCATACTCTTCCATCACAACGATTTCACATCCGACAATGTTTGTTCTGTTTATCGTTAGATCAGCCCAAACCATGACAGCAATGTTCATCAACACTATAACAAAACAGAGTTGCGGGTCTGCTGTTGATATACATCTGTCTGTTGTAGTTTGTCATGACAGGGTGTTAGTATGAATATGCCGAATCGATTTTTTTCCCTTCAAATGGAGGCAGTATTCTCAGATTTGAAACTGTGACAATGTGTGTGTGCGCGCGCGCGCGCGTGTGTGTGTGTGGCGCGCGCGCGTGCGTGCGTGTGTGTGTATGTGTGGTGTTGTGTGTGTGTGCGTGCGTGCGTGCGCGCGCGCGTGCGCCCAAGTGTGTGTATGCTTACATGTACATGTGTGTATCTCACATGCCAGGTGCATGCACAAGTGCCTGTGGTGCATGCTGTTTGCTTGCAGGTGCACATACTTGTGCATGTGTGTGGCACGCGTGTGCATGCATAAGAGCAGGTGCGCTTGTCAATGTGTACGCGTGCCGAGTTGACCACAATTCCAACATATGCCGGTTTAAAAACAAAGTAGCGACAACCTTACAGTCAGCAGCAGATTCCACACAAAACTGGTGACAAATCAGAACAAAGAACCAGAAGGGGGGCGGGAGGGGGGGGGGGGAGAAAAAGATGGGAGATAATGGCAGGAGAAGGGAAAGGGATGGAGATGATAGGGGGAGGGGGGAGGTTTTGGAATTGGATGGAGGCTATTTGACGCGTCCACAGCTACCTCCGCTCTGGCGCAGAAGCTGTTTGCCAGTGTGTGTAAGTGATGGGGAGCTAGGAACCATCAGCGGCTGCATAGCCGGACAGATGGATGGATGGATGGATGGATGGATGGATGGATGGATGGATGGATGGATGGATGGATGGATGGATGGATGATGGTGAAAGGATGGGTGAAATGATGAATGAACGGATGCATTAACGAATAGATGGATGAACAGACAGACGGATGGGCAGACAGATCAATGACAGATGGATGGACAAACAGGCGGAAGGACGGATGGACAGATGGGTGGATGGACAGCTCAATTACCGCTTTCCCAAGGTTGCCAGTCGTTATCTTGGAGACAAGAGCCTGTATAGATCTGCATGCCCTTTTCACCACAACGCAATTTTTCCCACACACAACAAAAAGCCTGTATCAGTCATAACTACTTTTGAAATAAGCACATCATGCATCAATTCAGAACCAAGGTAACTGCCAGAATGGATCAAGAGTGGTGACTTTTACCATCTTCAGGATCACGCTTTGTGCAAACCCAGTACAGACGCAGAACATAAAATATGCACATTAAAGATCCTGTAATTCCCACCAGTGTTCAGTGGGTTGTGGACAACTGAACATGCTTCAAGAGACTCGCCTGCGGTATGGAGTGTACGAATAATCCATTATCTGCTCTGTGGATCATTGGCGATGCCATCTAGCTTGTATGGTATGTCAAGTGGATCAGTGGTCTGGAGGTAATGCATATGCCACTAAAGTGAAAAGTCCGGGATCGATCCGGGCCTGGGTTCGACCCCATTTGTGCCCAAAACTTTCCCCCATCCACTCAAACTTGAGTAGTGGACTGGGTGCAATTCTTTCAGATGACACGATAAACTGAGATCCCGATTGCACACACGCTTTTAGCGCACGTAAGAGAACCCACGGCAACAAGAGAGCTGTCCCTGGTAAAAATTTATAGAAAAAAAATCACTCTGATAGGGAAACAAATATACATGCAGACAGATGAAGAAAAAAACTAGGTGATGCTGCTCTTGTGGCGGGATACGCGCTCTCCCTGGGGAAAGCAGCCCAAAATTCACACAGAGAAATCCGCTGTGACTTTAAAGTGGTACACAAAATATACAATGAGCCCTGTATGGTATGTCCCACACATGGTGAAACCCCACTACAAAAACAACAGCAGCATCGGTAACAACACAAACAACTTGTTAATGCATTCAGATATATAAAAAAATGTTAAAGGAAGACGAAAGAAAAAGGAAGAGGTATGCGGTTCAAGCCTAACAAGTGCACGCCCGCTCGTGGGTGAATGCCTGCGTGCGTGCATGCGCGCGCGCATGTGAGTGTGTGTATCTGTGTAAGCATGTATGTGCATGCATGTGCACACTAGCATGCATGCATTTTTGTACGTGCGTGTATGTGCAAGCGTGCATACGTTTGCATGCGCGCATGCTTGCGTGCATGCGCGTATGTGCGTGTGTGTTTTGTCGTTGCTGTCTTCGATTTTGCGTCTGTTCACTCTCAGTGATAATAGACGCAAAAAAGGAGGGTAGGTAGGTGTAGAGCTAGCAGTGGAGGTTCTACTGAAAAATATGTTTTAAAAAAACAACAAACGTCTAGGCATGGAAAAAAAACACTTGGCAAAGCAATAGGAACAACATCATAAAACAAAGAATTTAAGTCACGTGTGCATGCATGCATGTGCGCATATGTGCAGCCGCACGTACACGTGATCCCAGTATTTTCCAGTATTTTATTTCCTAAGTCAAGACACTTCAAGACAAAAAGCCTTTACCATGATACTGTTTTACATCAACTCAGATCAGACATGGCACAAATTGAACGAAAGAAAAAGACGGCTGGGATTCAAGATATGTCTAGGCTTAGGTGGTTTGGAAAGACAAACTCTTCTTAGAGGGTTCCAGGGAAAAGAGGGAGACAGGGAAGGGGGAGAGAATGAAGCGAGAAGAGGGGATGACGAAGGGACAAGGAGGTAGGAGGGAGGGGGGGGGGGGCAGTGGAGCAGGAACGAAGTCAGCAAGACATTGAAAGAAAAATCATTAATTCCAAGTAGTTTGGAAGCCTTCCTCTTCATGTATAATGCTAAGACTTTCCAACGTCTGGCTTCTGCTAACTGATTTTCTTCTCTCTCTCTCTTCTCTCTCTCCTCTCTCTCTCTCTCTCTCTCTCTCTCTCTCTCTCTCTCTCTCTCTCTCTCTCTCTCCTCTCTCTCTGTTGGGGTGTGCATGCACATGTGAGTGTGCACGTGTGGATTTTTAGTAAATCGGGGTGAGATATGCATGCATATGCACGCATGTATACACACACACACGCGCCTATCTGTTTGTATGTGAATATGTTCACACGCGAGTGCGAGCTTGTGCGTACGCGTATATGAATGTATTTACAAGCATGAGGTTTGCGTGTGCGTCGTGCGTGCGTGCGCGTGCGCACGCGCGCGTGTGAGTGTGTGTGGTGTAGCCTCTGTGTTGTTGTGTGTGAGAGTGAGATGAGAGAGAGAGAGAGAGAGAGAGGAGAGAGAGAGAGAGAGGAGAGAGAGAGAGAGAGAGAGAGAGAGAGAAGGAGGGGGGGGGGGGAAGGTGTGCGTGCTTGTGTGGCTGTGTGTTAGCACGCGCGCTTGCTTAGTTTTCTGTTTTAATCCTAGTTTTTAAAAAGTGAAAAAGAAATGGAAACGAAAGGAAATCTGAAAGACATGCCTGACCCTCTCATCAAAATCGGAAAAGGAAAGGGTAATGGGAAGATGCCCCTCTGCTAACCTCCCCCCCCCCCAACCCCCAACCCCGTCTCTCCAATCCCGCAACACTTCCCCCCCCCTCCCCTCCTCTCCTATCCCCCCTCCCCCCAACCACCACTGCCAGCGGAGCTGTAAGCACAGGTCATCTCTCATAGCTGTCAACCAGTTTGCTGGAGATGTGGTGGCGATCGATCCATCGATTGATGGCCCGGCTTCTTTCTCTCGCTTAGAGACACCCCCCCCCCCCTCTCTCTCCTCTCTCTCTCTCAACCTCTGCACTTCCCTGATATTGCAAAAATGCCCATCTGTCCCTCTGCCCATCATTCTATCCGTCGATCTCTCTGCTTATTTGTGTGTCTGTCTGTATGCCTGTCCCCCTCTGTCTATCTGTCTTGTGTGCTTGTCAGTCTGCGTCTCTGTCTGTCTGTTCAGCAGTGCGCGTTAGGCTCGTGCTATTCAGGAGAGTAATCAAACACTGAGCATCTGGAGACGGGACTGTGAATCTATGGAATGGGGGGATTAGTTCTTTTTTACGTTACGCTTGTGCCCAAATCAGCATAGCGGACAGACAGGAGAGGGGTGAAAAAAACGATGATAAAGTGGCACTTTATATATATATATATATATATAGTATAGAGAGAGAGAGAGAGAGAGAGAGAGAGAGAGAGAGAGAGAGAGAGAGAGAGAGAGGAGAGAGAGAGAGAGAGAAGAGAGAGAGAGAGAGAGTCAGAACATCACTGCCTGAATATAATACTTCCGGGTTGTTGCTATTACTGTTGTTTGTTTATTTGTCTATCTGTTTATGGCCTTTTGTCGCTGTTTTTATTGACAAAAATTACTGATTATGCACAGCATGAAATTTCAAGATCTAAAATGTACAAGAAAAGGCATGATACTGCGCCAACAAAGTGCAGGTCCAGAATTTACATATCATGCATACAAAAGAGAGAAAAAAAGATTCTCGGGAGAAAAAATGTTTTGGAATACGTATAAGTGGCATTAACTGAAACATTAAGAAAGAAACTGAAAGCAAGAAATCAGCGACAAATAGAAATATAAAAAAAAGCAAAAGTGACAGGAAAGGGGGAATCTTTTAGAATACATTTTAGCCATGATTTACAAATCAGGAAAAGTCGGACAACCACGTCAGGCAAACTGTTTGAATGTAACAATAATCTGCATTTAGTTTCCACTGATACACATAATTATATCTATCGGATGAGACTATAAACAAAAGCCCCGTGTGCGAACGCACGCAAACATCTTGCACACACGTTAAAAACCCGTTCCACCTTTCGAAAGAGCAGGAGCGGATGACAACAAAATATTTAAAACAACAACAACAACCAGTATGCACACAGATGTCGTGTTTAACACCATCCCTGGGGAAAAATCGGGGAGTTGGAGTCCCTAGGGTGGTTCGGGGCTGTAGGACTAATATTATGGTAACGTTCTGGCGGCTCCTGTGACGGCACTAGGAACAGGCGCCTTTCCAGCAGACCATTCCAGCGACGTGGAGAGGGATGGTGTGTGTGTGTGGGGGGGGGGGGGGGGGGGGGGGGGTCTGCTGCATGGGTAACAGCTTGCCCTCCGTAATTCTTGCCCAGGCTTTGCGCTCTAGAGCATATATATAACCTCTGCACTTCCCTGATATTGCAAAAAAATTGGTAATATATATATATATATATATATATATATATATATATATATATATATTATATATATATATATATATTTTATATATATAATGTATCTATAATTTTCTTATATATATAAATATATATATATCTATCTATCTATCTATCTATCTATCTATCATATATATATATAATATATATATATATATATATATATATATATATATATATATATATATATATATATATATATATAATAATATATACTAATATATATATACCAATGGTGAGAGTTTTACGTATGGAGGGCCCTTTTTGCCCACCGTTAAGGTAGCTGCATTCTGACATTGATGATGGTGTCTAAACGCGACACTGTGCACGCATTTGCGTTTCTTAAATTTCTTTTCTGTTCATACTGGCAGGAAACACCTACTCTTCCGAAATGGGGAACTGGCTCTATTCATTCTTTTATTTCGAGGATAATGGAAAAAGCACACGTGTGCTTTTTTTACATCCAGAGCCCGTGTGTATGCAATTTTGTTAATGTTGTCATCCGTTCCCACCAGCACACAATGGCCTACTCTTCCGAAAGAGGAACGGGTTTTAACGTGTGTGCAGGATGTTCTGCGTGCGTTCGCACACAGGACCTCGGTTTATAGTCTCATCCGAAGGACTTTTGGTGGGAGTGGAGTGGGCACTGATGTTAACTCCAGAGGACAAATCCTCTTGAACGAAATTCGAACCCTGGTCAGCAGATCACGAGCGCATCACTCTGACCACAAGGTTATCCTGTCCCCCGCCTCCCCCTCCCCCCCACCCCCATTGCCCTGTCTTGCTCTGCTCTGCCTTACCCTACCATGCCCTGTCGATCTGGGGTGTACCGTTCCATGCTAAACCAGACAAGATTAGACTGCATTACACTCTCCTGCACCCCACTCCACTGCACTCTTCTCCACTCCATTCTTTTCTACTCCCCTCCATTCTATTCCACTCTACTCCACTCACTTCCACTCCATTCCACTTCACTCCACTCTATTCCACTTTACTCAACCTACTCCCTTCCACTCCACTCCGATCCATCCAACTCCACATTCTACTCTCCTCCACTGCATTCCTTTCCATTCTACTCCCCTTCACTCTACTCCATTCCACGCTTTCTACGCTACCCTACTCCACCCCACACAAAACCTCACTTTACTCTACACTACTCTCACTACTGACATAATTTTATACTTTGATCGTCCATATCCTCCGAACAAAAATTCTTCATACCATCATTTCAAAACTAGAGCAAAACGAAACCCAAAACAGACGTGATAAATCTCCATACAAAGTGATGACCTACTATACTATCAGTACTACGACCCACACTCCGTAAAAAAAAAAAAATGGTGACACATCAATAACATGAGACAGAAATGAAATGAGGGACCGGGGAGGGAAGGGGGTAGGGGGAGGAGAGGGATAGGGGGGGGGAGGAGTGGGGGGATAGGGAGGTGAAAATGAGGGTGAGGATTCTGGAAGGAGCGACGTGTGGCAGAAAGGTGGAGGGAGGGGGGAGGGGTTGGCTGATAATTTACCTGACAGGTCTGGAGGCGACTGACTGTAAGCGTCAGCAGACGGAAGGAAACTGACGGGCAGTCTGTGTAGCAGTGGAGATGCCGCAGCCGATCGATTCATCGATCAATAGCCGGTTTGGTTTGGGTTATTTTCTTTCTTTCTGAGCCTGGGGAGTCCTTCTGTCTGTCTGTCTGTCTGTCTGTCTGTCTGTCTGTCTGTCTGTCTGCCTGCCTGTCTGTCTGTCTGTTTGTCTATCAGTGTATCTACGCTTTGTTTGATATTACCGACAACAACAAAAAGATAAAGCAAAATAATCATTTTTAAAATCAGAAAAGAAGAAGAGAAGAGGATCAGGACCCTGTGTATGTTTATATGCCTGATCTCTGTTTTTGTCTGTTTTGTCTGGGTCTCTGGTTTTTCTCTGTCTGTCTGTATCCCCCCCCCCCCCCTTCTCTCTCTCTCTCTCTCTCTCTCTCTCTCTCTCTCTCTCTCTCTCTCTCTCTCTCTCTCTCTCTCTCTCTCTCTCTCTCTCTCTCTCTGCGCAAGTGTCTCTGCACTTGATGTTTCTAGAAAGAGAGGGAAGAAGTGGGGGGGGGGGGGGGATGTGGGTCTATCTATGTGTCTATGTTTGTCTCTGTCTCTCTTTCTATCAGTCTGTGTCTGTGTTTTTCTATTTCTTATCTGTTTTGTTCTCTGTCCCTCTTTTTTTTTCTATGTCTGTCTGTCTGTCTGTCTGTCTGTCTGTCTTCTGTCTGTCTCTCTCTCTCTCTCTCTCTCTCTCATTTCTCTCTCTTCTGTCTGTCTTCTGTTTTCTGTCTGTTTTGTCTGTCTGTCTGTCTGTCTGTCTGTCGTCTGTCTGTCTTCTTCTGTCTGTCTGTCTTCTTCTGTCTTCTCTCCTCTCTCTCTCTTCTCTCTCTCTCTCTCTCTCTCTCTCTCTCTCCCTCTCTCTGATTTTCTCTATATTTTTGTCTGTCGGTCGGTCTCTGTCTCTCTGTCTCCCTCTCTCACCCCTCTTCCTCTCTCCCTCCCTCTCTCCTAAACACGCAGCCGACCTTGACTAGTTCTCTAATGAAGCCGAGTTATTGAACCTTACAAATCTGGAAGCGAAATTGCCTCTCAGGAAATAGGAAGAGAGAACAAGGGCTGCCCTTAGAATACTTTCTGATTTTTTCTTAGCTTTTTTCCCCCCTCCAGTTCCTTGGCTAGAGAGCTCTCGAGGTTCACCAATGGGGAGGTTTCTGCGTAAGTGATCATTTTTACCCACCTTTAAGGTAACTCCCAGTTCCGACTTAGGGGATATGTTTGAACACGACACCTGTGTGCATGCTGTTATGTTTTTTTTACAATTTTTTTTTTTTATCATCCGCTCTAACCGGTACAATTAACTTACTCTTGCAAAATGTAGAACGGGTTTCAACTTGCGCGCAAGATGCTTGCGTGTGTTCCACACACACGGGGCCTCGGTTTAATTAATAGTCTCATCGGGGTATTGGAGTCGGAACTGATGGTAAGTCCAGGGGACAAAATCCCCTTGAACGGCCGTCGCGTTTGGGTGGTACATAGTGGCTCGAACCCAGGCTTGAGACAGAGACAGAAAGAAACAGAGAAGAAGACAGAGACGAAGACAGACACACAGAGAGGGACACACAGAGAGAGAGACCAACACAGACAAGATCGGGAAGCAGGGGGAAAGAAAGAGAGAGAGAGACAGAGAGAGAGAAGACAGACAGACAGACAGACAGACAGACAGACAGACAGACAGACAGACAGACAGACACACACACACACACACACACACACACACACACACACACACACACACACACACACACACACACACAGAGCCAGACACACAGAGCCAGCCAGACAAACAGAGAGACACAGACAGAACGAACATTATGCCGGTGGAGGTAACGCAATTAACAACGATTCCTCAACGGGCATATTACATTCAATTTAATCCTTCACACTCTCCCACTCACACCAGGCAAACAAACTCTCAAGAGATATCAAAACATCCAATAAAGTATAGCCCGGGGAAGGAGGGTGGGGATGGGGGGGGGGGGGGGCGCTTCATTAATTGAAGTGCTTCTCAAGCCCACTCGCATATTTATCATTATATATAATCCAGTTTCTCTCAGACTCTAAACTCACCTGGAGTAAACATGCTCAAGTGGGGGGCGAATCAGGCCTTCAGCTACGCTTGGTCCTAATGAGCGATCGATACTGCCGACCAAGCCCGAATTAGAGTGTTTGTGAAGCAGATGTTTTATTAATTTTTATTTAATTTTGTTTTTTGGATGAATGTTACTGTATTCTTCCTTGTTGTTTATTCGTGATGCTTGTAGAGAGGATTATAGTAAGCTAGTTTGTGTGTTGTGGTATCATCATCATCATCATCATCATCATCATCATCATCATCATCATCATAATAATGATATGCATCTATAGAATTTGTGTTAAATTTTAATGACTGTATGGGGACATTAAGTGTGTGTGTATGTGTGTCTATGTGTGTGTGTCTGTGCACGCGCGCGGTTTGTGTATGTGTGCATGCATGCGCACATGCACGTGCGCTGTGTGTGTCTACGTGCGTGCGTGTGTACGTGCGCTGTGTGTATGTGTGTGCGTGCATCCTAGCGTGCGTGCATGTGTATGTGTTTGTAGGTTTGTGTGCGCGTGCGTGCGTGGTGGTGTGTGTGTGTGTGTGTGTGTGTGTGTGGTGTGTGTGTGTGTGTGTGTGTGTGTGTGTGTGTGTGTGTGTGTGTGCATGTGTTCGTAGGTTTGTGTGCGCGTGCGTGTGTGTATTTATGTGTGTGTGTGTGCATGTGTATGTGTTCGTAGGTTTGTGTGTGTGCGTGCGTGCGTGTGTGTGTGATTGTGAAAAACCAGGAAAGTTAAGTTTTCGACAGCAAAGGATCACAGAAGGTCAGAGACCCTGGTGCCATGACAGGGAAGCCACTGTAGAGACGGATTTTCTTTCTCTTTTTGTTGTTTTTGTGTGTTTTTTTCGGCAATGTATAGAACAGAGTTTTAAAAGTTTTGTCACACAAATCAGTGCTTATAGACACTAAGAGTGAAAAAAGATCGACACACACTATTTAAATGTCAGAGAGAGAGAGAGAGAGAGAGAGGAGAGAGAGAGAGAGAGAGAGAGAGAGAGAGGAGAGAGAGAGAGAGAGAGAGAGAGAAGGAGAGAGAGAGAGTTTGCTACTACTACTTCTCCTCACTCTTCCTCTTCCTCCGCCTCCTCCTACTGCTACTACCACCACCACCACCACCACTACTATTACTACTACTACTACTACTACTACTACTACTACTACTACTACTACTACTACTACTACTATTACTGCTGCTTCTCCTACTACTCCTACTACTCTTCCTACTCCTACTACTTCTACTTCTCCTCTTCCTACTACTACTACCTCTACTACTACTACTCACTACTTCCAACATTGCTTCTACCTCTATCACTACAACTACTAACGACCACTACTACTTCTACTACTTCTTCTACTTCTTCTTCTACTGCGACTGATATTTCCACTACTACTGCTGCCGCTGATATTGATGCTGTTACAACAACAACAACTACTACTATTACTACTACTACTACTACTACTACTACTACTACTACTACTACTACTACTACTACTATTACTGCTGCTTCTCCTACTACTCCTACTACTCTTCCTACTCCTACTACTTCTACTTCTCCTCTTCCTACTACTACTACCTCTACTACTACTACTACTACTTCCAACATTGCTTCTACCTCTATCACTACAACTACTACGACCACTACTACTTCTACTACTTCTTCTACTTCTTCTTCTACTGCGACTGATATTTCCACTACTACTGCTGCCGCTGATATTGATGCTGTTACAACAACAACAACTACTACTATTACTACTAACTACTACTACTACTACTACTACTACTACTACTACTATTACTACTACTACTACTACTACTGCTACTACTACTACTACTACTACTTACTACTGCTGTTGCTGCTGCTGCTTCCACTACTTCCACTTCTTCCACTACTACTGCTGCAGCTGCTGTTGTTCCTGCTGTTGCTCCTGCTACAACTGCTACTGCTACCTCTACACTTGCTACAAAGCCTTTCGTGCTATTACTGCTACTGGTGTTTTGTCTCCCACGGAAGAGTTTAGTTTCTTAAGCTATTTAACCGTATAGTTGTTTTTTTCTGATTTTTCTCTAGTGGTTTTAGCAATGTGATCTGGTATATAATCTCAATCATTTTCGAATAAACTGATATCGAACAATAGAAGAAAAGTTATAACACACACACACACACACACACACACACACACACAAACACACAACACACAACACACACACACACACACACACACACACACACACACACACACACACACACACACACACACACATACACAGTGCCATGACGTAGGATTTCCCCCCTCGAGGCCAGTGAACTTGTTATTGCCGTGGCCTGTGTATTGTATAGCAGAATTAAGCAGACATTCGGAGCGACGGGAAAGTCTGGTGGTTAGAGCGTTGCGCTCGTGATCTGACGACATAGGATCGATCCTAGGTCATTTTCATTTTCGAATAAACTGACATTGAACAATATAAACGTGTGGGGCATATGCCATTCTACACGCTTTTATGTCTGTGTACAATACAAGCCATCTCTACAAATTTCCTCTCTACCACTGTCTGCTTTCAGGCATTCAAGAGATGCAAATTTATATATATATATATATATATATATATATATATATATATATATATACATATATATATATAATATATATACATATAATATATATGTGTTGTGTGTGTGTGTGTGTGTGTGAGAGGAGAGAGAGAGAGATAGAGTGTGCGTGTGTGTGTGTGTGTGCGCGCGCATGCGTTCCTGCCTGTATGTATGTGTGGGGCATGCCATTCTACACGCTTTTATGTTAGTGTACAATACAAGCCATCCCTACAATTTTCCTCTCTACCACTTTCTGCTTTCAGACATACAACAAGAGATGCAAATGTCGTCATTCTGCAGAAGCCGATTTGCAATTCCTATCAACAGCCGTTGTGGAGGAAACCTCGTTCAGATTAAGCTTGGAATCTGCAAAAGTGTGAACGCTATTAACAGCACTTTATTCTACCAGGACAGGCACCCACGCATTGACTTATTGGTAAGTGGAAGGGTTATGTGTCCACCTATACAGAGACGGTCGGGTTTTTTTTCTGACAAGAAGACATTTTAAGTTAAAATTAACATTTTTATGGTCCTCGGTCTTGTTAGTTACTTCTACACAAACACACACCCCAAACACAATAAAGGAGGGAGAGAGGGGGGGCCTAAACATGCATGCACTGTGCGCTATATACACACACACCACACACACACACACACACACACACACACACACACACACACACAACACACACAGAAGCAGCATGCCTATCACGCGCTAACACACAGCACACACGCACGCACACACACCACACACACACACACACACACACACACACACACACCACACACCACACTCCCACCACACACACACACACACATACACACACACTCCCTTCACCCCCCCCCCCCCCCCCACACCCCACACACACACACATACATACACACACCCTCCCTCCTCTAACGAAAAGAAACACAATCTTCAAAAATATGGCTATATTCCGCGAGTGTATACACACAGCAGACTGTTACAAACCATTGAAGAGTACCACTCCACACGGCTGCTAAGGAATGGCCGAGCACTGAACCGCTGTTTATTACTTTACTGGTTATTCTATACATCAAAACACCACAACTCTTTCGCAGATTGGTGCCAGAAATCCTAGGGTCAGGATCCTGCGAGACCTCATCTTCATGATGGGGCGCCATGGCGGTAATATGCCAGACTTCTAATCATAGGATTCTTGAAAGCACAGGGCAGGAGTTCAAATCTTTGGTGCTGCTGATGGATGATAAATTCAAATGGGGGGGGGGGGGGGGGGGTGTTGTTGTTTTTTTCACAATCTTCCAAGCCAACTTATACACAGATCAGCCATTTTCTTGCTTTTGTCCTTCTGTTTGCACGTACTGAAAAGTACACAGAAGAGTAGGCCATTGTGTGCCGATGGGGATGGATGACTATTTATAAAGCTACATAGACACGGGTGATTGGATGTTAAAAAAGATAAAGAAGAAGGAAAAAGAAAAAAGCACACGAGTGGTTTCCACATTAAAAAATTACAGTTCATAGGTACATTCTAACAAAGCATCTCACAAACTTGATCAGTCAAAAAGATAAAATGTCTAATCGTTGTTTTTAAGCTATTCGTATGTAGTGCTCCGCATTAAAAAAGACAGTCAAGGTTACACTGCAAAAGCCTCTGAAATCATTGATGTGGAAGAGAAGTGTACAGAGAATTCTTGAGAGTGACCCAAAGCACCCAAAGAGACCCTCCACTGCAAAGGTGAGGGCGCTCATTGCTTAATTTAATGCCCCCCCCCCCCCTAGGCCTCTGGCATAAGAGAAAAACATAAAGCGCTGCGGTATGTGTGTGTGTGTGTGTGTGTGTGTGTGTGTGTGTGTGTGTGGTGTGTGTGTGTGTGTGTGTGTGGTGTGTGTGGTGTGTGTGTGTGTGTGTGTGTGTGTGTGTGTGGTGTGTGTGTGGTGTGTGTGTGTGTGTGTGTGTGGTGTGTGTGGTGTGAACCCAGGAATGCCTGAACATCAAAGAATCAAAGGTCAGAGACCTTTCACTGTGACTAAGAACCTCTCAAGGAGACAGTGTTGTTTGTTGGTTGGTTTGGGGTTTTTTGTTGTTTTTTGGAAAACTATTTATGAAACAGTTTTGAATTAAGCCTTGTCACTCAAATCAGCGATTATGGACACTAAGAGAGAGACAGTAAGATCAACGTGGATTGGAATGTCGCAGAGAGAGAGAGACAGAGAGACAGAGAGACAGGAAAGGATGAGCAGAAGAGAGAGCGACAGACAGACACACAGACAGACAGACAGACAGACAGAAAGCTGTTGTTACTACTACCATTGCAACTACAGCTGCTGTTGCTGCTGCTACATTTACTACTACTATTACCACTGCACGCATGCATGTCGTACACCCTACACCCTCTACCTCTCTCTCTCTCTCTCTCTCTCTCTCTCTCTCTCTCTCTCTCTCTCTCTTCTCTCTCTCTCTCTCTCTCTCTCTCTCTTCTCTCTCTCTCCAGTGACATGGGATTTTCCCCCTGGGGGCCAGTTAACCAATGTCATTGCTCTTGTCAGTTAGACAGTTGAGAATTGAAATTTTGTCAGAGGACAATAACTAAAAACGATCGCACCTAGCCCCCAAGTCAATGCCCCCTTCACAAACAGAACTAGAGCAATTTTCAGATAGCAATGTCACAGAAAAGAGAACGGGCTAAGGGCAAGAAAGAAAAGATAGTGACATGAGAAACAAATGGGATTGTGTGAGATGCGTCCTACTTTGTCAACTTTTGTTCGATACAATTTTCCTCCTCAACTCCTTACAACATTGGAAGCGTAACGCTAAGATGGTTGCCCCAAATTCAAGATTTGGTGTTGAATAATATTTTTGTATGTCAGTTTAGACAATGTGTCCGTGTTTTCTTCCCTTTACATTCTTTTGTTTCGGGTTTTTTGTTTTTGTTTAGTTTGTTCATTTGTTTTCTGGTTGGGGTTTTTTGTTTCTTTTTTTTTTTTTTTTGGGGGGGGGTTAGATTTTCTTCTTTTTTTTTTTTGGGTGGGAGTCTGCATGCGTAGGGGTGTGTGTGTGTGTGTGTGTGTGTGTGTGTGTGTGTGTGTGTGTGTGTGTGTGTGTGTGTGTGTGTGTGTGTGTGAATCAATGCATGCATGTATGTGGATGTGCGTGCATTTGCGCTTGCATGTGTATCGGTATCAACCTCTTATGCTCACCTGTGTGCGAAACTATAGCTGCTATGTACGAAACTAGAATAAACAGGTGGCTCCGGAAGTTACTTGGTTTACCGCACGTTGCACCCAAAATGAACACGCGGTCTTGTCAAAATAATATGTTTCGAGTCTGAATGCAGTATGAACTGAGTCTGTGTGCAAGCCAGAAGCCATTACAGCATGCACGTATGCAGGAGTGCAGGAGTATACAAGTGTCTATATAAAGCAAACTACCTTTACAACTTTTATCTCTCCCTACCACTTTCTGCCCTCAGACAAACTACAAGAGATGCAAATGCGTCATTCTGCAGAAGCTGATTTGCAATTCCTATCAATAGCCGTTGGGGGAAGGTTTCTTCAGATTCAGCTGCAATCTATGAAACTGTGACTGATATCCACAGCACTTCATTTAGCCAGGACCTGCAGCCACGCAATTCGCCTATTTCTAACAAGAGAAAAGGCTATGTGTCCATATATAGGCCACTCGCGTCTTGAATGTTGCAACAACTTTGAGGGCTGTTACAGGTTGTAACTGTGTCCAGATATAGGCTACTCGCGTCTTGAATGTTGCAACAACTTTGGGGGATGTTACCGGCTGTAACTACAACAGCTGAGTTGCATGTTCAACATTTTCTGTATATCACAGACTTTGCCACCGGGGAAAAAATGAGACCTCAAGTGTTGTAGAGCTTTAGGTTTTCTCGAAAAATATATTCGAAGTTATGCTGTACATTTCCGTAAAGTCTTAGGCTTTGCCAGCCACTCCTTTACAAACACCTCCCTCACTCCTCCTCCCCCCCCCCCTCTCCTCACCTCCCAACACGCACAGAGATCGATGCACACCGATGCGTGGACATGCCCCATCTCCTAACAAAAGAAACGTGATCTTTCAAAAACATGCCTGTTTTCCCTCGTGTAAACACACAGCGGAAAGTTACAGCCAGGGGAGCGCCGCTGTACCCAGCTAAGGAATGGCCGAGCTGGCACCGGAATGCATGCTGTTTATTACTTTGCTGGCTATTCTAGATAGCAAACCCCACAACTCATTTGCTGATGGGTGCCAGAGATCCTAGGGTCTGAATTCCTCCAGCACCTCACGTACATGATGAACATAATAATAGCTGAGTGGATAAGGCAGCGGACTGCTAATCGTAGTCAGTGGTCCTGGTGGCACAGGACGTGAGTTCAAATCTTTGTGCTGCCGCTTGGCTGATAAATTCCCGGTTAGGGGATTGTCATAATATCTGAAATCAACTTACACATAGATCAACTAGTGAATTGCTTGCTTCCTTTGATATTATGCATACTGAAAAAGAGGCATGTATGTGTTTTGTTAAATCAATGGATGTTTAATTAGCTTCATCCCCGAAGTCAGAATGCAGCTACCTTAAAGGTAGGGGAAATGGTCGCATGTGACCACTGGTGAACCTCGATACGCTAGTCAAGGAATGAAACGATTCTGTCTTCAAAATTGATTTGTTTGGAATACTGAAAAAGAGAAGAAAAAAAACCTGCCCCCACATTCATTCACCTCCCCCCCCCCCAACCCCCCAATCCTGTAAAATGTTAACACTTTGTAGGCTGAGGACTGACCACACAAACTTCATACCCAACCAGCACCCGAGGCCTTACCAGCGACAGTGCGTGACAGATTTCCTCAATCATCTGTTAAAGGCACTTTTCGGCAGACAAAGCGAAGTATATATGGAATATTGTGTATATATTGACACCTCCAAACAACTTTATACCCACCCACCCACCCCCACCCACCCACCACCCCACACACACTACCACCACCACCACCACCGCCAAAAAAAATAATAATTTGTCATTGCAAATTGTACATATTACAAAGGTCAAACTCAAGTTCAACTTTGATTTCAAATACTTTGTCAGCTCAAAACAGATAAATTCACGTAAGCTACAGAAAAATTTAAACATTAAAGGATAACAATAAATAGCAAGCACGTCATCACAAGAGCTTACGGCACCATACAAGACCAACGCATTTCGTCCTCTGATGGATGTGTCCAAAAGATATTTTCCCAGCCACAGAAGTCGCCGTTTGCCCTTGACCTAAAGTCAAGGTTACACCGCAAAGGTCCCCGAGTTAATTAGTCGTGGGAAGAGAGGCATGAATACAATTCCTTAGAGCAACCAAAGGCAGAGGTTCTGGCACACTGTAAAAGGTAATGAATGGCCACTGCTAAATGTAATAAACACCTGGCAAAGTATGTGGCACTGGAGAAAAGGTGTCAAAGTCAAAGTCAAATTTTTATTTACAGATGGTACATTGAGTAAGCAAAACACTCGCTTTTTTTCATCAAGCAATCTACAAAAGAAAAGTATGTAAGAAAATGAAAAAGAAAAAATCAACAATAATGACAACAACAACGATTACAGCAATAAAGAGGGCTGAAATGATGAAAATCTCAGAAAATTAGCCAACTACACACACATCAACCAAAATTTTAGTATATCAATAAGCTAATATTGCTATATATATTGCAATATGCTAATATTGCACATGTATCTGTGTTGGTGTGTGTGTGTGTGTGTGTGTGTGTGTGGTGTGTTGTGTGTGTGTGTGTGTGTGTGTGTGTGTGTGTGTGTGTGTGTGTGTAAAATACACTTTAAAGTCACGATAGACTTCTCTGCGTGAAATTCGGGCTGTTCTCCCCAGGGAGAGCGCGCCACCACGAGAACAACGCTAACCGTTTTCTTATTTTGGTTTGGTTTGGTTTGGTTTGGTTTGGTTTGGTTTGGGTTTTTTTACATTCGTTTTTCTGTATACATGTGTATTTGTTTTTGTTGTGGGTTTTTTTTTATAAGAGTGGCTTTTTTTCTACAGAATGTTGCCAGGGACAACTCTTGTTGCCATGGGTTCTTTTCGTCACTAAATGTGTGTTACACATGGGGCCTTGGCTTATCGTTTCGTGTGTGTGTGTGTGTGTGTGTGTGTGTGTGTGTGTGTGTGTGTGTGTGTGTGTGTGTGTGTGTGTGTGTGTGTGTGTGTGTGTATTTTTAACGATACACAGAACTTTCTTGTCACACAGATCAGCCATTATAGACACTAAGAGTCAGAAAGATTAACATGCTATTTTGAAATGTCAGAAACCTGAGGGGGGAGAGAGAGAGGGAGGGAAGGAGAGAGGGAGGGGGGGAGAGACAGACAGACAGACAAACAGACACAGACACAGAGACTGGAGAGACAGACAGACAGACAGACTGATTGACTGACTGACAGTTTGAGACAAGAGACAGACAGAGAGACAAACAGAAAGAAAGAGATGTATGGAGACAGAGACAGAAAGATAAAGAGAGAGAGACAGAGACAGTCAGACAGAAAGGGAGAGACAAAGAGAGAGAGACTGAGAGAGAGAGAGAGAGAGAGAGAGAGAGAGAGAGAGAGAGAGAGAAGAGAGAGAGAGAGAGAGAGAGAGAGAGAGAGGGGGGGGGGGGGGTTGTTACTACTACTACTACCACTACTATGCAACTACTACTGTTGCTACTGTTGACGTTCCTACTGCTGCTGCTACAACAACGACTAAAACCAACTGCTGCTGCGACTGCTGCTGCTGCTGCTATGTTTCTACCCCGACACACATACCACTACACTGCTAAATGGCTGCCACCAATGTTAGCATATATCATTTTGTCATTGTCTTAGAGACACGAAAGGCATTACGCTGTTTTCGGCTGCTGCATTTGCTGCAGAGGTTACTACAACTACACCTACCACTACTCTACTCTTACTACTGTTCCTATTTTTAGTATTGTGTTGTTTCTCGAAAAAGGAAAGAAATCAATCATTGTTTTTGGTTGTTGGCCCACTTTTTTCTTCTTTAGTATTTGAATGTATACGAGGTTAAATCCGCTCGACATAAGCTGATATTAACCCACAGAAAATCCTCAAAATTGGAATGCCGCTACCTTATTGGTGGGCAAACGGTCGCCCACGCAGAATCTTACCATTGGTGAATCTTGGAGCTCTAGTCGAGGAACAAAATCACAAACAATTAAAAATTTTAAAAAAATTCGCCGCGCGCGCGCGCGCGCACACACACACACACAAACATTCAAACACACACACACACACACATTCAAAAATTAAAAACACACACACGCACGCACGCACGCACGCACGCACGTACGCGCGCGCGCGCGCGCGCGCGCACACACACACACACACCACACACACACACACACACACACCGTGGCGCGATGTGTTCCTTCCTTCCCCATTCCCCCCCACCCCCCATCTCCGGCCAATGAACCGATGTTATTGCTGTGGTCATTGTATAGCTAGATTAAACAGTCCAGAATTGAAACAGTCTCGGGGGACAGATAGTAATGATCGAACAGTCAGTCACACTAAAGTCTCAGAGTTCATGCCCGCTTAGCTGCCTCTTTTTCTTCTTCTTCTTCTTCTTCTTCTTCTTCTTCTTCTTCTTCTTCTTCTTCTTCTTTTCCTCTTCTTCTTCTTCCTCTCCACCTCCTCCTCATCTTTTTCTTTTTCTTCTTCTTCTTTTTCGTCGAGCACACAGACAACAACTTTTGTTGTCGGTCATATGAGCGAAAATGCCTTGCTCTATCATTAAGCGCATGATAAGTCAGGCCCAGCGCATCCGATTTTCGGTGTGGGAGGGAACTGTTATTGTTTTTTCAAGACAAACGTCCGTTAGACGGACACTACAGTCACCAAAAAGAAGTTTCTTGGGAAGTTATCATCTTTAAAACCATTTTGGGGGGGGGGGGGGGGGCAGGAGAATGGACCAAAAATGCAGAAAAATCGACAAGACGGGGGTAACAGAAAAAAAGGAACCAGGCAGAAACAAAAGAGAGGGTTAGAAAAGATGGAATTTCTTGCACATAATTTCCTGAAGGTGCGGGATTCAATTTATACTGACAGGCCTCCCGGCATCCCCTTGAAGGAGTCCGTATAGAACAGAATGTATTTAACATCATTGTCAAGAGTTCTTTTTTTTTTTAGTAAAGAAAACACTACAAAGAAAAGATAGACATTGATTGACATTAAAAAAAGAAAAGAAACGGTTGTTGAAATAGATGCCTGCTGTATAAACTTTGTTCAATGTAACTTTGCTCTATTATTTTTTTTTAATATTTAAAAGCACAATGATAAGGAGGCTGTTTCAAATTCAAATTTCGGTGTTTAAGGATATTTTTTACTGTTAGTCTTTCTTCTTCTTCTCTTGTTCGCTTTTTTACACTATCAGATGTGTCTGGGAAAAATAATGGCATGTTCCTTTCCAGCTCCTCTCGTGGGCCGTACAGCTTGGTTTGCAGTTATGTCCGTGGGGGGTCACAATCTTCCTCAGGCCGCTGTATAGTGTGTACTTTT
>CM060320.1:24258577-24263577 GCA_030674155.1 Stramonita haemastoma
TCTTTTATATGATTATTTTTCTTGTGTTGCTGTTTGGTAATGTGATTTTTTCATGTTTTACTGATGTGATTCTTTGCATGCATATTTACAAGAACAGATTATAAGAATAGGCTTCTCTAATATAATTTGTTTAATATTTTACTGATAGTTTAAATACGCATGTCTAGGAAGGACTGTGGCAGGATGGTTAAGACGTTCGCCTGCCAATTGTAAACCGTGAGTTTCTGGGTTCGTACCCAGCTCGCCCTTTCTTCCAAGTTTGACGAAAAAATCGAACTGAATGTCAAAGTCATTCGGATGAGACTATAAACCGAGGTCCCGTGTGCGAACGCACGCAGAACATCTTGCGCACACGTTACAATCCCGTTCCGCCTTTCGGAAGAGCAGGCCATTGTGTGCCGTAGGAGCGAATGACAAAATTATTATTTAAAAAAACCAGCATGCACACAGTGTTGTGTTTAGACACCATCCCTGAGGGGGAAAAAAATAATGGGTAGGCGCTGCACTTGTGGCGACGCGCTCTCCCCGGGGAGAGCAGCCCGAATTTCACGCAGAGAAATCTGCTGTGACATAAAGTGGTATAAAATAAAATAAAATGTTTTCAAGAACAGAGCGTAAGACCAGGCTCTGTCTAAAATCTTTCTCCTTGCATACTAATAATCATTCATTCATTTATTCTCTCTCTCTCTCTCTCTCTCTCTCTCTCTCTCTCTCTCTCTCTCTCTCTCTCTCTCTCTCTCTCTGTCTCTGTCTCTCTCCCCTTGTACATTTTCCTCCACAAAAGAGACAATCTTAGCTCAAAACACACCTTATTTCTACTGACCAGAACCACAACAGCTTAGGTTAACGTTGATGCCGCAGTTGTTGCTGCTGCTGCTGCTGCTGTTATTGTTGTTGCTGCTGCTACTACTGTTGCTGGTGATGGTGACGGTGGCAGTTGTGGTTTTTGTTGTTGTAGAGTGACTTCAGACTCAAAAGGGATAACCATTTACCTCGATTGATTTCTGGTACAAAACTCATCAACGAACTGAGGACGATGCGATCTGACTACAATCTTAAAAAACTCCCCGTTTACAGAAGAACGAGAAAGCAATTCTCCAACTAACCCCCCCCGCCCCCAAATTACTTTTATTTTCTAAACCAACAAAATCATTGTCTTGACCCTATCTAGACTCGTGGGACGTAATTTTGAGTAGCAGAGAGAGAGAGAAAGAGAAGAAAAAGAAGAAAGACAGCGAGATGGCAATTAGGTTTCAAATGGTTTCCTCTCCCCAGATGCAATTGCATTAGTGCCCGGCTGCGAGCCAACGTCTTTCTTACGATCGAGGCACTTCCGCCAACTCCACCTTTTAAAACGATCGAACTTCCGGTGACCGCAGATCGAGTTTGTCTCTGTTTGTTTGTCGTCGTGTGTGTGTGTGTGTGTGTGTGTGTGTGTGGTGTGTGTGTGTGTGTGTGTGTGTGTGTGTGTGTAGTGTGTGTGTGTGTGTGTGTGTGTGTGTGTGTCGTGCGTGGTGTTTGCTGTCTCTCTCTCTCTCTCTCTCTCTCTCTCTCTCTCTCTTCTCTCCTCTCTCTCTCTCTGCTTTTGATCTTTACTTTGATAACCCATCCCATCTGTTATTCCTTTCTTTTTTGTTTCTTTAGGGAACTCCATTCATCACATCCTCATAGCACATACTTGTTACATTTCGAACATTGGCAGAGAAAAAGAACCCCCAACAACAGACAGACAGACAGACAGACACACAAAAGAGAGAGAGAGAGAGAGTAGAGAGAGAGAGAGAGAGAGAGGACGAGAGAGAAGAGAGAGAGAGAGAGAGAAGAGACGAGAGAGAGAGAGAGAGAGAGAGAGAGAGAGAGAGAGAGAGAGAACATACACACAAACACACAAACAACACACAACACACACACACACACACCACCACCACCACCACCACCACCACACCACCACCACCACCACCACAATAACAACAACGAACAACACAGCAACAACAATCAAGCTAAAATGTTTCTGGAAAACAAGTCTCATATAGCTAGAAGAAGAAAAAGAAAAAAGTAAACAAACCAACCAACCAACCCAAAAAAAAATGCGTACTTAATTACTTCGTCACCATTACCACGAAAGCAACAAAGGAAATATCAACTAGGTCTGACATTCCACGGAATAAGTGGTCGACAAATGGGGAAGAGAGAAAGAGAAAAACAGGGGGGGGGGAGGGGGGGGGGTTGAGAAGGGAAGGGGCAATACAAAATGGATGTAGAAGATGAAAAGCTGGCGATTGGGCAAATGAAACAGTGAGGAGAGTCTTTTGTAAAATTGTCTTTGGAAATTGTGTGTGTTTGTGTGTGTGTGTGTGTTGTGTGGTGTGTGTTGTGTGTGTGTGTGTGTGTGTGTGTGTGTGTGTGTGTGTGTGTGTGTGTGTTTCGTTTCTTTTTCTTTCGTTCGTTCTATTCTCTCTGTGCTTCTTTCTTCCTTTTCCATTCTTTTCTTTTGTTCTTTTTTTCTTTTCTTTTCTTTTTTCTGTTTATTTTTTCCGTCTGTCTGTCTTTCTGTTCTTTTTTATTTGTTAATCTGCCATTTGTCTGTACAGACAGTACAAAAAACTTTTCTCTTTCCTTTGTTTCCTCTTTCTTTTTGTTATCATTTTTCTGTTTCTTGTTCCGTTCTTTGTTGTTGGTGGCGGTGGGTTTTGTCATTCGTTTTTGTTTTCTTGTTCACTGATACTTCTTTTCTGTTGCTCCCTTTATTATATTTTTTTATATTTTACTACTTCTTTCTTTTGTTTATCTGTTTTCCTGCTGTTTTTTATGTGAGTTTACTTTGTTTTTTCTTTTATTGTGGCCTTTTTTGTTTTCTTTCTTGTTTCTCTTGTGTTCTTCTCCTTCTATTTTTCCTTTCCTTTTTATCTTCGTTTCGAGGTCTTACTCCTTTCATGTTTTCCTTTCATTTCTGTCTTTCTCATACATTTTCTTCCCTAATATTTCGAACCTGTTTTTTTCTCTCTCGTTCTTCTCTTTCATGTTTCTTTTTATACTTTCTTTTTCTTTTCTTTCTCTTTCTGTCTTCCCCAGTTTGCCGATATCCTATCCTCAGACACTCCTCATAACAGTACCACACATGTTGATTCCACGAAACACATCCAAATTGCTCTTCTGGTGGAGTACCAACAAACAGTTCACAGTGAGCGTCACTTCCAGGCCGCTGTGAGGACCCCAATCAGAGAGGATCCAGCATCGTCCTTGGATTTCTTCAGAGATTTAGTGACAGTGTCTGTTCTCAACTCTCAAACTCGCAGTTTCTGAATAGTCTCTGTATATGCAGACTAGTATAGCACAGAGAGAGAGAGAGAGAGAGGAGAGAGAGAGAGGAGAAGCGAGAGAGATAGTGAGAGAGAGAGAGTGGGAGAGACAGACAGACAGGGAAAGAGAGAGACAGACAGACAGACAGAGACAGAGAGAGACAGACAGACAGACAGACAGAAAGACAGACAGGGAGAGAAAGAAAGAGAGAGAACAATCAGCCTCTAAACGACTTTTCACATACACAGACGCGATAGCCAGGTCAATAAGGCAACAGATTTGTCATCTTTATGGCCCTGAATGCCTGGGTCCACAGTTCCACGCTTGGCAGTGCTGGAGGATTCTTCTTTTATTTCGTTCCTCGGCTAGAGCTCCGAGGTTCACCAATGGTGAGATTTTAACGTTTTTGCCCACCTTTACGGTAGCTGCATTCCGACTTCGGGGATGGTGTTTGAACAGGACACATGTGTGCATGCGTGTTTTTTTTTTATCTGTTCCTATTGACACGAAATGGTCTACGCTTTCGAAAGGTAGAACGGGTTTTAACGTGTGTGCAAGATGTTCTGCGTGCGTTTGCACCGAGGGCCTCGATTTATAGTCACACCTGAAGGACTTCAGGGGAAGTGGAGTCAGCGCTTATGTTAACTTCATGCGAAAAAATTCCCTAAAATGGGCTCCTCGGTGGTGGCTCGATCCCAGTTCGCCATATCACGAGCGCGACGCTCTAACCACTAGGCTATCCGCCCCTTCAACTATCCTCTTAAAACGGACACTTCATCAGAGTTTAAACCTCTACCGTAGTTACCGTCAAATTACAAGTACTACGCTACCAACCACTAAAACTGATTTGCCTATCGAGGTAAAATTATGTACATACAGTTCTGCCAGTGATCATTTGGGTTTTTTTCTGTTTTTTGTTGGTAGTTTTTCTCTCCTTTGTTTTTTCGGGGGGGGGGGGGGGGGGGGGGGGGTGATGTTACTGGGTTTCTATTATTATTTTTTGGTGTCATTTAAAACTAAATGTTCCTGTATCCACGTATGCAAAAGGTCAGGGATGCAGTTAAAAGATTTTGTAACTCTTCTGAGCTCTTCGGTGGGTTGCAACATAAGCAAAAATACTTAGCTTTACAAGCATAAGACTGATTCTGCAGATGGTCAGACATTTACTGTATGGATTAAGGGTAGACGTGGCGTCTTCCACTCTTTGTGACCCTGACCAAAAAAAAATGAAAACTGTAACTGGAGAAAAGTCGGATCTTCAAAACATCTACCAAATGGCTTTGAGAGTGTACGTGCGTGTGTGCGTGCTGTGTGTGTGGTGTGTGGTAGTGCGTGCGTGCGTGTGTGTGTGTGTGTGTTAGCGCGCACGCACACGCGGTTGTGTGTGTGAGTGTATTAGCGTGTGTGTGTGTATGTGTGTCTTGTCAGGTCATTTATTTTTAGATGGTAGTGTGTTTGTGTGTCTTGTCAAATCAAACTTTTATTTTCAGATGTTACTCGTGTGTGTGTGTGTGTGTGTGTGTGTGTGTGTGTGTGTGTGTGTGTGTGTGTGTGTGTGTGTGTATGTGTGTGTGCATGCGTGCGTGTGTGCGTGCGTGCGTGTGCGTGGTGTGCATGTGTGTGTATGGTGGTGCATGCGTGTGTGTGTGTGTATGTGTTAGTTTGTGTAAGTATTAGTTTGTGTGTGTTGTGTGTGTGTG
>CM060320.1:24268577-24273577 GCA_030674155.1 Stramonita haemastoma
AACAGACAGGCAGACGACGACAGAGACACGAGAGAGAGAGAGTGGAGGAGGAGGAAGAGAAAAAGACAGAGACAAACTGACAGAGACAGAGAGATACACACAGACAGACCGATAGTCACAAAGACAAAGAAATCGTTTTATTTATTTCTTTTTCTTTTTTTTTTTAAACAATACACTTCTAAGAATCACGTTCGCTTTGGTATGACCTTACATTCCTACCCCACCGGTTACTTCTGTTTAATTATCCCCCATCTCTCATTGACGTCAAAGTTTTGAGGAGAAGAAAAAAAAATGTCATTAATTAAAAGATAATGGTCAACGTAAGCCAGCCCAGTTTTGATCACATTCTTTCAATAACAACAACAAAAAAGACCACAAAACCCCCTAACAAATACTAGTACAGGCCTACCTAGATTGGGTTTTAATTAGCCTATAATTATACTGACGTTTCTTAATAATTATGTTCACACTTTAAGTCACGACAATGTTTCAACGTGTCTTTCAAAATTAATCCATTTTGCAATGCAGAACACACAGACACACACACGTTTTAGACTGCGCTGTCTCCAAAGGCCCTGCTGACGTCACACTGCTGACGTACATGTGGGCAATTTTCTCACTCGGAGTTACACATTCCGACGTCAATCGACAGGGGCTCTACAAAGTCTGCAAGCACGCGTGGTTGAGAGAGGAGAGAGAGAGAGAGAGAGAGAGAGAGAGAGAGAGGGGAGAGAGAGAGAGAGAGAGAGAGGAGAGAGAGAGAGAGAGAGAGAGAGGGGGGGGGGGGGGGGGGGGGGCATACAAAAACAGGCAGAGAGAGAGAAACAGAGAAAGGACACAGACAGACATAGGCAGAGATAGAGAGTGAGACATGCAGACAGACAGAAACAGCAGCAGTAGCAGCAACAGTTTAACTCCTGCAACTGCAAAGGAGGGGGTGTATAGGGGAGGGGGTATAGAATCGAACAGAAAGATAGACAGACAGAGACAGACAGACATAGAAGGAATCAAGGATAGAGACAAACAGACAGGTTAGACAGACCAGACACACAGACAGAGAATGAATCAAGGATGAGAAGAAGAAGAAAAGCACCAAACAAAACCCCCCAAAAAAAGCCGTGAGAGATGAGTGACCAAAAGAAAGAAAGCAAGAAAAAGGATGAAGTGTCAGATGGGGGGTCCCCTTTCCCCTCAGTCCTTCGGGAGGCTGATCTCCTTTGATCGTATCACCAGATAGTGTCAGTGTTACCCGAACAAAAAGAAAGGAAAGAACTAAGGGTGGGGGGGGGAGAGGGGGAAGCAGGAAAATAGAAAGGAGATGAGGAAAGGGGTGGGGGGGGGAGAGACATAGCAGGGAGAGAGGGAAGGAGAAGGGAAGGAAAACAAAACTGGAAGGAAGAGGAGTAGGAAAACAGAATGAAAGAAATAAAAGGTATGTGCTTACAAAGGAAGAGAGACAGGGAGACGGGACAGAATGATGAAAAGGGGAAAACCAGATTGAAAGAAGCAAGATGTATCTCTTAGTGGACGAAAAAAGGAAGGAAGAAAAGATGGAAGGATGGACAGGGGATGACAGAGTGAAAGAACCAGATGTTTCTTGAGGGAAAAAAAAGAAGGGAGAAGGAAGGAAGGGAGGAAAAAGAGAAATAAATGAGAGGTGTGTGCTTTTCTCTTTGGGAGGATGGAAGGAAGGAAGGAGGAAGAAAGGAAACCAGGAAGAAGAGGAGAACCCAGAATGGAAGAAACAAGAAGAATACGCTTTTCTCTTTGGAAGGAAGGAAGGAAGGAAGCAGAGGCAGAAAGCAGAATGAGAGAAGCAAGAGGTGTGCCCTTTTCTCTTATCTTTCAAAGCAGGACGGCTATTCAGATGCTTTGAACTTTTTTGTTTGAACCAACTTACTGTCTGCCCGCCTGCCTGCCTGCCTGCCTGCCTGCCTGCATCTCTCTCTCTCTCTCTCTCTCTCTCTCTCTCTCTCTCTCTCTCTCTCTCTCTCTCTCTCTCTCTGTCTGTCTGCCTGTGCGTGCGTGCGTGCGTGCGTGCGTGCGTGCGTGCGTGCGTGCGTGCGTGTATATACAGATGCATGTGTGCATGTGCGTACACGGATACTTGCTCGTGCGTGCATCAAGTGTGCGTGTGTAAGTGTCAGAGAGAGAGAGAGAGAGAGAGAGAGAGAGAGAGAGAGAGAGAGAGGAGGAGAGAGGAGAGGAGGAGAGAGCAGACAGACAAACAGACATACAGAGTGTGTGTGGTGTGTGTGGTGTGATGTGGAGTTGGTGTGGTATGTGGGTGGTGGTGTGTGTGTGTGGGTGTGGTGTGTGTGGTGTGGTGTGTGTGTGGGTGTGTGGTGTGCTGTGCGTGCGTCGCGTGTGAAATACAATGACAATAACACTGATAAATGGTTTATTGCTAAGCAATTAGCTCATTCACAAATGGGGAGGGGCGGGGTGTAAATTTTCGATTTGAAAACAATGAACAGAATATTCAAACGATCATCATGACTTGGAGACAATACCACAGTAATATGATACATTTGCAAAAGCACATTAACAATGTCACGATTACTACACTGTCATCATCGGAACATTTCATTTTCAATGTGTGAGTTAATGCCATAATCATGAGTCAAAGTCTGTGTGTGACAGTATGTGCGTGCGTGCGTAAGCACATGTGCTTACATGTTTGCATGCGCGCGCGTGCATGTGTGTGTGTGCGCACGCATCTTTGTGTGTGTGTGTGCGCGCACGCGTGCGCGCATGTCTGTGAACGAATGAGTATGTGTGTCTGTCTGTCTGTCTGTCTGTGTGCACGCGCGTGTGTGCGTGCATGTGTGTGTGTGCACGCGCGCGTGAGCATGTGTGTTTGTTTGTTTGTTTGTTTGTGTGTGTGTGCGCGCGCGCGCGCGCGTTCTTGCGTGCGTATCAAACTGATTGATATATATAGTTTATTGGTTAAGTTGGCTGTTGATTGTACTTTATACGCCTATAAAGAAATTTATCAGGTTTTTTTCGTTCACTTTTGTCTCCAACAATTTACCATATTTCATCATCACTTTAAAACAAAGACCACACAAAAAATAAAACCATCCCCAAACCCAAACAACACAAAAAGGTTGGTTTTTTAACACAATAGAAAAAGAGTATGACTAAAAACAGTGATATGAAAAGAAAGAAAACAAAACCAAAAAAAAAAAAAAAAAGGCAGACTTTCGACGCGAACAGTTGTTACGGAGTAGGATTGGTTACGTCACTAGCGGCCACGTTGCCATGGCGATGCAGATTGAAGCAGGGGCCCGGTTGCTAAGGCAAAGACATTTTTTTTTTCTTTTGTGATCAAAGTTAGTCTGGACAAAAACCACCCAAATGGTCACGCCATGTCAAGCTTTTTCTTTCTTTCTTTCTTTCTTTTTCTTCTTTTTTTTTTTTTTTTTTGTCCGTCTTTGATTGGCGTCTCTCCCCGCCAATCTTTTGCCCAGCAGTTTTAATTAAGTCGCTTTATCGGTTTGGGCCCTCTCCAGGCATGACTTTTTCTTTTATTAATATTATAGAGCTATCTGTCTGTGTCCTTGTTTATTTGTTTCTTTATTCATTCAATCTGTTGATTGAAACATTTATTTCTCGATTTATTTTCTTGATATCAACAAGTTTTATTGAATTGGTTTTTTATGGGGGGGGGGGGGGTTTGTTTTTGTTTGTGTGTGGTTTTTAGGGGGGGGGGGGGGTGTTCCTCGATTCGAGCTTCGAGGTTTATGTGGGATGTTTTGAGTTCGCGACTGGTTTTTGCCAACCATTAAGGTAGCTGAAGTCCGACTTCGGGAAATATGATTTAAGCCAATAGATACATTTTAAATAGTTTTGTTTTCCTTTTTGTCTTTCTCGTTTTACCCCTCTTCTTGTCTCTGTATCCTATATATTATGGATAAAACTATTCCTACAGTGATTTGTTTGGTATTTTTACTGTGACCAAGACAAAGATTTCAGGTTGTCTGACACTTCATGATCTACTTAACCAACACAGCGTCTCTTTGGCACAAAGCAGATTCTTTTCCGTGTGTGTAATTGAGGATTAAGGTAGGTATACAAACAAAATCTATACTGGTTTCTTTGTGTCTTGTTTTTCATGCAGTATACCGACCATATTCAACTCCCTAAGGCTGTGCTGTAATAAACACATGTATTAACAAGAAGCTTTACCTTTTTTTCTTTTTTTTTTACATAAGATATAGTACCCAAGTTGTGCGTTTATGCAGTATAGTACAGTCAAAGTAATTTGTTCAATGTCACATGTGTTTATTTATCACAAAATCAAGAAACGAATATTTTTTTTTTGGGGGGGAGGGGGTTAATCTCGAAAAACTTCATCGTTCTAGGAAACAATGTTTGCTAAAAGGTTAGAAAAAAAAAAAACTCTCATAAAAAAGTATTTTAAAAAGACGAAAAAGAAAAATGTAAATTTGGCAATATTAAATCAACTGCAGAAAGAGTAAACAAAACTAAATGGCAGAGTTTTGAAGGTTTTTCTTTAAGTTATTCAATTTCTTTACATTATCATTCCTGTTTGTCGGCCATCTTGTATCGTTTTTGTGGCAACCAGCTCCTCAAGAGTCAAATTTCACAGTCTGGGGTGTTGTGGGTGAATATTCATGTATAAAACCAACCACACTTTTAACATGATTTTTGTCCCAAGATAGCTGCCATATACGGTCATTTGCTACTGCTGTTGAATACAAATGTAAGAAACCTGGGATGATGAAGCAGACCATGGCACCATCTCAGAGGCCTCGAAGGGACCGATGGGAGGGGAGGGGGTAAGGGTAGATGGCTTATCCAAGGGACATTAAGTCATGAGTCAGAATTAATGGTCCTGACTGGAAAGCCTTCTAAAGACCGTTTAAACAAAATATGTCGTCTGTGAAACTTATTCCAAATCTTTTCCTTACCACCCTAACCATCTCACGACCCACCCACCCACCCACCCACCCCCGCTCTCTCTCTCTCTCTCT
>CM060320.1:24288577-24293577 GCA_030674155.1 Stramonita haemastoma
CTCTCTCTCTCTCTTCTCTCTCTCTCTCTCCACATAGATCTAACCCCTAAGGAAATCCGTCAGTCAGTCAGTCAGTCAGTCAATCTGTCCCAACATGTACACATAACCCCTCAGATAGTCAGTCAGTCAATCTGTCTCATTATGTACACATAACCCTCAGATAGTAAGTCAATCAGTCAATCTGTCCCAGCATGTACACATAACCCCTCAGATAGTAAGTCAATCAGTCAATCTGTCCCAGCATGTACACATAACCCCTTAGATAGTCAGTCAGTCAGTCAATCTGTCCCAGCATGTACACATAACCCCTTAGATAGTCAGTCAATCAGTCAATCTGTCCCAGCATGTACACATAACCCCTCAGATAGTCAATCAGTCAATCTGTCCCAGCATGTACACATAACCCTCAGATAGTCAATCAGTCAGTCAATCTGTCCAGCATGTACACATAACCCCTTAGATAGTCAGTCAATCAGTCAATCTGTCCCAGCATGTACACATAACCCCTTAGATAGTCAGTCAGTCAGTCAATCTGTCTCAACATGTACACATAACCCTTAGATAGTCAGTCAATCAATCTGTCCCAACGTGTACACATAGCCCCTCAGTCAGTCAGTCAATCTGTCCCAACATGTACAAATAATCCCTCAGATAGTCAATCAGTCAGTCAATCTGCCCCAACATGTACACATAACCCTTAAGACAGTCAATCATCCGTCAATCTGTCCCAACATGTACACATAACCCTCAGATAGTCAGTCAGTCAGTCATCTGTCCCAACATGTACACATAACCCCACAGAGAATAAGTTTCACAACACAAGAGATTGGATTATATCCCTACTTATGTAACTAACTAGCTAACTAACCAACCAACTAACCAACCAACCAGCTAACTAACTGACTAACTAGCTTACAGATTAAATGACTAAGTAACCCATTAATTAAGTGACTAACTAACTAACCAACACGCCACGAGACAAGACTGCATGCTGTATAAGCAAGCGCGCCACCTCTGAAGCCTACTGATGTGATGAAGGCAATTAGACAAGGGGGAGGAACTGTGTCATTACTGCAATCGCAAGGGTTTGGGGAGGAGGGAGGGGGGAGGGGGTCAGGATTAATTGTTTCTGGCCTCTCTGATTAGCGGGCCCCAGTGATTAACGAGATAAATGCCTTCCTGGTATCATTTCTTTCCCCGGCTAATAGCTCAGCACGTCCTAGCAACCTGTATGAAGGACGGAGGAGGGGGGGGGGAGGGGTGTTTAGGGGGGGGGGGGAGGAAGGGGAGATGTAGGGTCAAGGTGAAAATCTGGATTTTTATTCATTTTTCTCGTTTGTTTGGGGAGCTGTGATATATAAGGTTGTGGTGTGATGTGGCACAACGCAACCCACCAGGTAAAAGAACACAAGAAAAGAGAAGGGGAGGGGGGAGGGGAGGAGAGGAGAGGAGAGAATCACTAATGGTGATTTTTAGGGTGCAAATATTTGTAGAAACGAACAGCATAATGCTCTGTGAATGATATACACATATCCTATGGATATTTAGACTCGAGTCACTTAAAATTCAGGAGCTGTCGCCAAAATTCTGGATGATCTTTATTTCAGAATAATGAGTGCAGGATAACTTGTCGCTGTTTTCTCATATTTTTAAATCATTTACGTGCACGCATCTGTTCATAAATAAGAATAACAGATTTTAAATGTAAATACACACTAGGGTGTTTAAGGCAAGACCCCATGAATACCTTACGCACACATCTTTGGTAGAAGAGTGGGCTGGCTATGGCCGCTGGAACATACCCAGGATGCAATCTGAATGTTGGCAAAGTTCTGAATGAATGCCACTGAGCGCTGGGGCGGTATAATACCCCCACCCGAGAAGACCAACATCAAGAGTGCTACAAGTCAACCCAGGCAATGGAGTGAGGGTCAGACTCGTGATAATATTCCCAAAGATTGGGAAACGTGCTGCAACAAAAGTATTCTGAAGATTGTAGTTCGATCCTCGGTAGCCCCCCCCCCCCCCTCCCCCCGAATCTGTTGCTAGTGTTCATCATAGTTTGTTGCCGTTCTGGTTGTGCAGAGTTGTGTTAGTAAGCTTCACTTTCCCCAGTTTTCTGGTATGATTAACTCCCTTGAGCAAATGAAAACAAAAAAAAAAGAAAGAAAGAAAGAAGGAAAAGATGACATCTCGGTTAAACCGTCCATCGACCACAGAATAATTTTCTTAAGAAGAAGGAAAGAAAAGCAACTGGCAGTGACGAGGGGGAAAACAAATGGCCCGGGGGAAGATAGGGCGGGGGGGGGGGGGGGGGGGGGAAGCAGAGGCGAGACTATAAGACATACCAACAGAAACAGACAGACACTCAGAATTGCGAACAGGTTGCCAGAAAGTTAAACAGACAGAGGGAGAAACATGCAAAACAAATTTCCCGAAAAGATCAGTATTTTGTTCTGATTTCTGACCTTTTAATAAACTTTTGACACAAACAGAAACACACACACACACACACACACACACACACACACACACACACACATCACACACACACACACACATCACACACACACACACCACACACAACAACAACAACAACAACAATAACAACAACAACAAAAGGTGCCGATTTAAAAAAAAATTTAAAAGGCAAAAGAAAAAGGAAGAATAACGGATGAATGAACGAAAAAAAAAAAAGAACGAACAAACAAACGAGCAAATAATAGAATGAATGAATAATCAAATAAATGACATGAAAAATGAAACAGAAAAGGAGGTAGAAAAGGAAAAAAAAAGAGAGTCAAATCAGAAAAAAGACAGAAATACAGACATGAAACGAAATAAACAAAGACGAATAAAACCAAAGAAAAGCCCCAGACAAATTAACCATAGTTAATAAGATGTAGTCATTATAAACCTATGTACGTCAATCAAAGGGTTGCATGTACAGAATTCTAAACCTATATACGTGAATCAAAGGGTGCTTGTACAGACAGACAGATAGAAAGACAAACGAAACATACACGCAAATAATTAAATGAAACACACACACACACACACACACACACACACACACACACACACACACACACACACACACACACACACACACACACACACACACACATATTGATTAGCAAGATCGTGAATTCTCCAGTCGAGGTACGTCACTCAAGGGGTGTCTATGTGCACATTATCACCAACTAAAGACCAAAGGCGTGTGGTAAAAGGGAACATCGTTTCAATGCAACTGCCATTACGTTATTAATTTTGTTTGCGGAGCCTTACTTCTTGAACTTTGATGCTATCGATCACGAACTTACCACAGCAGTGTTCTTGCTGTCTATCTGTCTGTCTGTCTGTCTGTCTGTCTGTCTGTGTCTGTCGTCTGTCTCTGTCTGTCGTCTGTCTGTCTGTCCCGTCTGTCTGTCTTCTGTCTGTCTGTCTCTGCTGTCTGTTGCTCTCTGTCTGCGTCTCTGTCTGTCTCTTCTCTTTTCTTCTTTCTCTTCGTCCTTCTTCTTTTCTCTTCGTCGTCGTGTCGTCTTTTTTCTTCGTCCTTTTGTCTCTTTTTCGTCTTTTTCTCTTCTTCTCTTCCTTCTTTGCCCCTCGCCTCCTTCCCCCGCCTGTCCATCGTGGTGTTCTATACTCATTCCAGGTAGACCGAGGTCCGGCGTGCGAACACATGCAGAACATCTTGCGCTCATGTTAAAACCGGTTCCGCCTTTTGGGAAAATAGGCCATTTGTGCCGGTGGGAAGGATAACAAAATTCACATAACTCCATGCATACGGGGACGAGGTGTAAAATGGCGCTTGTCATTTTATTCCATTATCCTCAAAATAAAATGGAGTCAATACCAATGTAAACTCTAGGGGGGAATTCCCTCAGACAGACATCTATGGAAACTTGAACCCAGGTTCTCAGTTACCTTCAGTATGAATGCTTCTACCTTAATGATGGGGGGGGGGGGGGGGGGGGGGATAGACGCATACGCACAAAAAAATTAAAATCTCATCATTGGTGAACCTCAGAACCTGGGAACGAAATAAATAAAAAAGTGACTTTCACATACGAATGCGACGCTATGAACACTAGGTTATTCCGCCCCCCAGATTTGAGTGTTGATGAAATGTCCCGACCGAAACAACAACCGAGGTATCTATTTGTCTCAGGCGTCACTGATACAGATTCTCAATTATATTTTGTGAATTATATATATATATATATATACACAACTACAGGAAGCCAGGAGCATAGTCATATCACGTAAACAGAAGACTTACAGTCTACTCTAAGTCATCACCATCCATCGCCATGAAAAACATTTTACGACTCTGCGTGTTCTGGCCTCATGATGACTTTCCAGTCGCCATTTCCTCTTCCACCAGCTTCCAGCTTTGCTGTGAATTCGAGCTCCCCAAAGTCTGGAAAGTTTGGCGTATAGTCATGAAGGATTGTCTGCAGAGGGATTTGATAGGATGGTGAATAGCGAAACGTCCCTGGCAAGTCTGAAAAGATGAGGCAAGAAGGCCACAAAGATGCTACTGGATGACAAAAGAAGAAACAAAACTTGAGTCGTAAAAAAAAATCACGTTGCAAGAGGTGACCAAGATGAAGTACATAGCTACAGTACATTGTTTAGAAGTCTCCACAACACTATGTAGTGACTATATGGCGTATTTAGATTATGATTAACGGGGAAATATTGATTGTAATGACGAAATATCGAAATCATGTATCACATAGCCTAATTATCTAACATGAAATACACACCTTTCCTGGAAAGAAGTGTGTGGCTGTCTATTACTGTTATTGCTGCTTATGCTGTTATTATCGCAGTCACTTTCACCACCCACCACACCACCACAAATACTACTACTACTACTACTACTACTACTACTACTACTACTACTACTACTACTACTACTACTTATGCCGCCGCCGCTGCTGCTGCTACTGTTACTCCTGCTGCTACTGTTACTCCTGCTGCTACTGTTGCTG